>BTPG01000001.1:112277345-112339845 GCA_036245525.1 Semisulcospira habei | reverse complement strand
TGCATGCTCTGTTTATTTTCCTGTTATGTTGTTTGTTTACAGGACAGCTTGTAAGACAGGCATTGAGTTGCCTAATAGCTTTATCCTGAATAAATAAAGATTCATCATCTCTCTCTCTCTCTCTCTCTCTCTCTCTCTCTCTCTCTCTCTCTCTCTCTCTCTCTCTCTCTCTCTCTCTCGCATACACACACACATACACACACAAACTCACATACACGCACATGCACACACCTGAACACACGTGCAAGTTATTCCAATACTGTAATGATTGGATTACGTCAGAGATTCTAGGTGTTTGAAGAGGCTGTCCCTATATGAGGTGAGCGTCTTTGCGTTTCTGATTTCTGCAGGAAGAGAATTCCAGAATGAACTTCCCGAGAATGACAAACTGGTTTTGAATAAATCAATACGCGGCAGGGGTACTTTGAATTGTTGTCCATGTCTAGAAGCTACAGATGTCCGTTCTGAGAAAAAAGAACTCAAGTACAGTGGACATGATTGCGTGTAAAGCTTGTACATCAATACACCTTTATTGAACTGAAAGTGATGGGATAGAGGGAGAATTTTTAAAGTTTTAAGCGTTTCGTCAGTTGAGAGTTCGGGATCATGAAATATAAGCTTAGCAGCTCTCCTATGTAGGGAGTTTAGCCTCTTCAAATGTACATCACTAGAACCATCCCATACTGTTGATGCATAGTCTATGTGCGACTTGACATGAGCATTGTAGAAAAGAAGACGCGTATCTGTGTCAGTAGAGAGAGAGAGAGAGAGAGAGAGAGAGAGAGAGAGAGAGAGAGAGAGAGAGAGAGAGAGAGAGAGAGAGAGAGAGAGAGAGAGAGAGAGAGAGAGAGAGAGAGAGAGAGAGAGAGAGAGAGAGAGAATAAAATGAAATAAAATGACACTTATTCCTCAAAAGAAGATGTAGTTAAAAAGAGCTGGAGGGGGGTCTTTTTTTATTTATTTCTTTTAATTTGTTAAAAAATTTTTTTTTTTTTTTTGGGGGGGGGGGGGGGTTGGGGGGGGGGGAGTGGGGGGGGGGGGGGGCGGGTTTCACACTACCAAAGTACGCGATGCACTTGAAAACGAGATTCTGACAGTTGATGTGGCGCCGGGTAAAGACAGCTGTTTCCCAGATTAGCACGTCATCAGAAACCCTTGAACTTTTCACACACTCAAGTCTGCTTATTGCATACACTTAGCCCCCAGATCGATTTTCCAAACATTGCGGTGGTCCTCTAAAATCTGCAGTACTCTTCAAGAAAAAGTTCGACCAAGATAGGTCAAAGGTTGGTGCCATAATAGCTTGGCGCCCGTAGGCGCCAAGCTATTCTGGCACCACCCTTGAACTATCATGGCCAGTCTAAATTTCAGAGGAAAATCAGACTGCCAGTCGTGTTAAATGCAGAGAAGAGTTGCCAATCTTCTGGCAAATCACATACAATTACCTAATTTCGTTTCCGTGGACACGTCCATTTTGAAAATAAAGGGTTTGAACTGAACTAGCCCCGACGATCTATAGCAGGAAATGGATCTACCGTGAAAATTCAAGGGTACTGCCAGATTAGCTTGTCGCCTGATGTCGCCAAGCTAATCTGGAACTACCCTTGAATTATCATGGTCGACCGATGTTCTGCAACTGGTACTTAGTCGTTAGGCGACACCCTCAAAATTGGGGCAATTTGGCTGAAGGGTACAATATCTAATAAATTTAATAAATTGCGTAAGTAGTGTTCTTTTTAAAGCGTGTCTCTTTCTGTGTTGGGATTTTCTTTGCTCTGCATTTCATTATAGTGTCAGGGGTGTTTTAGGCGAAATTACTGAACACTAATTAGTTGCTGAGTATACAATCCCGTCATTAAAAGTTGTCGTACCTTGTGTTTCTCAAATGTAAGTTGTTGCCGCCGACAGCTGTCTCAGACTGTGTTTGCCAAACCTTTGCTAACTCAGCTCCAAACAGCCCCGCCGTCCAAGGAACATAGATTCAAAATGGGCTCAGCAAGAGGCATAGATCCTTATGAGCCCCCGCTATTGCGGGGGCTCATAAGGACCTATGCCTCTTGCAGTTGGATCGCGCTGTATTTATTTCTCTCGACAGTGAATGGATTTAAATAATTAAATTACTGAATATCAAATATCTGGAGTATATCACCGGACAAACCGCATGAGTGCGGTTCATTTCTTCAAACTCCAGCTAGTCTATTGGAATGAAAAAGAAGAAAAGAAACCCAGAACATGTCTTCCTCGGGGTTCCCCCAAAACCGTATTCATGTACTGAGCGCCAAGGTTGTTAATCCTTTTCGCGCCATGGGCGAATTTCCCGAATTTTGGAAGTGTTACTTAAACGACTATGTACCACTTGCAGGAGGTGGATTGACCATGATAATTCGAATGGTAGTGCCAGATTAGCTTTATGTAATTAGATTATCTAATCTGGCATTACCTTTAAATTATCATGGTCAATCAATCTCCTGCTGTAGGGTGTTGGCGCTAAAAGTGTTAAGATTTCCTAAATTTGCTAAAAACGCTTGGAACTTGCGCCAAATAAAAATACATTCAGTCTGGTTAGGGGCAGCCATTTCATCCAGCACAAGCGCCGGGCGGATCAGGGTGGAGGGGGTGTTCCCCAGGGGGTTCCATTTTCTTCAGCTTCCATTACTTACTTACTTACTTATGCCTTGCACCCCTACTGGGGCATAGGCCGCCTACAAAGGATCTCCAAGAGTCTCTGTCCCGGGCTCTCCTTTCCACTTGGTTCCAGGTCATCTTCATGGTCTTAAGGTCTGCATCCAGTTCCCGGCGCCATGTGTTTCTTGGTCTGCCTCTTTTCCGCGTGCCCTGTGGATTCCATGTTAGGGCTTGCCTGGTGATGTTGTCCGCTGGCTTACGTAAGGTGTGCCCTATCCATCTCCAACGTCGTTGTTTAATTTCGTCTTCTGCCGGCTCAGCTTCCATTAGTTTAATGAAAATTATATAAAAAGCTCTCCACCCTCCCCGGTTTTATTTTTGTTAGTGATTACACATGTTTATTCAATTCCCCCCCCCACCTGCTCTCCCCTCCTCCCTCCCCCACCCCCACCCCCACCCCTACCCCCTCGGCCTCCTACGCCCCACCCAGACACTTTTCACTTCATTTTTTTTGCGTCAGAAAAGAATGTGGGTGTTCGTAGACTGAGATGAAATTTTTGAAACTAAAAGTAGAACTCTCTCCCCACCCTAACACCGTCACCTCCCCCAGAACACTGCCCCCCCCCCTCCTCTTTTCTCCCCTTCCCCCATCTCTCCAGCCACTAGAGACAATTGATCCGTCCCTGAGGCGTAAAGCGATCAAGTGTTAATGACATGAAATTGGGTGGCTGGATAAAAATCAGTTGTTTTCCATTTGATTTCCTGACTCCTGACTCCAACTGATCTTAGCTCTTCCCCCGTCATGACTCACTATGTACAGCAAGACGTGCGGCGGCCATGATAGTTCAAGGGTGGTGCCAGAATAGCTAGGCGCCACCCTTGAACTGTAATGGTGTAACTGTCTCCTGATCAGAAAGATAGAATTGATAGGATATCAATTTTGAGAATTTGCTGGGGGGTGGGGGATGGGGTGGGGGTGCTGAGCTAACATAGTTCAAGGTTGGTGCCAGAATAGCTTGGCGCCTAGAAGTCCCAAGCTATTCTGGCACCACCCTTGAACTGTCATGGTCGAATTATCTCGTGACTTGAAAGGTAGAATTGGTAGGACATATAACTTTGAGAATGTGATGTCGAACTGTATGAAAGAAGGTGAAAGGGTGGGGTGGGGAGAGGGGGGAGGGGGAAGAGGCATGGGGGGAGGGGTGTGTCAGGTGGTGGTGGTGGTGGTGGGGTGGGGGTGTACCATCAAGGATTTACAAAAGATGGATTTGGCGATTCACGGATCACTAATCACGAAAAGAGGCATTCGCGTTGCACGATGAACACTTTTATTCACCCGCCGAAAACTCTTACAACGCAAAGGGGGGGGGGGGGATGGGGGCGTGGGGGCGGGGGGGGGGGGGGTAGGGGGGGTAGGGGGGATGCTAGAAGGGCAGGTTGAAGGTGAGGTGTGGAGATGTTTGCAGGGTTACAGATTTCTGAGCAGAATTTAAAGAGTGGCAACAGAACTTTCACGTTTCACGAAATAACCAAGGGCGTTAAATTTTCACCGTTCACGGAGACCTTTTCTCGTCCCTCACGTTTCACGACGATCTCTGCTTCCCGGAATTCGAGGATGAGAAAATTACAAAATTAATATGAATCACGACAACCGAAAAAAAAAAGAAGTCCATTACGCCTTTTCTGTCTTGTAGCAACACGTCTCTCGTGCATTTTAGAAACATTGTTCACCGAGTATGTTATTTGGTGTAGCCCGGAACGCGAGGCCTATCGTACATGACGGTTCTAAGGCCACCCCCTGTTTCTCTGTATGTTATGCCAGCGGCGGTGTCTTTTGCAATATTTCTGGTTACATTCCGTTGTGTGGGTCACTTGAAACCCGAGATGTCTGGTGAGGTGTGGATAGGTGCGTTTTGTCTGCCTGAAGATGGTATTAAATTTGTCTGAGTGTGTGCTGGTGAAAGACCGATCGCTTTGTACGCGCTGAAAAGTTGGTCGATACTTAAGGTGGTAACATAAACTTGGAATTGGCAATTTGCTGGAAAACCGAACTGCTGTCATTCAGATGCCCTGTAGATCTATTGGCCAAACTTACAAAGACTCTCCCTCTCTCTCTCTCTTTCTCTCTCTCGCGCGCGTGCGCGCGCGAGAGAGAGAGAGAGAGAGAGAGAGAGAGAGAGAGAGAGAGAGAGAGAGAGAGAGAGAGAGAGAGAGAGAGAGAGAGAGAGAGAGAGAGAGAGAGAGAGAGAGAGAGAGAGAGAGAGAGAGAATCATTGAATCAATGAAACTTTATTTTACAACGGTTTAGGCATTGACATCGTCACCGACACAGCCACTTTACAAACCTGCCGTTGCTAACAACTACAAGACTATCTTCAAATATACATACATATAAATAAAACATAATACTTGCAAACAATTGACAACACTGTTCACATAGACAGATATACTCATAGACTAACAGACACCCCCCCCCCCCCCGCCCCCTTCCACACATAGACAGAGAGCTAAGTAGTCCAAATAATAAATGAAAAGGATAACAGGCTTAATTGGGAATAAATTGGACCCATAATAAAAAGAAACATTTAATACAAGTGGTTAAGGAATCCCTACGAGTGATCCACAAATTACTTGCAGAGACCCTTTTTTAAAACAGCGGGCTATCGAGGAGGCGGATTTTACATGGTCGGGAAGAGCATTCCAGATAAGTGTCCCTGAGAAGGATAAGCTAGTTTTATATAGATCGATCCTTGGTTTTGGGACTATGAAAAGCTTTCTGATGCTTCCAAGCTTGGACTCAGACTTACCGAACAAAGTGGAGATGTACTCAGGTGTTTTGCGTTTCCACACTTTGAACATAAAGATTGCTTTATTATGATTTAAAATGACCTTGAAGAGGCAGGAGACCTGCCTTTGAGAGCTTTTCTACAGTGGTTAGGTGTGGATCAGGGCAGATTATTTTGGCCGCTCGTCTGTGTAGGGAATTGAGTCTCTTTAAATGCACCTCACTACATCCATCCCATACCGTTGACGCGTAATCGATATAAGAACGTATGTGAGCGTTATAAAATAGTTTACGGGTATCTGAATCAGTATAATATTTCAGTTTTGATAACATAAAGAGATTTTTGGCTACTATTTTGCATAAGGCGTCTGTATGAGCTTGCCATTTTAGCTGACTGTCGATTGTAATCCCCAGTACTCGGTGTTCATTTACCTGTTCTACCTGACTACCTTTAAGTGAAAGGTTAAGTAATAGAGGCGTTATCTGCTGTTTTTGGCGCGTGGCGACTACCAACGATTTCGTTTTGGCTGGATGAACAACCATAGAATTGTTTTATACTTCATGAAGACTTTGTTGTAAGAGAGAGAGAGAGTGAGAGAGAGAGAGAGAGAGAGAGAGAGAGAGAGAGAGAGAGAGAGAGAGAGAGAGAGGAGAGAGAGAGAGAGAGAGAGAGAGAGAATGTTTAGGGCTTAACGTCTTTTGTCCACCACGAGGGTGATTTCAAAGACGGGGACAACGAAAAAGGGTCTGAGCAAATTTTGACCCAAGCTGGATTCGAACCCGGGACCTTTTGGTCTGGAGGCAAACGCTTTTACCACCGAGCCACCCAGCTCCCCTGAGAGAGAGGAGAGAGAGAGAGAGAGAGGAGAGAGAGAGAGAGAGAGAGAGAGGAGAGAGTGAGAGAGAGAGAGGAGAGGAGAGGAGAGAGAGGAGAGAGATGAGAGAGAGAATGAATGAATGATACTTTATTTCTCAAGGATGGAAACAATAGGCGCACAGGCCTCTTTTCATGTTTGTCCTTGCTAAACTACAACATTAAAAGCAACATTAAAACAATATGTTAACAGCACAAAACAAGCGGCTACACCCACAGGTCACTTGTGTTACATTCCGATACAAGTTCCAAAGTCGCTAAAGATTACACACACACACAGCAAAATGACAGGGTCTTGGGCGGGGGGGGGGGGGGGGGGTGTAAAGTGAGTTTATAGAAAGCGACTGCACACTTATGATACAGCTACTCATGTGTAGGAATTTAGTGAGCAGGCAAAACACTACGATAAAGAGAGATATTATATAAAAGCTAACAAGTGCAAAACGGAAGACCACAGGAAATCATTCACATGGTTCTTTTGGACATATTATCTACGTTTCCTTCAAGTTTGCTCAGAAATGTATTTAAAAGCTTTCGTCCTAAACAATGGAAGATGTCTCGTTTGCTGTATATGTGGAGGAAGTGAGTTCTATAAATAGGCACCCGCGTAAGAAAGGCTGGATTTAAACAAGTCAATTCGTGGCCGTTCAATGAAGAGACACGCACATACACGAGAGAGAGAGAGAGAGAGAGAGAGGAGAGAGAGAGAGAGAGAGAGAGAGGAGAGAGAGAGAGGAGAGAGAGAGAGAGAGAGAGAGAGAGAGAGAGAGGAGAGAGAGAGAGAGAGAGAGAGAGAGAACAATGAACAATGAACCTTTATTTTATAACGATAAAAGTATTTGGTAACAGGACCCATTTCAAACTTGACGTTACTACCATTAAGCTAAGAACTACCATTGAACACTAGACAAACAAAACAACAGTTTCACACGAAAGTAAATAAAAGCTCACAGGCACAAACACTCTCTACATCACACACACACACATTCTACACCACACACATACATACAGACACACACGCACATACTGCAACACACGCAAACACACATAAACACACACACACACACCAACGCACACACACACTACACAACACGCATACACACACTCACACGACCTCCCCCCCCCCCCCCCTCTCCCCCAGAGCAACAGTGAGGTGTAATTTCCATAGGGGAAAAAAATACAGTTCACAGTCATACAACGCACATAACAAATATTAAAAAATATACATGCATGTCAAAACAGGAAAATTGAAAGAAATACAGAATCAAGCCTACCGACAAATGAAACTATAGACTGCTATGCACACATACGCACAAACACAAACATGTATACTCACGCGCGCACTCAACTAAAATGCACATAATAGACCAGCCCCCCCCCCCCCCCCCCCCCACCCAAAAAAAAAAAAAAAAATCCATTTTTAAAATTTTTAACACAAACTTTCTATCGACGTCCCCACATTCTACCCCCTTGCCTTCCCCCTCCCCACGATAACTAGTACCTGCACAAACTATTTGTCTCCCTCGACTTCGCTGATCAACAATAGTCACTCGAGTGAGACAGCAGGTGAAGTACGTCACTGCATGAAGTCATAGCTATTATAAGCATTAATGTGAGCGAATGACTAAGTATAGCGCACACAAAATAAAGCAGATGCACGATTCACACGCAGTTACAAACGCTCGCATTCACGCAACCACGCAAACACGTGCATACACGTACAAACAGAACTGATGTTACCACTCGCCTAGAGCAGTGTACAGCGTTAAATGCAGTCCAAAGACTGATCACAAAGCTGAGAACGTTGAGCCAGCGGATGCGCTAGAGGCACCGACATGACCAAGGATGTCTTATAAACATGACTTGAGGTGCTTGAAGAGGCTAATCTTGAAGGACGACACCGTTTGGGCACATCTTATGTTAAGTGGCAAAGAATTCCATAATGAGCTTCCTGCAGAAGACAGGCTTGATTTAAAGATGTCAATACGTGGGCGGGGAGCTCGATATTGTGGGCCAAATCTAGACACGTCAGACGCCCGTTCCGTAAAGAAAGTGTTAAGGTACGCTGGACATGACTGTTTATGCAACTTAAACATGAAGACACCTTTGTTGAAAAGAAAGTGTTCCTTCAGAGGGAGCATGTCCAGTGACACGAGTTTTTGATCAGCTGAGAGATAGGGAGCCGGAAGTATTAATTTGGCAGCTCTCCGATGTAGAGAGTTGCCTCTTCAGAGAGAGAGAGAGAGAGAGAGAGAGAGAGAGAGAGAGAGAGAGAGAGAGAGAGAGAGAGAGAGAGAGAGAGAGAGAGAGAGAGAGAGAGAGAGAGAGACCTTGTGCACCTATGTTTGTTTTGTAAGTGTGTAGCGACGCCCTAAAATGAAAACAGGTCTGCTCGCGTACTCGAGCATCCTTAGAAAATAAAGTTCCAATTTCATTTAATTTTTTCGGTCTTTCACACACACGCACACGCACAGACACGGTGCACACATGCATGCACGCATGCGCACACACACAAACACACACACAGATACACAGACACGCACACGCACAAACACACACACTCACACACACAGATACACACACACACACTGACAACACATACATGCACATACACTATATGCAGCACGAACACTCACGCATATGCACACAGACAGACACACACACACAGACTCGCGCGCGCACACGCACACGCACACACACATACGCACGCACTCACGCACACATGCACACACACGGACACACACACACAGACACACACACACACACTTACACCCGCACACACACACACACACACGCACGCCCATGCACACGCACTCGCACACGCACACGCACACACATACACAAGCACACCGCACGCACACACACACCACACACACACATACACACACGCGCACACACACACACATGCACGCACTGACACACACACACAGACACACACACACACGAACACACACACACACACACACACAAACGCACACACACCCTTGCGTTGCTCGATATCCGGCGAGAGTCCCCGTTGCCTCGATGTTTTGGGGCACTCTTGGATGTCGATTAGTGTGAACAAACTATATGAGAATACAGTTTTTCCTGCACATTCTTCCGCTTCAGATCTCCAGATTAAATAAATCAGAGCACATTCTCCATACGCCACAGCGCCTATTTGTTTTTACTCGACAGACAAAACAGCCAAGGGGGGCACACACTCGCAGTGACGAAGGAGCCTAAAAGAGTGAGAAAAACAACTCAACATTACTGACGCAAAAAAAGAGTCGAGTAGATTGAAGTGTTAGTGACCAATACTTAGGTCCTCTTGACATTCTCTCGGCCCCGAAAATTCTGCTCCATTTGATGAGCGCCTGACTAATGGTACTTGCATGTCTGCTGAACGGGACCTGACGAACGGAACACAAATGCAAGAGGCATAGATCCTCATGAGCCCCCGCAGTTGCGGGGGATCATGAGGATCTATGCCTCTTGCTCGCGGTGCTTGTGCTGTCTTCGGAATAAACATAACTCGGATTTAACAAAACGTTTTATCAGAGGTCCGGACAGCACTCTTTCTATGTAGATTACTTCGCTTATAACAAACGTCGGCTATAACAACGAGAAAAGTTGTGTCCCCTAAAGATTTGTTATATCCGAAGTTCACTGTATCACCGTTCCTCAACTCATAACTGTTTTTGTCAGCTCTCAGTCTGTTTTTTTTTTCTCTCTATATGAGTCATTGATTCCTATTAGTAGTGAAGGTGTTAACACACTCTAACATCACTCGATGTTGGTGATGGAGCGAACCCACGCTATCTACGAGAGACACAGAGTCCAATGAGTCACTTCAGGCTGTAAGGGCGTACACGAATCTACTCAACTTTCTTGTCCCATAAACTGAGAAGAACCCCGTTTTGAGCAAACCGCCCTGTTTGCGGGAGGGGGGGGGGGATGGTAAAAAAAGGGGAGTCTTGAAGAACAAAAAGTGACACCTGTCATTAAAGACCGTCATTTAGGTGGCTGTAGTGGTCCTGTTACATGGAATTCTCTCCCAGCTGATGTGCGCCACGTGCCATCACTTTCTGTTTTTAAATCAAAACCTAAAACACATTTTTTTTCTCCCTGGCTTATATCTAACCCTCTGCATGTCGGTGGCGGGTTTTGTCGCGATGATCCCTGTAGGAACACAACCCATACCTTCCTAATGAATCATCGCGACAAAATTCGCTACCGACACGCGAAGGGCTAAGGACATTTTCCTCTTGTTCCACATGACTGTATTACTACCGTGTGTGTGTGTGTGTGTGTGTGTGTGTGTGTGTGTGTGTGTGTGTGTGTGTGTGTGTGTGTGTGTGTGTGTGTGTGTGTGTGTGTGTGTAAGACCGTGTGTGTGCATACTCTAGCATTAGGTTGTTTTCAGTTGTAATTTTGGTCATTTTGTTTTCTGTATATGTCTTAGTACTTTAAAGTGTAACATGAAAAGCGCTTATAGTGATTAGGCGCTATAGAAATTGATACTCACAAACCAGATAGGTGAGGCTAGCGCTTGCAGAATTGTACACAAACCAAGGGGAATCACTCAGCGCTTGACAGACAAACAGACAAACAGGGCAGGGGATCTAACTGTTTGTCTGTCAAGCGCTGAGTGATTCCCCTTGGTTTGTGTGCTATAGAAATTGTCATTATTATTATTTGTGGTGGCAGAAAGTGTCACCAGTCTTTAATGACCATCATTTAGGTGGCTTTAGTGGCAGAAATTGTGACCTGTCATCAAAGATCATCATTTAGGTGGCTGTAGTGGCAGAAATTGTGACCTGTCATCAGAGACCTTCATTTAGGTGGCTGTAGTGGCAGAAATTGTGACCTGTCATCAGAGACCTTCATTTAGGTGGCTGTAGTGGCAGAAATTGTGACCTGTCATCAGAGACCTTCATTTAGGTGGCTGTAGTGGCAGAAATTGTGACCTGTCATCAGAGACCTTCATTTAGGTGGCTGTAGTGGCAGAAATTGTGACCTGTCATCAGAGACCTTCATTTAGGTGGCTGTAGTGGCAGAAATTGTGACCTGTCGTCAGAGACCTTCATTTAGGTGGCTGTAGTGGCAGAAATTGTGACCTGTCATCAAAGACCTTCATTTAGGTGGCTTTAGTGGCAGAAAGTGTCACCTGTCAATTTAAAGACCATCATTTAGGTGGCGAAAGCAACCTAAATGATGATCTTTAATGACAAGCGATCTCTTATAAGTTTGGTCGCTCAATCTAAAGTTGTCCGAACGACCGGTATTATTATTATTATTATTATTATTATTATTATTATTATTATTATTATTATTATTATATTTTAAATTATTTTATTATTATTATTATTATTATTATTATTCTTATTTATTATTATTATTATTATTATTATTATTATTATTATTATTATTATTATTATTATTATTATTATTATTATTACTATAATAATAATAATAATGATAATATATAATATTAATAATGATAATATATAATAATAATACAAATTATTATTATTATTTTCAGGTGATAACTGGTCCAAAGAATAAGAAGCTAAGTGCATTTTCTGGGATTTCATGCTACAGGTTTCGGAAGAGAAAAAGCGTTTTCGCGGTATGCATCAATGTGCAGTACAGTATTTACTCTTCGCAGAAGCAGACCGAGGGCCATCACCACACACTCGACCCCCACCAGGGCAGAGGTTTGGGGACAGTCAGTGGGTGCCGTGCACACGTGAAAACCATAAGGGACCCTCAGTATAGGCCGTTTGACATCGGAGGGCACACCGTGAGATCGAAATAGCGCAGGCGGTTGTGCGTCGGAGCAGGAGAGCGAAGGGAATCGCCGGGTTGTGGGTTCGAATCCCCGTCCCGGCCCCGGTAGCTGGACTAGCAATCCAGGGGGAAAAGACGGGCTTGTTCAATAGCATGTCCCCGTTGAAAGGTCCTGGTAAATCAAAGTGGCACGGTTGGAGTGCCCCTGAGTTGATTTCTGTTCAGGTCGTACTCCATTGGCAATAGGTTTCCCGGTCCCCCTCATAACCCGCCCGTCAGGGCCGTCCATTATCACTTCGGTGCCGTGGACGTTAAACCCCTAAACTAACCTAACGCGCGCACACCGTTTTTGCCAGATATCTCCGCAAGGAAAGACTTTTCTGTACCACTTTAACCCATTTAGCCCCGAGTCCCTACAGCAGGAAATGGCTTGACCATGATAATTCAAGGGTAGTGCCAGATTAGCTTGGCACCTTCAGGTGCCAAGCTAATCTGGCACTACCCTTGAATTATCATGGTCAAGCCGTCCCTTGCAACTACTACATAGTCGTTAGGCAACACCTGCAAAATTTGAGAAATGGGACCTTGGGGTTGAAAGGGTTAAGAACGAATATCATCTAGTGCCAATCGACCTAATAATTATGAAATATCTTTTACTGAACTCCTATGGTTTGTCGACTTTGCTCTATAGTCGTATAAATTTGGGTGAAAAGACAAGAACAAGCGACTTTTAATACCCTAAATACAGCCCCGTCAGATTTCAATATCGAGGTCAAGCATGCAGACTTCATGTATGCCTGCGCTATTTTAGGTTTGAAAACATGGCCAATTCACGTGACAATCGATCTTACTACTGCTTGGCTGATTATATCTCTTTTTGTTTTCTTTTTTTTTTAACGACAGTACAGAAAAAGAAAAAACAAACAAAAAAAAAACTAACGCATTGTTCGAGCTTCTTAAAAGTAAATCGTATTAGGTCAGCCGCCACTGAAGAAAATATTTGTGGAATAACGTTGTTAGCTCCTATGGCTACGATCTCTAAATCAGATTAATATTGGTAATATGGTGTGGAAAGGAACTGTGGCAAGACTTCTGAGGGGCGGGGGTGGGATGGGGGTGGGGGTGGGGGAGGGGGGGGGAGTGCGTATGGGTTGTTCCAAGCGCAGAAAAAAGTCAGTGAACAGATGTAAATAATGTACATTGATATACATCAGTCGTGAAAGCGCGTTTCTAGCCCGGGACGACACGCCTCTGCTGCCAAAAGCAAATTAGTTGAGGTTCCGTTTGCAACGAAAGACTTCCAACAACGAACGGGATCAAAATCACGACGCATAATCAACTCGGACCATAAGCTTAGACAACAGTCCAATCATCTCCAAGAGGCATAGATCCTCATGAGCCCTCGAGGCTCATGAGGATCTATTCTTCTTGGAGTTGTTTGGACTGTTAAAAATCTGGCTACCCGCCGTGATTTCGCGGTTCTCGTTCGTTGTAGGCAGTCGTTCGCTGCAAACGGAACCTCACCACTGTTCGCTATTTCCTAAACGAAAGACCGCCGTGGAGATGGCATTAGTCGCTTGCTCGGCGCTAAACCCCTTTAACCAACTAACTCTGACAGAATTCATTTGTATTCTCTGCACTCATCCAGCGCCGTTTGATGTCTGTTTTGTATTCGCTGCCTGTAATATCAAAGATCCACTTGGTGACGATCGCAACTTGTCAGGTTGTTAACATTTCATTTCTGTGTCTCGTACGTGCTGAACTAGTCTCTGTCTTTGGCGCCTGGAGATTTAGAGGAAAGTTGCCGCCCGACTGTCCAACAAAAAAAAAACAAAAAAAAAAAAAACAAGTCGCCACTGATACGTTCAAGGCAAGACATCATCCCTGGGGAGAGACTCTTTGCTCATGCTTAGTGTCAGACATTCTGCAAATTACACTTCTTTTTTTTCAGAAGGGCAGCGTATCAACGACTTGAGAAAGTCTTGCAGCTGTCTCATTAACCTCTCCATGCAACTTCAAGAGGCATATATCCTCATGAGCCCCCGCGAATGCGGGGGCTCATGAGGATCTATGCCTCATGCTGAGACCAATTTGTACCCACGTTTCATGGACGTTTTTTTGCTTTTGGTCGATGAATAAACAGACTTCAGAAACAAAAATTCCGAACAGTGGCAGGGAAGGGGTTAAGCATTTTCCAACCAACTCTGCTGAAGTACCTCTTTTAGACCGCATAGTTCTGCTCTTTCTAAGATTATGGAGGAAAACCACGTGATCGCTTTCTAGAATGCCATTGGCCTGGCCGAGCATGCTTTTTCGAATGTAAAGGTCGAGGCTCTCAGCGCGGTGCGGAATGTTGAATAGTGCTTCCAGGCACCAGCCGGGTAGGAGATCGAAGCACTTTTAGCTCAGACATCGTGTAGACGTTTATTTATACTGACGAGCAAAACAAATGCGACATTTTGGAAACCTTCGGAAACATTTTAGTGTTCGGTTCCAAAATTGTCGCATTTCTTTTGCTCGCCAGTATTCTTGAAATTTTCGGAGTAGCGCACTGCGCATGCACGAAATTCATCATGGCAGCGAGACTCTACAGCAATTCTTTTGGTTTTACTGCACTGCAAAATGACATCGGGCCAATGCAGGCCTTGTGTGCCAGCGAGCAGTCGTACGTGGGCCTACGCCAACGTCGGCCTACGTAGACCCTATTACTTTTGCGATGCACACTGGGCTGACATGTGGCAAATGCCGAAAAACGACATACTACAAAGCGCGCACAAGACTGTCGGGCCGAAGTTGGCCGCAGTGGGCGCGGCCGAGCACGACCGTGCGCGTGCCCAATGCGGCCAGTTTCGGCCCGATGGCATTTTGTGTACTGTCAGTAATGTCAGTAAAGAAAATAGAACAAGTAGATGATGTGTCGTTTTTTTTTTCTTTTGGTTTTGTTTTTCAAGCGGAAAAACAACTGTATCTGGAATGGCGAATGACACGAGGAAAATAGATAGGGTTCGGGTCTGTCGCTTATGAAAACGCGAGCATTGTCTGTTAAAACATACAGTTAAGTATCTTGTCAGAGTGGATTGGCTAGGATCTCTCTCTCTCTCTCTCTCTCTCTCTCTCTCTCTCTCTCTCTCTCTCTCTCTCTCTCTCTCTCTTTAAAGTATGCGTGTGTGTGTGTGTGTGTGTGTGTGTGTGTGTGTGTGTGTGTGTGCGCGCGCGCGCCCATGTGTGTGTGTGTGTGTTTGCGAAATACTGCTTTTATTATCATCGTTTCTCTTTTAATTTTAATTTTATATGTCTTGTTGCCTTTCCTGATGTTAAATTTAAAAATGTCATTATGGACAGACATGTAAAAAGGCATGCATGCGTTCCTACTCTCTTTATCCTTACAAAATAAAACTTCAGTTTAGTTCATTTGGTTTAACAAGTTTATTGCTTTTCAAAATGCTTAAAAGGATATACATCAATTTCCATCAGATCAAAACAAGACGCACGCTTATAAGATGATCTCGACACTGAATCAGTTATATTTGCATTTGCATGCCAGTGGTTTTAAATACAATGTAGATAAATAAGTCAATATATATATATATATATATATATATATATATATATATATATATATATATATATATATATATATATATATATATATATATATATATATATATAATATATATATATATATATATATATATATATAATACTCACACATATACATAATAAATAATATTAATACAAATTGAAAATAGAGGGAAACATTTCAATTATTATAGTAGAAAGAGAGAGAGAGGATGAGAGAGAGAGAGAGAGAGAGTTGCCTCAACTGGTCTTTTTATTTTATTTGTTTCCTTTATTTCCTGCAGTCCTACTTATAAAACAATGAAATCGTTTTGCTGCAGTAATAAATTCGTGTACATCTGAAAATATATTGTTATGCACTATGGATGGCAGAGTTTTATTCCATTAAGAAGTAGATGTATATTGGTGTGTTCTGGTGGAAGTGTAAGTATTGTTGAGTTTCTTATTGCATCATAATTATTATACTGGAGTAAGAAATGGTAGGCGGTTTCAGAACTGGCTCCTCAAGAGCATGCAGGAGAATTGGACAGGTGACGATTAACCAGGTCATAATTGAGGTCGGTCATTTTGAGTCTGATTTTACAGTGGATTATCTGTGTTATTCTACAACCTAGATAGTAATATGGGGGTACGACACAATCGTCTCGCTTAAGGATTGGCTACGCTGAATGTGATCGGGTATATTGTTCCAAAGGCCCGTGATGGATGGGAAAAAATGAAGCTTTGTACAGTTCAGTTTTATAATCGCGTTCACGTGGACGTCGTTTATGGTAATGATTTGATGCGGATACTAACTTCAGTTGGGTTTATACCATTGACTATTTTAAAATAAAGGATGAGCTTATGACGATGACGTCTTTGCCACAGTGGAACAAAACCAGTTTCTTCGTAAAGTAATTGGTGACTAGTGCCACCCCTTATGGTTCTTAAAGCGCGTAACTGGAGATTTTCCAATTCATCCGAAATTTTTTTTGTACAATTATCCCAGATCATATCAGCATAGTCAAAGTGTGGATGTATAAAAGAACTGAACATAGTCTAGAGAGATCGTCTCAATAATCTATATTTATATGAGTCTAGGCAAGCTATGAATAATCGACATCTTGCTATGATAGATTTGATATGGGTGTCCCATTTACAGTTATGTTGCAAGATGATGCCAATGTGTTTGTGCGCAGCAGTACTTTGAAGTGGTCTCTTATCAAAGAGTAGAGGTAGTGGCTGAAAGGTCTGGCTACGTGACATATTCAATACTTCAGTCTTTAGGTGATTTAGGTGATTAAAGTTTACTTTCCACTTATGGGCCCAAACACTATTTTTGTCGAAATCCGAGTTCATTATGTCAGTTCTGATATTATCATTATTCAGGGACAAGTACATACAGTTTCATTTTTATATTCAATGTGTAGTACAATGTCGTTAATATAAATAAGGAAAAGAATAGGGCCTAACACTGACCCTTGCGGGACGCCCGCCTCCACGGATAGGTATGTAGATATACATCCTTTGATAACAACAGCTTGCTTGCGATTGCTCAGTTAATCAGCCAGCCATTGTAGAAGCTTCCCACGAATTCCTATTGCATCTATTTTCTTTAAGCAGATCATAATGCCACACTTTATCGAAGGCTTTGGCTTCATCAAAGAATACAGCTTGGGAATTTATGCCTCTATCCAATGCAAAGAAGTACCCAACGGAGAAAGAAACACGCTTAGAAAAGACGCGTACAACACAATTTATTAATATTTCGGGTAAATACCCTTTGTCAAAATATACAAACAAACACTGAAACAGAGAGATTAGCCGCTACTTATCTTCATTGGCAGAAGGAATGTGGCAACTGAAGGAGGTGACGTAAAATAAAAGAAAAGGAAGAACAAACGTGCAGAAAGAGTAAAAATGACGTCAACGAAAAATCGTAAGAGAGAGACTCGGAAAGAAACTGAACACGAGAGACAAGAGTGTGTGCAAGCACGTGCAGGAGCGAGCAAAAGAAAAGGCGTGTAGGTGAGGCCAGAGAAAGAGAGAGAGAGAGAGAGAGAGAGAGAGAGAGAGAGAGAGAGAGAGAGAGAGAGAGAGAGAGAGAGAGAGAGAGAGAGAGAGAGAGAGAGAGAGAGAGAGAGAGAGAGAGAGAGAGATGGAGAGAGAGAAACGAACGAGCTAAACAACAAACTAAAAACATGCAAACAAACAGACACAAAAGAAAAAAAAAAGAGAAACAAAGGCACAAACAAACAAACAAACAAACTAACTAACAAACAAACTATCAAAGAAACAAACAAACAAAATAAACAAACAAATAAGAAAGCAAAGATTACCGTACCCGCCAGTGTTTTAAAACAGCTGAAACTTTTTCAAATTTCACATACATTTTTACTGGTCTGTGATTTTGGATCTTGAGATCAGCACATGACTTTTCTTCCTCTTTTCAATCTGTTAAAACAGTTCAATCCTCTTTGAATTTCCCGATATTTGTCTCAGGTGCGCGGTGTATGTCGTCATTAGCATCCGTCATTTCACAACTAACGAGAATTTATGCTTCTGTCTGGGACACTGGCTAAGTGACGTCAGTGCACAAAGTTCCTCGGGCCGACGTGAACGTGCGCGGGCCAACTAAGGTTCACGTCGGCCCGGGGAATATTTACGCACTGGGACCCAAGCGCTCAGTCGCGAGCATCAGAAGGCATTATCAAGAGGATTAACAATCCCCAAGTTGTTCCGCTTTTAAAACACATAAAGAGTGTTGTTAGGCGGTAACGGAAAATGCTCTGTGTGATCAAACTCGCCAGTAATAGGGGATTTAATTTTTATCCTCTCTTAAGTGGATCTGCTCCATGGCAGGATTTTATTGCTAGAATTCTCCGATACATCGAATTATCAATGTTGTCTTGCCTCAACTAAACCTTTCTCTCCTTCTTTTCACAATCCATGTGAGAAGGAACACCTACCAAAGGCTTAATTTCCACTGCCTTTTCAGCGTAACGGATGGAACTCTCCTGCGTACAAAGGACAATAAGAGCAGAAAAAGATTTCATTATATGACATTCATACTTCATACTTTTAGTCAACCCTTTTGTCCAGCATTATTGTAAGACATACGAAAAACATTTACAAAGAGATATTGCGCACTTTATATAACTCTTTTATGCCTGAAACAGGTCGTTTTAATTAAGACTTTCCTAACCATCCTCTCGTAACTCTTCTGAGTAGGCACAAATAATAGGGGTGTAGGGGGGCTCTGGATAGAGGTAGCACCTTTGCTGTTCGGCAGCTGCGTACTACATAGGACGGACGGGCATCACTGGTCCTCATCCATCTCCTTAATCTCTCTCGTGTTGGCTCCAAGCGCCACACCCTGGCAAACCACCTCAGCTGGTGGGCTAAACCACGTGAGGGGGTGGTGTTCACATTGCACCACTAGGCGGATGAGCTGTTTCTGACAGCCAACGGCTAGAGGACGGAGGAGATCAGGTTGGATCCAACGGCCAAATGTGGGGGAGTAAACCCTTCAAATCAGGAGTGGAGCCCCGAAGGCAGACAGTTGCCTGTATTCACGCACTGTTCTGGCAGCTCCTGCAGCCAAACTGGTGCCAAACGTACTGCTTTGCATTCCTTTGGATACATCAGCGAGGCCGAGAGGGGGATCTTGACGACTGGGCACCCCATGATCTCCATACACTTTGCCCAGGCTTGCGCCCTGGAGAGGTCACTCCAGTGACTGACCCAGCAAGCGCATATACTCCATTGTCTTCCGAGACAGGATGCCAAAAAAAAAAAATTACCGCTTTCTGGCACATTCGGGGATAATTTACTAGAACAGCAGAAATGTCTTTCATGTTACGGCACGACTTCATTTTAAATTTTAACTCATCCGGACCAAGACCGAAATCCTCAAATTTTGAAGTTGCCCTCTAAAGACTATTACACTTCCAGAAACAGATGGGGCGTGATAGTTCAAGGGTTGTGCCAGAATAGCTTGGCGCCTATGGGCGCCAAGCTATTCTGGCACAACCCTTGAAATATATCACGCTCGATCCATGTCTTGCCGTGGCGTGTCGGAGTTGAATGAGGTAAAGCAAAGTCTTTGACTCCAGAAGAATAAAAAACGAAATAAACTGCGGTTAACTTAGTAAGCCCATTTATCACAGTTGCAGGAGACAGATCGACCTTGATAATTCAAGGGTAGTGCCAGATTAGCTTGACACTGAACAGGTTAACCCTTTGGCAGTCGCTGGCGAGTTTTGTCGAGGTGCGTCCTGCAGGGAAACACTTCGACGAAAAGCGCCACCGACAGCCGAAAGGTTTAAGACGTTTATTGAGGTTCATCCGCTTAATTAACCCATTCTACCCCAGACACACCACAGCAGAATAAGGATCGACCATGATAGTTCAAGGGTGATGCCAGAATAGCTTGGCGCCTATGGGCGCCAAGCTATTCTGGCATCACCCTTGAACTATCAGGGTCGATCTGTGTCCTGCACGAAGAGTGCAGTCTTCAGAGGACAACGGCAAAATTTGGGGATTTCGGTGTTGGGGTAGAATGAGTTAAAAGGCCGGGAAAAGATCAATAACGTCTTTCGCCAACCAACCCTTTTTAATGTTTAATGAACCCTTTGCCGGCTACTGGTGATACCGCCGAGCCGTGTCGACAGTAGCAGTCAAGGTGTTACAGAAAAGTCAATAGTTTCTTTTAGAAACTGGCTCCTTTAAATAAATTAAAAAAAAACCACACTCACACTCACACAAACACACAAAACAACACTTTTCTTTCAATTCCGCGCTTTTGTCCAACAGAAAATTGAAAAGATAAGGAAACTAAAATTAAATCGACTCTAATACAAGCTTGTATTTAAAGCGGCCTACTGCAGGCAGAAATGGGTTATAGATATATCTCCTTTATAAATGTTTTAGTATGTCGTGTCACTGTGGACATACCAAACATACATCGCCACCAAAGAACACATCAACATTTCCGACTGGTGTATCCGGTGAACAGCACTAAGTTGTATTACGGCTTTTAACAAACAACTTAACTCATTCAGCCCGACGGCTGTATTTCAGAAAAAAAAAACTTTTGAGGCTTAATCTAATGACTATGCAGCAGTTGCAGAAGATCGATCGATCGATAATAATTCAAGGGCAGTGCCAGAAAAGCTTGGCTCCGACAGGCGCCAAGCTAATCTGGCACTACCCTTGAATTATCATGGTCGACATATCTCATGCTGTAGTGCGTCAGGCTGAATGGATTAACGCAATGAATCTCAACTAAACTCCACGCTGAATCATAGGCACTTACTGGATCGTTGAGGCGAAGGTACAACCTGAAACTGTAAACCAAACAAACACGCCCAGAGAACGGGTGTTTGACACATAAACACACGTGTGTACAAATATCAAACGAATAATGAATGGCTGGCACATACAGGTTTAAACAGGTCTGTTGGCGTGCCATGCTCAACAATATTTTCCAAACGCGGCCGAGCCGCAACAACAGGCTGAAACTGACATGTCTTTTGGTGTGCGATGTTCAGCACCATTCTCCATACACAGACA
Organism: Semisulcospira habei; assembly: GCA_036245525.1. NCBI lineage: Eukaryota > Metazoa > Mollusca > Gastropoda > Semisulcospiridae > Semisulcospira > Semisulcospira habei. The sequence goes on along the minus strand of BTPG01000001.1, from coordinate 112,318,657 downwards.
GTATTTTTAACACAGCTGAAACCGATGTGCATGTCATGTACATTCTTACTGGTATGTGATTGTAGATCTTAGGCCGTAAATACAGATTAGCACAGGTAAAACTTCTCCTTGTAAATTTCAATCCTAGTTCCACCTGGTGTTCTTGCCTGAAATTTGTCTCTGGTGCGCGGTGTATGTCGTCATTAGCATCCCCCATTTACAGAACTCACGAGAATTTATGCTTCTGTCCGATACACAGGCTGATGGACGTCAGTGCGCAAAGTTGCTTGGGCCGATGTGAACTGTAGTTGGCCCGCGCACGAATGTGCGCGGGCCAACTACGGTTCACGTCGGCCCGAGGAACGTGTACGCACTGGGACCCAAGCACTCAGTCGCGAGCATCAGAAGGCATTATCAAGAGGATTAACAATCCCCAAGTTGTTCCGCTTTTAAAACACAATAAAAGAGTGTTGTTAGGCGGTAACGAAAAATGATTAGTGTGATAAAACTCGCCAGTAAAAGGGGTTTTCAATGTTTATCCTCTCTTAAAGCGATCTGCTCCATGGCAGGATTTTATTGCTAGAATTCTCCGATACAACGAGTTCTCAATGTTGTCTTGCCTCAACTAAACCTTTCTCGCCTCCTTTTCACAATCCACGTGAGAAGGAACACCTACCAGAGGTTTAATTTTCAATGCCTGTTCATCGTAACGGAAGGACCTGCGTACAAAGGAGAATAAGAGCAGAAAACGACTTTCATTATATGACATTCATACTTCATACTTTTTGTTAACCCTTTTGTCCAGCATTATTGTAAGACATACGAAGAACATTTACAAAGATATATTGTGCACTTTATAATATATAACTCTTTAATGGCTGGAGCAGGTCGCTTTAATTAAGACTTTCCTAACCATCCTTTCGCAAGCCTTCTGAGTAGGCACAAATAACAGAGGAGTAATTACCGCTTTTTCGCACCTTCGGGGAAATATTTAGTTAAGTACGAGAAGAGCAGAAATGTCTTTCATGTTACGGCACGACTTTATATTAAATTATTAAGTAAAGCCTTTTCTCCAGGAGAATAAAAAAACAACAAAATAAACTGTGTTTAACTTACTTAGCCCATTTATCCCACTTGCAAGAGACGGGTCGACCATGATAATTGAAGGGTAGTGCCAGATATGACAACTCCCAAATTCGGGAAATGCGGCCGCGGGTTTAAATGGGTTAAAGTTATGTTATAACCTTCGTCTGAATATCCCTACGACTTATTTACGCCATGTTTTATTAACCCAGTTCAGTGCTAGCTGACGCAGGCTGTGTTTCTGCAATCTTCGCTATAATTCAAGACCGACAAATCCCTAGATGTCTCAGGAACATGGATTCAAAGTGGTATCAGCAAGAGTCAGTGATCCCGCAACTGCGGGGGCTCATGTGGGTCAATCTTTACCTCTGTTTCTTGTCGTTTTATCCGACTTTGTTATAAGCAAAGTTATTTAGGTAGAAAGAACGCTGGAGTGACTTGTGAAAAAGCGTTGTTACATCCGACTTGTGTTATCTTGTGTTGTATCCGAACGTGTTATAAGCCAAGTAGGCTGTGTCATTAGGTTAGTCCTTAAGGTGGACATTCTGGACAGAACATTATAATGGAAATATCACGAACTCTCAACCCGTTCATTGCCGAGCAAAACTCAACACCACCAAGCCGCAAAAGGTATAGATCCTCATGAGCCCCCGCAGTTGCGGGGGCTCATGAGGATCTATGCCTCTTTCTGACACGACTTTGAGTCCATGTTCCTAGGATTTTTTGGGGGAGGAAAGGGGGGGGGGATGGGGTGGAGGTCGGATGGGGGTGGGTGTGTGTGTGCTGAATTAACGAAGACTGCTGAATCTTCATCTGCGTCAGCTGGCACTGAAAAGGTTAAACATATTCTGGGTGTTTATGTCCCTTTTAATGGAAGCAGCCAGTCGAGTTTGCACGAACATTTCAACAGCTTTACATTTTTGCACTCACATTTTGCCCGGCCAGTTTCAACAATTAGCATTCCAAGGGACTTTTGCCAACACTTTTGGCGCGTCTTCAAATCTGTTTAAATACAGTGCCAGCCGCGAGAGAAAATCAACCTCGTTAGCCCAAGGGTAGTGCCTGATTGGCTTGACACTACCCGTTTGCTATCGTCCTCTAATTATCCATGTATATTTACTTCGTGCCCGTAGTAGAAATGTAGGTAATCAGTCTATTGGCTCTGGGTGTGGAAATATGGCTACGCGGAGCGAAACGAGAAAATCTGGTAACCCGTTCGGTGACGGGACAATATGAACACCCCCCCCCCCCCCCATCTACAAGAGGCATAGATCCTAATGAGCCGCGTCATTTACGGGGGATCACGAAGAGACATTCCTCTTGCTGAAACCACTTTGAATCCATTTTCCTGTGACAGCTTGTTTTGTGTGTGTGTGTGTGTGTGTGTGTGTGTGTGTGTGTGTGTGTGTGTGTGTGTGTGTGTGTGTGTGTGTGTGTGTGTGATTTCGTGTGTGTGTGTGTGTGTGTGTGTGTGTGTGTGTGTGTGTGTGTGTGTGATTTCGTGTGTGTGTGTGTGATTTCGTGTGTGTGTGTGTGTGTGTTAGTGTGTGTGTGTGTGTGTGTGCGTGTGTGTGTGTGTGTGTGTGTGTGTGTGTGTGTGTGTGTGTGTGTGTTGAATTAACACTTTCGAGACGTGTCGCATCCGGATTCGCGGCTTTATGCCGCGAATCCGGTTGCGGCACGTCTCGAAAGAGTTAACGAAGATTTGCAGTCGGCAGGGCTTTTTTTTTGGTCGAGCTGATTCCTGCAGGAATCACCTCGACAAAAAGCGCCACCCACAGCCGAAAGGTTGCAGACGTTTACTGAGTTTCATGCGCTAAATGAAAAGGCGGGGAAAAGGCCAATAACTTCTTTCGCAAACCAAAGCTTTTATGTTAAATTAACCCCTCGCCTGGTACTGACGACACCGCTCGGCGGGAAAGGGCGCGAACGCGTCTTTCCCGCAGAGCGGAATGGTCAGTACCAGTCAAGTGGTTAAAACAGTCAATAATTTCTTTTTAAAACTAACCCTTCTGCGTAAAAAAAAAAAAATAGACATTTAAAAAAAAGAGAAAAGACAGCGCTTTTGTATAAGAAAAAATGAAAAGGGTAATGGGTCCACAAGCTAAATCAGCTCCAGTTTAACTCATTCAACTCCGAAACGCCACGACAAGACATGGATCGAGCGTGATAGTTCAAGGGTTGCGCCAGAATAGCTTGGCGCCCATAGGCGCCAAGCTATTCCGGCACAACCCTTGAACTATCACGCTCGATCTGTTTCCAGAAGTGTAATACAGTCTTCAGCATGGGGGGGGGGGGGGGGACGGGTGGGGCGGGTCGGGGCGGGGGGGGGGGGGGGGGGTCGGGAGGGGGGCGGGGGGCCGGGGGGGGGACAACTTCAATTTTTGCGGATTTCGGTCCTGGAGCAGAATGTGTTAAGCTTCTGCTGAAAGCGGGGTAATACAGGCAGAAAAAGGGTTACTAGATGGTTGGTTAGTTCAGGTTTAACGTCCACAGCACCGAGGTGATCATGGACGGCCCTGACGGGCGGGTTATGGGGGATAGGGAAATCTATTGCCTGGTGAGTACGACCTGAACACTGATCAACTCAGGCGCACTCCGACTGTGCCACTTTGATTTACCAGGACCTTTCAACGGACATGCTATTGAACAAATCCGTTTTTTCCCCCTGGATTGTGAGTCCAGCTACCGGGGTTATTAGATGGTACATATATCATAGCTCAGCCTTGTAGTTATACAAGTCTCGGCAGTACTCAGTCCATCTGTTTAGTACAGCAGTGTTTTCCGTAAGGAGTTGGCCGCTGCTGTCTTCGATGACTGTGGCTGTTCGCTGTTGAGTCTTGGTGAGGGTCCTTAGCGTTTCATAAGCCTTCTTGCTGTTGCCGTTTGCCATGCCCTCTTCCACGCTACAACACTGGTCTTCAATCCAATCTTCTTTGGCTTCTTTCATCCTCTTCCTGATCTTCTTGTTGACAAGTCTGTACTTGTTTGCTGATGTGAGGTCTTGGCCTCTCTTTTTCTTCCAGGCTCTCCTCTCATCACAGAGATCGAGGATGTCATCGGTGACCCAGGGCTGTTTGCGCTTCCTCTGCTTCCCCAGCACTTCTTCTGCTGTAGAAAGTAACACCTCTTTTATATTTCCAGCAAGGGTGTCTACGTCACAGTCCAAAGTAGCCAAGGCTGCAAATCTGCCTCCCACCTGGGCTTGGAAGAGCTCTTCTACTTCCGGGTCTTCTAGCTTCTGGAGGTCGAATCTGATGCGAGGGCTCTTGCTATCTCGTTTCAATGCCAGCTTCAACTTGAGGCTAGTAAGGACGAGGTTGTGGTCGCTGCCAATATCAGCGCCAGGAAAGGACCTCGTTTGTGCTTTGTTAACGCTGGATTTGAATCGTCGAGGCAGCAAGATGAAGTCAATCTGGTTATGGACCAGGCCTCCTGGCGATTGCCATGTCACTGTTCTTGACTTCTTGTGTGGATGGAGGGTATTAGCAACGGTGAGACGGTGACTCTGTGCGAACTCTAAAAGTCGCAGGCCTCTGTCGTTTGTTTCTCCAAGGCCAAACTTGCCAGCTGTTCCTGCCCATTGTTGGTAGGCGTCAGGGCCGATCTTTGCATTCCAGTCACCGAGGACAGTCAGAATGTCTTTCTTAGGTGTTTTCTTGATGATGTTGTCCAGTTGTTCGTAAAATTCTTCTAATTCTTCATCATCATGATCTGCTGTTGGAGCGTATACTTGAATGATAGTGATGTTGTGCGGTCGGGCGGAGATGCGGATGGAGATTAGTCTGCTTGACACGGGGGTGCAGCTGATGACAGTTCCAGCCACCTCTTTCCTTACGATAAAAGCTACGCCATGTTCGTGCTTGGTTTCTTTTCCGCTGAACCAGATTTTATGGCCTTCATCTGTTGTTGTTTCTCCGAAGCCTGTCCATCGAACTTCTGCAAGTCTCCAGGTGTAGACAACGTACCTGCTGAACTGTTGAAACATGGAGGAGAAGTAACAACGAAGGTCCTCACTACACTCTGTCAAAAGATCTGGGAGCAAAAGAAATGGCCAGTAGAATGGACACAGTCTCTAGTGATCCCGCTCCCCAAGAAAGGAAACCTGAAACAGTGCCAGAACTACAGAACTATCAGTCTGATAAGTCACCCTAGCAAAGTAATGCTTAGAATCATTCTCAACCGCCTCAAAACTTTCGCCGAGGAACTGCTGGCAGAAGAACAGGCTGGCTTCAGAGTTGGAAGAAGCACTGTAGAGCAGATTTTCAACTGCCGCGTCCTGATCGAGAAACATCTGCAGCATCAGCGCGAACTCTACCACAACTTCATTGATTTCAGGAAAGCATTTGATCGCGTCTGGCACGACGGACTCTGGCAAGTCATGAGATCGTTCAACATAGAGGAAGGAGTGATCCAAATGATAGAATCGCTTTACAAGAACGCCTGCAGCGCGGTTCTACTTAACAATCAGTCAGGCGAGTTCTTCAGGACGACGATCGGTGTCCGTCAAGGATGCCTGCTCTCTCCTGTCCTTTTCAACATATTCCTGGAGAAGATCATGCAGGAAACCCTCCACGACCACCATACTTCAATCTCTATTGGTGGCAGATCCCTGTGCAATCTTCGATTCGCAGACGACATTGACCTCATGGCAGGCAGCAATAGTGAGCTCCAAAACCTGACAGACAAACTTTCAAGTAGCGCAGGGTCTTATGGCATGGAGATCAGTACGGATAAAAGCAAAGTGATGATCAACACCACAAGCGACAGCAGCAGCAACATTCACATGAACGGCCAGAAGCTAGAAGAGGTCAATAGCTTCAAGTACTTGGGAGCCACCCTGTCCAAAGACGGTAGTTGCATAGCAGAGATCCGTATCAGGATAGGTACAGCAACATCCGCAATGGCCAGGCTGGACAGGATATGGCGAAGTAACTCCATCAGCTTCACCATCAAGTACAGGCTTTACAAGTCCCTCGTAGTGTCTATTCTACTCTACGGCTGTGAGACTTGGACACTGCTTGCAGACTCAGAAAAGAAAATCCAGGCCTTTGAGAACAAGTGCCTGAGGAAGTTGCTCCACATCTCGTACCGCGAGCACAAGACCAACGAATATGTACGGAGCATCGTCACTTCCCTGGTGGGCCCACATGAACCCCTTCTGGCAACCGTGAAACGGCGCAAGCTTGCTTGGTTTGGCCACGTGACCCGACACAACACCTTGTCCAAGACTATCCTCCAAGGCACTCTCGAAGGAAGTCGTCGGCGAGGTCGTCAGAGAAAAAGTTGGGTCGCAAACATAAAAGAATGGACCGAACTCGAGATGCCAGACTTGCTTGCCACCGCCCAAAATAGAACTCAGTGGAGAGCACTGTCTGTTGCTGCTGCCTTTCAGTCCCCCCAACGCCCAGTTCGGGCAAGGGACTGATGATGATGATGATATCTCCTTTATAAAGGTTCTCACAATAATGCTGGAAAAAAGGGCTGGCTTAACTCATTGAGCCAGACGGCCGTAGTTCCCTAATTTGGAGGCTTCATCTAATGACTATGCACCAGTTGCAGGAGATGCATCGACCATGAAAATTCAATGGCAGTGCCAGATTAGCTTGGCGCCTGTCGGCGCCAAGCTAATCTGGCACTACCCTTGAATTATCATGGTCGACCCATCTCCTGCTGTAGTGCGTCAGGGCTGAATTAGTTACATTATGAAATTTGCATAATGATAATAATAATAATAATAATCCCAGTTATTATATAGGCGCTTTTTCCTAATTCTGCGAATCGGTTCAAAGCGCCGCGAACTGCACCCAACACGCACGCTCACATGACACACACGCATTCACTCTGAAGACAAACACAGTACAAGACAAACACAGGACATTCACGTGGTGCGAAGGGTCAGTTCAGCTACTGAATCCGCCCTACCGCTCCCCTTCGCCCTCCGCCCCCCCCCCTCCCCCCCCCCCCCCCCCCCGCCTCCTTCCACCCCCCCCCCCCGCCCCACTCAAAAACGATTTAAAAAAAAAAGAGGAAAACTTGTCTGCTCGTGGTCTTCTCATTTGTAAGGGGAGAGTTAAATTCGTTTCGTTATGCTCAAAAGGCAGTTAAAAACCTCTGGTTAGTATGACTACTCAAACAGTAGGCAGTGAAAAAAGTCTGGTTAGTATGCCTACTCACACAGTAGGCAGTAGAAAACCTCTGGTTAGTATGCCTACTCACACAGTAGGCAGTAGAAAATCTCTGCTTAGTATGCCTACTCACACAGTAGGCAGTAGAAAACCTCTGGTTAGTACAATAGGCAGTGAAAAACCTCTGGTTAGTATGCCTACTCACACAGTAGGCAGTGAAACAACTCTGGTTAGTATGCCTACTCACACAGTAGACAGTGAAACAACTCTGGTTAGTATGCCTACTCACACAGATTGTGAAATAAGGGTAGAAAAGTCTTAGTTGAGTCAAGCCAACATTGAGAAAACGTACCGGCGAATTGTTTAGCAATCATAGCCCGTCACAGAGCAGATACGGTGAAGAAAACACTCGATTTTTATAAACATTATCAGTTGCCTCTAAAAGATGGATGGCGCTTAGCTGTAGGTTGTGTGTCTACAGTGCTTCTACTATACTGGCGACAAAAGAAATGCGACATTTCTGGAATCATCGGAAACACTTTGGTGTTTCCGATGATTTCAAAACTTACGAGCAAATGGAAATGCGACATTTTTTAAAAAATCATTTTAGTGTTTCTCTACTGCTATACTAACGAGCAAAAGAAAAGCGACATTGTTGAAATCATCGGAAAGACTTTAGTGTTTTCGATGATTTCCCCCAAAATGCCACATTTATTTTTAGTGCTTCCGATGATTTCAAAAATGTCGCATTTCTTTCGCTCGTCAGTATAGATTATGTACAGAGCTTTTTTTTTTTTTTAACGTTGTAACCGTCTTTTCTAAAAGTGTTTCTTTCTTCGCAGGGATGTTCTCTGCATTGTACTCGCATGGCCGTCGCATTACTTTTTGGGGGTATGGAGTTTTCGGCTTTATTAGTTGGCTATCGGCAACTCTCCAGGAAAATGCTGCCACTTATTTATTCAGCTCTAAGCCGTGACTATGCACCGGTTGCTGGAGGTCGACAGGCGCCAAGCTAATCTGGCACAACCCTTGAATTATCATGGTCGACCCATCTCCTGCTGTAGTGCGTCAGGGCTGAATGGGTTAAACACCGAACGCTGCAATATGCTGTTGTCCTCATTGTTGCTGTTTCTGTCAAATGAGTACACCGGTTTATTTTGTTTTAACAGTTTTGGAGAACATCTATTTAACTCATTCTACCCCATCACCGAAATCCCAAAAATTTGCCGCCGTCCTCTGAAGACTGCATTGCAGTGCAGGACACAGGTCGACCATGATAGTTCAAGGGTGACGCCACAATAGCTTGGCGCCCTTAGGCGCCAAGCTATTCTGGCATCACCCTTGAACTAACATGGTCGATTCTTATCTTGCTGTGGTGTGTCTGGGGTAGAATGAGTTAAAATCCCTTTTCTGTTCACAGTAACCCTGAAACAGCCGGACTGCGGCGAACGTCACTGGGAATGGGCGAGAGATGTATGTTGATTCTCTAGGCGCAACGTCATAGACGAACACAAAATAGACCTAATTCTTTTGCGAAATGTGACATACGTCTATTCGAAATCGTCAATATTCTCCACTCCTTGAGGGTCTCAGTTTTGACTTCCTAGCACTAAAAGCCCAGTGAGCTAAGAGTCCTCGCACCGACGACAGCCCGAAGACCGTTTATTCACTGTGATATACTCAACCCCTTCACTGCCGAGGACAAAAAATTGAACACGATCTAACTGCAAGAGACATAGATCCTCATGAGCCCCCGCAAACTGCGGGGGCCCATGAGGATCTATGCCTCTTGCTGAGACCAATTTGTATCTATGTTTCTTGGACGGTGTTGGCTTTTGGTCGTTGAGAGAACCAAGATTTCAGTAACGAAAATGTACCTACAATGGCAAGGAGGAGGGGTGGGGGGTGGGGGGGGGTGAACAATCCCGAGGGAGAGGGGGGAGGGGGGGGGGGGGAAAGAGAAGCTTTTTAGCAACACGGTAATTTTCCCTCGAAAAGAATTTTCGCAGTAAGTACAACTCAGGGAGCAAGAGACCTACCGGTGGAAGTCAGCGGCAGTTTGCCCGAGGAAGTTCGTGCGGGTGCAGACTGCTGGGGACGTAGGTCCGATTCTCTTTTGCGTGCCGACTAATGAGTGTTGGCGGCGTCAAAATCCTCTACACAAAAAAAAACTCTGAACACTAATATCACTCTAGATCACAGACCAAACTGGTTTCACGACACACTTTTCTGTAATGACGTTGTTTAACTCATTCAGCGCCGACACATCACAGTAACACATGGATCGAGCATGATAGTTCAAGGGTGGTGCCAGAATAGCTTGGCGCCCATATGCGCCAAGCTATTCTGGCACCACCCTTGAACTATTATGCTCGATCTGCCTCTAGAATTGTAATACAGTCCTTCAGAGGGCAACTTCAAATGGGGATTTCGGTCCTGGTGTGGAAGGAGTTAAATCATCATTGTAGTACTGACGATGCAGTTTGGCGGGGAAAAAAAACTCGCCTTTCACGCCGAACAGTATGGTCAGTAGCAGTCAAGGAACGCGATGGACACTCTACCATCTATCATGGCTGAAACTTTACCTCTGAATGGTCCGCGGTTTTATAAACACAGTTGATGGTGTGAAATTGTCGGCGCGGTGAAAAGGCTTTTTGTTCAACAAGTCACAAAAGGAAACGGGAAACGTCTGAAAACTTTTTACGACACTTCACGAGACTTTAAAACCGTCATGATAAGACTTAACCCCTTTAGTGCCGAGAGGGATAGATCCTCATGAGCCCCCCCCCCCCCCGCGGGGGGGGGGGGGGCTCATGAGGATCCATGCCTTTTGCTGAGACCATTTTGTGTGTCCATGTTGTTTGGACAGTTGTGGCTTGTAGTCGTTCAGTGAAGGCAGATTTCAGCAACAAAATGTACGTACAATGGCATAGAAGTGGTTAATAAGACTTCATAGACTATAACTTTCTGATTCTCTCTAGCAGGTATCCCATTTCTGCAAGAACTTTTTGAAGAGTTACGGAAGAACTGCGAGTGTGTGTCATATCTCCTAATTAGTTCAGTTCAGTTCGGTCAGGATTAGGACGGAATCTCTGAAAGGCCAAGACGAGCTCCACGACACCCATCAGGAGTCGTCCCAGAGTTACATTCTATGCCGTCTCAAAATTGGTCTGGTTCAAGTCATTCAGCCCCATACACGCCACAGCAAGACATGGATCGAGTATGATAGTTCAAGGGTGGTGCCAAAATAGCTTGGCGCCCATGGGCGCCAAGCTCTTTTGGCACCACCCTTGAACTATCATGCTCGATTTGTTTCGAGGATTGTAATACAGTCCTTCAGAGGGCAACTTCACAATTTGGGGATTTCGGTCCTGGGGTAGAATGTGTTGATGTACTACGGACCTCTCACGTCCTCTCACGTCCTCTCACGTCCTCTCAACGTCTGCCCAAAGCCCTCTGCCTTTCTGCACACCTCTGATCCCAAAGCGATATCTGAGCCCCCCCCCCCCCCCCACTTCCCCCCTCCACCCCCACCCCCATCAAAAATCTTCGTAGAGTTTCTGTCGATTCTGGTTTGCTGCGAATCTCTCATGCCCTTTCATATCTGCATCACGCCCTTTGTCTTTATCCACCGGCTTCTGTTCAGTGACCAGAAGATCCAGCGGGCTGACGCCGGCCTGATGGTCTCGTGCCCGTTGGGTATATATCGTGTATCATCATTCGGCCACACTGTGGGCGCGATTTCCAGTCAGTATTTGTACGTAAACCAAAAGAGTCTGAATAACAGACTGCCAGCAAACGTGAGGAAACTGAAAACCTCGTGGCACCGTTCGTGAACATTGACCAAGGAACCGCGCCCGGTGTAACAATTAGTAGGTCACAACAAACTCTACGTTAGATTGACCCCGGGGTCATATTGGCGTGGCATTAGTTAAGTAAAGGGATTTAATTAAACCGTCGGCCGGCCTTTATATATAAAGGCGCGCCCAGTCCAGATGAGTCATGTGAATCCTAGCAATCAGCGTGAAAGCGGCATATCCGCGCGCCACCTGCTCTCGGCTTAACCAAAGGTACGCCTTTCGGGATCTAAGTCTGGCTGTCTCCCTCGATTCTGTACCGCTGACTAGCGGTAACTAATCCAGGGACACAACCAGTGAGAAGACGAGTGGGCATGCTAAAGTGGTTTTCACGCCACTTAAACCCGGTGTAAAGTAACCTTTTGTCTGTCGTTAGGGCTCTTTTTTTTACCCTTTTTTTGTCGCAATGAATCACAACAGAAAATCATCGCCAAAAAAAATAAATAAATAAAAAAAAGCGTTACCACTACGGGAAGCCAAAGGGTCGCTTGAGGGAAAAAACACTAAGCTAACGGTACGCCTTATGGAGTCGATGTCACTGTAACCCCTTAACTGCTGGGGCAAGGCAAACGCTAACCATCTGCAAGAGACATAAACCCTCATGAGCCCCCGCAGTCGCGGGGGCTCATGAGGATTTATGTCTCTTGTTGGTCTTGTTTTCTTTGTTCCCATTTTTGGTCTCATTATATTTGCGTTCTTCACGAGAAGGAGGGTCGATCAACAAGCAGTGGTTTCAGACGCGTAATACGTGATCGCTGACAACAGAGGGGTTAACGTGATCTGCACCATGGTGGGCTGTGATTGATAAACTTCACCCGATACAAACGCGTTCTCAATGTTGTCCTGCCTCAGCTAAGACTTGTCAGCCCTTCTTTTCACCATGTGATCAGGCTCATGTACGACAGTTTTTTTCCACTGGCCTTTTGAGCGAAACAGAAGGAACTCTCCTGCTTACAAATGTCCCCCCCCCCACCACTCCCCCCCCCCCAATCCTGTACGCTCTCTATTGGTTGCCAGAGAAAGAGAGTTAAACACAAAGTCTTGTTCATTTGTCATGTTTTCTGGCACAGGACCCACTTATCTCGCAGAGCTCCTTCACTGTTATATCCCTTCCAGGCAATTGCGCAGTTCGTCTGACAACAAAATGCTTCCGATTCCTACAGTAAGGACTAAAGGATTTGGGCAGAGATTTGTTTCTTACCAGGGTCCATCAGTCTGGAATGATCTTCCTAAATCCTTGAGACACAGTGAGTCCAGTGCCAGTTTTAAAAACAGTCTTAAAACCCATCTTTTCCCATCTTGCGTATGTGTTTATGTATTTAGTCATTTTCTGTTCTTTTGTGTAATTGTACATGTGGTTTTGGTTTTGTTATTTTTTGTGTAATATTTTCTTGTTCATATGTACGGCGCCTAGAGCATCTTACCATCTTTAGGCGCCTAATAAATCCTCTTTATTATTATTATTATTATTATTATTATTATTATTATTATTATTATTATTATTATTATTATTATTATTATTATTATTATTATTATTATTATTATTATTATTATGAGCAGAAGTGTCTTTCATTTTACACCATTCAAAGTTCGGCATGACAAGAACATTTATAAAGGAGAAGTTTCGATCTATTAAAATTTGACTGCCTGGAGCAGATCGATTTAACAGCGTGACAGCATCTTGGCGTGAAAGGGCTGTGGCGACTTCTTGTGTTGCACAACTAAATCGACTAGAGGCCATTTTGTTTCGGCAGCTTTCAGCTTCCTGCAAAAACACAACACATGCCCGTATAAAAACAATACCCTAAAACACTCATTCACAGCTTGCTATTGCAACACAATCCGTGGTGCATTAGTTCGCACATAAACCGAGTATGATAAGGGTATTTGATACATACTTTAACTCATTTGAGAAGTGCCGCCTCAGGATACAGCTAGCATTATGTTGTCAGAAAATCCATAGACATCAGTAAGGTTTCGTTTGCAACGTGTGACTGGCAACAACAAACGAGGACAAAATCACGGCGGATGACTAGCTTGTCTCATAGGCACAGACAACACCCCTGTGTTGCTCTAGGCGCCGTACTTATGAACAAGAACACAGCGCTCATGCGGATCTATGCTTCTTGGAGATGTTAGGAGTGTTGTCTGGCAGCCGTGATTTCGATCTCGAGTGTTGTTGCGCGTCGTTCGTCGCAAACGAAACCTCCCTAATTGTTGGAATCTAAAACGAACATGATGGCGCAGCATGTGAACAGCATTAACCCTTATCGTTCGGAATACATCAGTGTGTGAAATAAGTTGGACTAAAATAGTTCAAGGGTAGTGCCAGAATAGCTTGGCGCCTCAAAGCGCCAAGCTATTCTGGCACTACCCTTGAACTAAAGCCATTGGTCTGTATCCTTATCTGTAAATACAATAATGTACCTTGCACATGGCAGTGTACAGATTTGAAGCGTTTAGCCTCAGTATGATATGGGTTAAAGACACCAAATATTACTGCAATCATACTGCGAAGCAGTGAGCACACAATCGTCAGAAAAGCCGTAAACATTAGTCCGCACATCCGACGAACACAAACTGCCGTGCGCGGAGAATTTTCATGACACCAAATGCTGCCACAATCAGAATGTAAAAACAGCGAGCAAGCAATTTGTCCGAACATTAAAACGAGCATGATAGCCGTAAACACGACACCAAATACTGCTAAAACCGGCGTGTAAACTAGCGGGCATGGAAGTGTCAGAAAATCCATAAGCATTTGTACGAACAAGAAACGAACATGACTGCTCTGCATGCAGAGTTTTCACGACACCAAATCGGCGTGTAAAATGGCGGCCGCACAATTGTCAGAAAATCTATAAACATTTGCTTGAACATAAAAACGAACAAGATGGCCGTGCAAAGAGATTTGTCATGACACCAAATGCTAATCAAATCGGAAAGTAGAGCGATGAGCGTGCAATTGTCAGAAAAGCCCATAAAGATGGTTTTCAACGTAAAACAACACGATAGCGGTAAACAGAGAGATTTGACATCAGTTGCTACTAACATCAAAAATAAAGGCGAAGAGCTAGCAATTTGTCAGAAATCGTTTATCTCATTCAGGCCGCCGCACGTATTTCACAAATTTGGGAGGCGTCATCTAACGACTATGCGCCTGTTGCAGGAGATGGATCGACCATGATAATTCAAGGGTAGTGCCAGATTGAGCTTGGCGCCTGTCGGCGCCAAGCTAATCTGGCACTACCCTTGAATTATCATGGTCGATCCATCTCCTGCTGTAGTGCGTCAGGGCTAAATGGGTTAACATTAGTTCGTACATCAAGCGAACATGATTCGAACGCGCGCAAAGTAGAAACCACTTCCTTGAGAATACACGCATATTTTGTTAGTTCAACAAGCAAAAGCCATAACCACTTAAAGAACATGGATATAAACTGGTCACAGCAAGAGGTACAGATCCTCATGAGCCCCCGCAGTCGCGGGGACTCATGAGGATCTATACCTCTTGCAGTTGGATTGGGTCTGTTTTCGATTTATCTGAACAGAGATCGGTTACAACTCTTTTATTAATTTTCAATCCACTGCAATCTCTGTCTGTGAAACAGTGATTAATAATAATAACAACAATTTATAACTCTTGTATAGCGCAATATCCCCACAAAGAAAGGCTCAGAGCGCTTTACATTTAGATAATCTAACTAATAGAAATTAACTAACTAAGATACCGACAACGTACAAAAACACAATCATTCAATGCACACTGACACAATACTGAATTAATAAACATAACATTTCAAGAGCCTGATCAGATATATACATGTTGATTGAAAAAAAACGTAGGGTTTATCAATCCCTTTCAAAGGCCAAATTGAAAAAAAAAAATGTTTTCAATCTAGCCCTGAAAATGGCCAAAGATGGTGCAAGGCGAATATCATGTGGAAGTTCATTCCACACTTTGGGAGCTTGGAAAGAAAAGAACCGCTGTCCAAAGGTTTGACATATTATTGATAAACCTGTCTGCATGAAGGTGCACAGATGTAAATAATTCCCAGCTACTGTAACCTACGTCTGTGAAGCAGTCATTGACACACTACTGATAAACCTGTCTGCATGGAGGTACACAGATGTAAATAACTGCAAACCAATGTCTGTGAACCAGTCTGTGCTTAAGTTCTTATCATCCTGTCTGTATGGAGGCGCACAGATGTAAATAACTCCCAGCCACTGCAACCTACTTCTGCAAACCAGTCATTGACATACTACTAATAATCCTGTCTGCATGGAGGTACATAGATGTAATTAACTTCCAGCCACTGCAACCTACTTCTGTGAACCAGCCATTGACTCATTACTGATACATCTGTCTGCATGAAAGGCACACGCATACACACATACATGGATTCAACAAGAGGGATAGGTCCTCATGAGCACCCGCAGATGCGGGGGCTCATGAGGATCTATGCCTCTTGTGTTGTGTCGTTGTTTTTATGTGTGACCCGCAGTGAACAGGTTAACAGCATGTTAAACCATTCTGCGAAAGGTCAGTGTTAACAGACAATCCATATTTCATGAGTTGGAACATGAAACGCCCGTGACACGGACACAACTAAGTGTTATAGTGTTATTCCCACCAAATGACAATGGAGTGTAATTAAACCGCGGACATGCTGCACCGCTGTAGTCCTACACATAAAATGTCCGCTCATGCATATATGATATTTATAGTCTGCAATAAGTGTTTTGTATTGTCAAAAAAAAAAAAAAAAAAAAAAAAAAGTCCATTCATGCCTTTAATGCTTTCTTTAAGGTTGGACATAAAGTGCTTTTTATTGAATTGTCTGGCTTATATGACAAGTATTAGCAGAACAATCTGGTGTGACTTGTTTTTTTTTAATTTTTATTATGTATCTATTTATTTGTGTATTTATTTATTTGTTTATTTATGTATTTATGTACTATTATTCATTTTTATTTCATATTTGTTTAGTCCTGTTTGTGTATATCCCTTTCGCAATTACACTGAATACATGTATTAGCAAAGGCAGGCGGTGTGGCCGGCGTATCCATCCATCCATCCATCCATCCATCCATCCATCCATCCATCCATCCATCCATCCATCCATCCATCCATCCATCCATCCAACCATCCATCCATCCATCCATCTCTCTATCCATCCATCCATCCATCCATCCATCCATCCATCCATCCATCCATCCATCCATCCCTCTCTCTCTCTCTCTCTCTCTTTGGGTCCTCGATAAACATGCCCCACTAAGGACTAAACGTGTTAAACACCCTACCCTTCCGCCTTGGTTGTCAAAGGACATCATTCACGCAATGAAACTAAGAGATGACTTAAAACGACAGAAAAAGTTTGCGGATTTTAAGAAACAACGTAATCTTGTAAAATCCTTAGTTAGAAAAGCACAGAAAACGCTTGCGGAAAAAGTTATCGCAGAGGGTAAAGATACCCGAAGTGTCTGGAATGCAATCAATTTGTTTACAAAGAAGAGGAGTTCCATCAATGCTGCTACCTCTCCAGGCATAACTCCAGACGACTTCAATTCCCACTTTTTAAATATTGCTGAGTCCCTTGTACAGTCTTTTTCCAGTGGCACTGATAGTTACAGTTGTTCTGATAAACTGCGCACACACTGTGAGTCTGCAACAGGTGCGTCCTTCTCCATACCTCTTATGACAGTGTTTGAAGTAGGTAAATATATTTCTACTCTAACAAGTAAATCGTGTGGCCTGGATGGAATAAACAACATGGTACTGAAATTGTCCCTTCCATACACAGCTGACACCTTGACATTTATATTCAACCTTTCTATCAAGCAAGGTATTTTTCCAGATGCCATGAAAGATGCTAAAGTTGCCCCCATTCCCAAATGTACAGATCCCAAAAGTCCAAACGATTTCCGTCCTATTTCAGTGTTATCACTATTATCGAAGCCACTAGAAAGACACGTTCATAAGCACCTACTCCAATTCTTGGAGAATCACCGCCTCCTCGTATCTCTTCAGTCTGGTTTTAGACCTAAACACTCATGTCATACTGCCCTCGTTCACATTGTTGACTCTTGGCTCTCATCAATAAACAATTCCAAATTAAATGGTGCAGTTTTTCTGGACCTAACCAAAGCATTTGATTTAGTCGATCACAACATTCTTTTAAAGAAACTTTCAGTATATAAGCTTGATTCGAACTCTATAGCTTTTTTCTCCTCCTACCTCAGTAACCGCCGACAGAAGGTGTACTCAAATGGGCGGTATTCGAAAGAAGGTATAGTGATGCACGGAGTTCCCCAAGGATCTATCCTAGGGCCTCTTTTATTTTCTTTATTCATCAATGATCTACCTCTATCCATCTCAAATCCTGAGGTTAAATGCGAACTCTTTGCTGACGATTCAACTCTGCATACATCAGACAAACGTGAAACGACGCTAAATTGTATCCTCCAGCAGAGTCTCGATGAAGTGTCAGATTGGTGTGCGCAAAATCGCATGCTAATCAGTACTTCTAAAACCAAAAGCATGTTGATAACAACCCGCCAAAAGCGTCAGCTACATCCTGCCCCTCTGAAACTGTCACTTGGCAATAAACCTATCCAACAAGTATCCAGGCACCGCCTACTGGGAGTTGTAATTGACGACCAGCTGAACTGGTCGCCACATATCGACAGTTTGTGCAAAACATTGTCCAGGAATGTATTTCTGCTATCTAAACTTAGACATATTCTTAGTACAAAGTGCTGTACATTGTTCTTTCACGCACACATTAAAAGTCACTGTGACTATGTGTCCTCTTTGTGGGACGAATGCAGTGAACTTCATTTTAAAAAACTAAACTCGCTGTATCGTCGTTCAGTTAAGTTAATTATTCCTAACCCTATTTCCACGGCTGAGAAAATAAAATCCCTTGGCCTGCTTACACTGAAGGAACAACTCAAATTTAACAAATGCGTCCTCATGCACAAAATATTTCATTATCAAGCCCCGGAATATCTGCGCATGATATTTAACTTCAGCCCTCGGCATCACCTACATACGAGGAATGACTTGCTTCACTTACCCCGCCCACGGATAGATCTCTACAAGTCAAGCCTTCTATTTTCTGGTAGTTCTGTCTGGAACTCATTGCCATTAAACATTAAATCATTTTGCGATAAAATCCATTTTAAACGTGCCTTGCACACTCACTTCCAATCAGCGTGATTTCACAGTTTGCCATATAAAAATAATTCTGCTGATAACACGTAAACGTCAAATTTTTTCTCTTTCTCCTTAAATTTGCTACCTGCTCATCTATTGTGTTGTCGGTGTCACTATACGCTATTGATGCTGCTGATTCTATGACACTGTCTTAGATGAGTATAATATTAATGCTGTGCACGCGTTTCGTTCTCTTGCTTTTTGCATCGGAGGCAGTTACAAATTCTCCATTGCGTTTTTTTCCCGTAGTTTTTCTTCCTCTTCTTCTTCTTCTTCTTATTATTATTATTATTGTTAGTATTTGCATGCTCTGTTTATTTTCCTGTTATGTTGTTTGTTTACAGGACAGCTTGTAAGACAGGCATTGAGTTGCCTAATAGCTTTATCCTGAATAAATAAAGATTCATCATCATCATCATCATCTCTTTCTGTAATCAGAAGACTAAGGACAAACCCCCCTTCTCTATACCGCCTCTAGCTGTGTATGAAGTAGGAAAACTGATCGGGTCACTGAAAAACAAAAAAATCATCGGGACCTGACGAGATCAGCCCTAAAATCCTGAAACTGTCCCTTCCCTATACAGTAGAATCGTTAACGTATATTTATAGCTTATGCATCCAACAAAATATATTTCCATCAGAACTGAAGCAAGCCAAGGTTATCCCTTTGCCTAAATCAAAAGATCTCTCTGATGTTAATAACTATAGACCCATCTCAATATTATCCAGCCTTTCCAAACCTCTTGAAAGACACGTGCACAAACACCTTTATCAACATTTGGAGAGTCGCAGTCTGTTGCACGTATTTCAGTCCGGCTTACGCCCCAAGCATTCTTGCCATACGGCACTAACAAGACTTATTGATGCGTGGCTAGCATCCATAAATAACTCCCAAATAATTGGGTCGATCTTTATTGATTTTAAGAAAGCTTTTGACCTTGTAAATCATAACATTCTTTTGTCAAAACTTCATGCATATCTCTGCAATGCAGATGCTGTCTCGTTGTTCGCTTCATATTTAAGCGGAAGGAAGCAAAGAGTACTGTTAAATGGATCCTACTCCTCGTATGGTCTCGTCAAAAGCGGCGTGCCTCAGGGCACTGTCCTCGGGCCATTGCTGTTCTGCATATTTATCAATGGCCTTCCACTGCATATTAGTTGCCGCGATATTTCTTGTGACATGTTTGCTGACGACTGCACACTACACACTCCTCACAAAAATGTAGCTGCAATTAGTACGCGTCTACAGAAAAGCCTGCGTGAGGTCACCGACTGGTGTCATTCCAACTCCATGTCCCTGAATCCGTCAAAAACAGAATGCATGGTTATAACCACACGTCAAAAGCACCAGCTATGCCCGCTCTCTCTTAGTCTGTCTATAAACGACAGCCCAATTGAGCAAGTATCACACCACCGCCTCTTAGGGGTCCCTATAGATGATCAGATTAAATGGCAAGTGCATATCAATAATGTGTGCAAAAGGGTTTCCAGAAGCCTGTGTATGTTGTCAAAATTGAAAACAATTACTGACACAGATACGCGTCTTCTTTTCTACAATGCTCATGTCAAGTCGCACATAGACTATGCATCAACAGTGTGGGATGGTTCTAGTGATGTACATTTGAAGAGGCTGAACTCCCTACATAGGAGAGCTGCTAAGCTTGTATTTCCCGATCCCGAACTCTCAACTGACGTAAAGCTTAAAACTTTAAAAATTCTCCCTCTATCCCATCACTTTCAGTTCAATAAAGGTGTGTTGATGTACAAGCTGTACACGCAATCATGTCCACTGTACTTGAGTTCTTTTTTCTCAGAACGGACATCTGTAGCTTCTAGACATGGACAACAATTCAAAGTACCCCTGCCGCGTATTGATTTATTCAAAACCAGTTTGTCATTCTCGGGAAGTTCATTCTGGAATTCTATTCCTGCAGAAATCAGAAACGCAAAGACGCTCACCTCATATAGGGACAGCCTCTTCAAACACCTAGAATCTCTGACGTAATCCAATCATTACAGTATTGGGATAACTTGCACGTGTGTTCAGGTGTGTGCATGTGCGTGTATGTGAGTTTGTGTGTGTATGTGTGTGTGTGTATGTATGAGTGTGTGTGTGTGCGAGAGAGAGAGAGAGAGAGAGAGAGAGAGAGAGAGAGAGAGAGAGAGAGAGAGAGAGAGAGAGAGAGAGATGATGAATCTTTATTTATTCAGGATAAAGCTATTAGGCAACTCAATGCCTGTCTTACAAGCTGTCCTGTAAACAAACAACATAACAGGAAAATAAACAGAGCATGCAAATACTAATAATAATAATAATAATAATAATAAGAAGAAGAAGAAGAAGAAGAAGAAGAAGAAGAAGAAGAAGAAAAACTACGGGAAAAAACACAATGGAGAATTTGTAACTGCCTCCGATGCAAAAAAACAAACAAACAAAAAACAAACAAGAGAACGAAACGCGTGCACAGCATTAATATTATACTCATCTAAGACTCAGTGTCATAGAATCAGCAGCATCAATAGCGTATAGAGACACCGACAAGACAATATATGATCAGGTAGCAAATTTAAGGAGAAAGAGAAAAATATTTGACGTTTACGTGTTATCAGCAGAATTATTTTTAAATGGCAAACTGTGAAGTCACGCTGATTGGAAGTGAGTGTGCAATGCACGTTTAAAATGGGTTTTATCGGAAAATGATTTAATGTTTAATGACAATGAGTTCCAGACAGCACTACCAGAAAATAGAAGGCTTGACTTGTAGAGATCTATCCGTGGGCGGGGTAAGTGAAGCAAGTCATTCCTCGTATGTTGTTGATGCCGAGGGCTGAAGTTAAATATCATGCGCAGATATCCCGGGGCTTGATGAGAGAGAGAGAGAGAGAGAGAGAGAGAGAGAGAGAGAGAGAGAGAGAGAGAGAGAGAGAGAGAGAGAGAGAGAGAGAGAGAGAGAGAGAGAGAGAGAGAGAGAGATAGCACATGAGTCCCTTTTTCCCCATATCCGTATCATAATACTATATTTGAATGCCAAAGAGTACATTGAATACTGCATGTACTGTGTATATTGTTTTTGCCTTCATATGTGTGTGCTCGATATTTTGGGCGCGCGCTCGCGTATCTGTTTGTGTACTGTATGTGTGACTCTGTGTGTGTGTGTGTGTGTGTGTGTGTGTGTGTGTGTGTGTGTGTGTGTGTGTGTGTGTGTGTGTGTGTGTGTGCGCGCGCGCGTGCGTGCATGCTGTGTGTGTGTGTATGTGTGTGTGTGCCGGCGTGAGAGAGAGAGAGAGAGAGAGAGAGAGAGAGAGAGAGAGAGAGAGAGAGAGAGAGAGAGAGAGAGAGAGAGAGAGAGAGAGAGAGAGAGAGAGCACCTGCATAGGCCTACCTATTTGCCCTTGCTGTATGAACTTTAATGTACTTAATGATTTTTTGTTTATTTGCTTTACTTTGCATTTTTACTCATTTTATATTTTTGTGCGTACGCGTGTGCGGGTAGGTATGTCTGGAGTGCGTGTCCGAGAGCGTGTGTTTGTTTTTGTGCGTATGTGCGTGAGTGCGTGCGTGTGTAAGTGTGTGTGTGTGTGCGTGTGTGTGTGTGTGTGTGTGTGTGTGTGTGTGTGTGTGTGTGTGTGTGTGTGTGTGTGTGTGAGAGAGAGAGAGAGAGAGAGAGAGAGAGAGAGAGATTTTTCGTGCGTGTGTGCATGCGTAATTGAGGGGTGCATGAGTGTGTGTGTGTGTGTGTGTGTGTGTGTGTGTGTGTGTGTGTGTGTGTGTGTGCGACCGTGCATGCGCGAGTTGTGATGTGCATGCGTGCGTACCTGAGAGCGTGTGTGTGTGCGTGTGGGTTTGTGTGTGTGTATGTATGTGCGTGCGAGCGTGAGCGAATGCATGCATGCAGCAGTGTGCGGTATGTGTATGTTTACATGTCTATGTCACTTATGTAGTAGATGTAGCAACGGCAAGTTTGAAAACTGGTCCTGTTACCAATAACTTCTACCGTTGGAAAATAAAGGTTCATTGTTCATTGTTCATTTCTCTCTCTCTCTCTCTCTCTCTCTCTCTCTCTCTCTCTCTCTCTCTCTCTCTCTCTCTCTCTCCCTCCCTCTCTCTCTCTCTCCCTCTCTCTCTCTCTTAAAAAAAAATTATTTACATTTCGTGTTCATTATTTTTAATCCCTTTATTTGTTTTCTTTGTATGCTGCGTTTGTTTTGAGTTATATTATAAATATGATTTTTTTGTTATATCATACATATGAGAAATTCGCCATATAAATAATATGTATTATTATTATTATTATTATTATTATTATTATTTTCCTGTTGTGTTCTGTTTTGTTTACAGGACAGCTTGAAGACAGGCATTGAGCTGCCTAATAGCTTTATCCTGCAATAAAAGATTCATCATCATCTCTTCGCTGCAATAAAATATTTTTGGAACTGTTACTCCAGTGTAGTCTACATCCTAAAGCCATGTGTGACGGGTTGCAGCTGAATGAAGTTTCTTTAAAAGAACCTTACGTGCGTGCCGTCTGGTGTGATATCATACTACGACCACGACTCAACACGTAACAGCTGCATAGGCTCTGGTCCTCACTGGGCGAAAAAGCAGTGTGAACACCTCAGTAGCGACGTGTGCCTACTTAGGCAGGACAGACAGAACCCGTTTTGTTGTCGAATTTTAGCCTGTTAACTGCAGGGGCAACTGAGGCGAACACTACCCTATCTGCAAAAGACATAAATCCTCATGAGCACCCGCAGTCGCGCGGGCTCATGCGGATTTATTTCTCTTGTTAGCCCCGTTTCATTCTTGTTCTCTTCACGCGAATGTCCTTCAATGTGCAGCGCTTTCTGACGCGAAATCCGTGATCACTGACGGTGTTAAGACAGAAAGCCCAGCCCAGTGGAAGACATAATTATAAAGCCCCACTACCGCTGTAACTGTTCAAAGACGAGTCCGAAATAGCTCAGGCGGTTAAACGTCGGAGCAGGAGAGCGAAGGGAATCGCCGGGTCGTGGGTTCGAATCCTGTCCCGCCCCGGTAGCTGGACTCACAATCCAGGAAAAAAACCCGGATTTGTTCAATAGCATGTCCGTTGAAAGGTCCTGGTAAATCAAAGTGGCACAGTTGGAGTGCGCCTGAGTTGATCAGTATTCAGGGCGTACTCCATAGGCAATAGATTTCCCTGTCCCCCATAACCCGCCCGTCAGGGCCGTCCATGATCACCTCGGTGCTGCCCGTGGACGTTAAACCAGAACTAACCAACCAACCAACCAACCAACTGTTCGAAGATGTAACAGATGGTTACGAAAAGCTACACCCAGGTCTAGTTATGGTTGACATTGACACAAGACAATCCAGTTCAGCACACGTCGTCTTTATATCAAGTAACCTGACAATGACTCCACTCTGTTCTATAAATACAACGCTATCAGTGCGAGAAACAGTTAAACATAGATTGACACGCTAACGGCTGCGCCGAAAAAATTAAAGCGAACACGCGTGTGCTGTTGCTGCGTGTCCCAGCTGCTGTAAAAGTTCACTAGCTGTATCAACAAGGCATAATAAACACAACTGGTGCTGAAATGTGTCTGCAAATTTACGCGTAATGGTACTTTAACCCATTCTACGGCAACACCGACATCCCAAAATGTTGCCGTTGTCCTCTGAAGACTGCATTGCAGTGCAGGACACAGATCGCCCATAGGCGCCAAGCTATTCTGGCATCACCCTTGAACTGTCATGGTCGATTCTTATCTTGCTGTGGTGCGTCTGGGGTAGAATGAGTTAAAGGGATCTGTTCCAAAAATTCTCAGTGATTATCTTCTTTAATTTATACGTGTATCTTACAATAATGCTTGACACAATGGCTAACTTCCAGTCCGCCCTCAAAACTCACCTCTTTCAACAGTTCTAGCACTATATCACCACACCAAGCTGACCGTCGTAATGTATTTACACTATTTGTGTTACGTGAGTCATTGTCTAAAGCGTGCGCATGCGTGTGCGAGTTGTGGGTGCGCGCTTAGAGTTATAATTATTATAAGATAAGGACATTATAAATACCGTAATTATGATTTATTATTACTAACTTGAACTGAAAGCCCGAATGTCGTCAACTGGAAGACTTTTCTGCCTTTCTTTTCAAGTGCAGACAGAAGAGTATTTTTTCCACTCCTTTAGACACAAGGGGCAGATAATAGAAAGCCACTGTTATGTGTGTCTGCATACACGGTTTATGAGAAGAAGAAAAAAAAAAAAACAGAAAGTAGGAACTGTTTACTTCGGACAAGACAACATTGGTAACTCGCTGTACATATCAGCAAAATTTAGAAATCCAAGCCAGATTAGAGACAGATCGTCTTAAAGATTTCAGCCCCGACACACTACAGTAGAAGATGGATCGACCATGATAATTCAAGGGTAGAGTCAGATTAGCTTGGCGCCTAATGGCGCCAAGCTAATCTGGCGCTACCCTTGAATTATCTCGGTCGAGCCATCTCCTGCAACTGATACACAGTCGTAAGGACGCACCTCCAAATTTGGGGAAAATGCTGCCTTGTGGTTAAATGGGTTAACCTGTGGCTGTCGGTAGCGATTTATGTCGAGGTGAGTCCCCGCAGGAATCACCTCGACAAAAAACACTCTAGACAGTCTAAGAGCCAAGCTGTGATGAAGAAAAGACCGATACAATACACTGATACACATTGCTGAAAGCGATTTTCTCAGCCGTCGCCTGTGTGCCCTGACAATATTACAGCACGCTCGGTTCATAACGCACTCACCGAAATCCTGACTGTTTTTGTGCAGTTAATCATTGGGGGAAACCTTTTAACGGTTATCTGACATTGCTCTAATTGGAGGCGCCGGAATAGGAAGAAATATCTAGAAGCTTTTTTTTATATCTGTCAATCTATGATTTGGGACCTTCCGGCAGTAGGCCGTAAGGTCTTAAATCACAGACCAGCGCGCATTAAAGTATTATATATTATTTTATTTTATTCTGTTGTGTTTATTTCGATATTATTTTTTTCCTTTGTGTTTATTAAATTTTATTTCATGAATATTTATTCAATTATTTTAGTCATTTTTTCTTATTTATTTATTTATTTTTTATATCAATTTTACAATTTGATTCTATTTTATTAATTTTGACACGTTAATAACTTGAAAACTTGTGATTTAACGCCTTTACCGTAAGAAAACAACGAAGAACACACAAACGCAAGAGGCATAGATCCTCATGAGCCCCCGCAGTCGCTGAGGCTCATGAGGATCTATGCCACTTGCTGGCCTCAATCACATCTGTGGCTCCCAGTCAGAAAAGTGTGTCCAGCAGTGCATCTCCCACGGTCTCAAAAACATACATGACATCCTCAAAATTGTGCGCACCAGCAAACCTTAAAATCAGATATGACGCAGACAGGTCTCCTTTTTTCCCCCCAGTGGATGCCTCTGAACAAAAGGTCTTCGGGCAGACGCTCATGAAAGGATTTATCTTTCCCTCTCAAGGAGTCCGTAGTTTGCGGCACTAGTGAGGTGAGGTTTACGCCCAAAGTCTCCACAACAACAAACGGCACTCGTGAGGTGAGGTTTACGCCCAAAGTCTCCACAACAACAAACGACACTAGTGAGGTGAGGTTTACGCCCAAAGTCTCCACAACAACAAACGACACTAGTGAGGTGAGGTTTACGCCCAAAGTCTCCACAACAACAAACGACACTAGTGAAGTGAGGTTTACGCCCAAAGTCTCCACAACAACAAACGACACTAGTGAGGTGAGGTTTACGCCCAAAGTCTCCACAACAACAAACGACACTAGTGAGGTGAGGTTTACGCCCAAAGTCTCCACAACAACAAACGACAACTAAGTCACGGCGGGTATGCAGTGCGTACCCAGAGGCACAGACAACACTCCGAACACC
Source organism: Semisulcospira habei (assembly GCA_036245525.1). Lineage (NCBI taxonomy): Eukaryota > Metazoa > Mollusca > Gastropoda > Semisulcospiridae > Semisulcospira > Semisulcospira habei. The sequence continues at coordinate 112,292,467 of BTPG01000001.1, read as the reverse complement.
TCCAAGAGGCATAGATCCTCCTGAGCCCATCGGGCTCATGAAGATCTATGCCTCTTGGAGATGTGTGGAGTGTTGTCTATGCTTATGGCACAAGATCGTTATCCACCTTGACTTCGCTCTCGAACGTTTTTAGCAGTAGTTTGTCGTAAGCATCAACTCACCACTCACCAGACTGTAACAGTAACAGACTGGTAACAGTACAACTGTTACGAGGACGCATGCGGCAGTGATCGGGTGATCCAGTGAAGCGGTGTCTTTATTACTGCGTATACGCCCTTACTATAAAGGGGTGCAATCCACTAACATCTTACTATAAGGGACCCACTCAAAGGTCTTTGTCCTGATCCTAAGTTCGGAATAACTTGTGTTAACTCATTGTACCCCAGACACACCCCAGCAAGATGAGGATCGACCATGATACGTTCAAGGGTGATGCCAGAATAGCTTGGCGCCTATGGGCGCCAAGCTATTCTGGCATCACCGTCCCTTGAGCTATCATGCTCGATCTGTGTCCTGCACTGCAAAGCAGTGTACAGAGGACAACGGCAAAATCTGGGGATTTCGGTCTTGGGGTACAATGAGTTAAAGCAATCAACTTCAGTCAGTAAAGGGTTAAACAGATCGCAATATCTCCTTCGTAAATGCTGCTCAGGGTAAAATCCCAAATATCCTAACCTAGCCTATTTTATAAATGTTCTTAGTGCGTCTTAAACTAATGCTGGACAACAGCGCTCAAATGATGAAGTTTGAATGTCTGAAAAAAAAAAAGAAGATTTTTTTTTTTGCCTTGCTTCTAATTGTAAACAAGTAGGACTTCCTTCTGTTGTGTTCAAAAGGAAGTGGACAAATTCTGGTTCGTGTGCCTACTCACATGGATTGTGAAAAGAAGGGTAGAGGTGCCTCAGCTGCGACAAGACGACATTGGTAACCTAACGTTAATTTCAGCAATCAAAGCCTGCCATGGAGCAGATCGATTTCAGATTTTTACCCCGTCAACGTGAGTGCGAGCCAGGAAAAACGCGAGATACTGAGTTCACGTGTAGCTGCTGGGGGTTAACTCATCCACTACCGAGAAGAACGCAACACGATTCAACTGCAAGAGGCATAGATCCTTATGAGCCCCCGCGACAGCGGGGGCTCATGAGGATCTATGTCTCTTGCTGACTCTTAGTTGGGTCCACGTGCATTGGACATCTGGGGTTCTTTTACCTTGAAGCAACAAAGATTTCAGAAACATGATCCGCGATTTCTGGCACTGAAAGTAGTAAATAACGGATGTTTGTTTGCTGGCCAGAATGTGTGGCGCAGTTCACTTGATTAGATCCCAAGCTGATCAGAAGGATGTGGAAAGACAAAAAACTGTTAACGTGAATTATCTTGCGTTACAGAAAAGAAACATCTGGCGGCTCTCTCTCTCTCTCTCTCTCTCTCTCTCTCTCTCTCTCTCTCTCTCTCTCTCTCTCTCTCTCTCTCCCTCTCCCTCTCTCTCTCTCTCTCTCTCTCTCTCTCTCTCTCTCTCTCTCTCTCTCTCTCCCTTAAGTCCATTTCTAAAAGTTAGTAATTTAAGGATTGACTTTATCGCTTTTTACTTCTAAATTAATACCACGATTCAATTCTCCTCTATTGATGCTGTACTTTCAGAGACATGTTCTAATTACAAGATGTTTTTCAGCTTATTTTACTGTTATTATGTTTGTTTGTTTGTTCGTTTTTTCGTCTTTTATGCTTTTCGTACACTTGAATGTTCTTGATACTAAGTTTATTTGTTTGTTGTTTTAATATTTTATTGTGTTGCTGGATGATTATTTATGTGTGTAGAGTAGCAGTGTAAGAGAGGCATTCGCATGCCTAAAACTTTATCCTGAATAAAAAACGTTTCATTATCAGCATCATCATCATCATCATCATCATCATCATCATCATCATCTCTCTCTCTCTCTGTCTCTGTCTCTGTCTCTCTCTCTCTCTCTTTCTCTCTCTCTCTGTCTGTCTGTCTGTCTCTGTCTGTCTCTGTCTGTCTCTCTGTCTGTCTGTCTCTCTCTCTCTGTCTCTGTCTCTCTCTCTCTCTCTCTCTCTCTCTCTCTCTCTCTCTCTCTCTCTCTTCTTGAAAAAAAAAAACTTTTATTATACAATAAGGGAAAAGGGAATAACGATGTTCAAAGTATTGAATAACAGGCTCCCCGAGTATATTAAAAAAATGTTTTCTCTCCCGGCATCAACATACTCCAGATCAATGCAGTCAATTACTGTGCCACGGCCTAGAATCGATCTCTATAAGACAAGTTTAGCGTTCTCGGGTGCTAGCAAGTGGAACACATTGCCCAAAAATGTTACATCAACAACGCTTTTAAAACCGGTCTCTTCAAGTACCTCACCTCATCATCGTAAGACTTTCAAATCAACCTGCACTTGCAGTGTACGATTTTCCCCTTTCTAACTCTTCAATTCAGTTATATCTTCAGTTAATACAAGATGCTAATGCTGCGCGTATTGTGTGTGTGTGTGTGTGTGTGTGTGTGTGTGTGTGTGTGTGTGTGTGTGTGTGTGTGCGTGCGCGCGCGCGCGTGTGTGTGTTTGTTTTTGTGCTTGTGTTTATGAATGTATGTATGGATATGTATACCTTTACAATTGTGTGTATGTGTGAGATTTTCTATGTTCCACTTTTTCAATGATTTTTTTTTTAAACTTTATATTTCAAATTTTTGTTCGTTTTATATTTTGTTTTTCTCAGTTTAAAGATAGTACTTTGTGATTTGTGCATTATATGTATAGTAGATTAGCAACGGCAAGTTCGAAAAATGGTTTCACCAAAACTTTCACCGTTGTAAAATAAAAAAATCATTGTCATTGTCTCTCTATCTAACACAACTAGGGAAAACATTATCAAAGAAGCTATGTTTTACTGTCAAGATTAAAATCTGTCATTGATACTAAGACACGTAAGCTATTTTTCAACTCCTACATAAAACCTCACATTGACTACGCATCTACAATTTGGGACGGCTGTATTGAGGCTAGCCTTAAGAGGATTAATTCTCATACAAGCGCGCAGTTAACTGGTCCTCCCAATCCCCTCTGTAACTTTGGAGGAAAAGCGTCAGGCAACAGGGCTCCTTCCTTTACATCAACACCTTACGTTAAATAAGTGCGTACTTATGCACAAAGCACTGAACGGGAACGCCCCCCTCTACCTGGCTAAGCTTTTCAATGAGAGCGAAAGGGTTTACAGCACTTTGAGGAACAGTGTCGTTATTGAACGGCCCCGAATTGACTTGTTTAAATCCAGCCTTTCGTATGCGGGTGCCTATTTATGGAACTCACTTCCTCCACATATACAGCAAACGAGGCATCTTCCATTGTTTAGGACAAAAGCTTTTAAATACAAGATAATGTGTCCAAAAGAGCCTTGTCAATGGTTTCTTTTTTTAACGCATTGTTGTGGTCCTCCGTTTTGCACTTGGTTGTTTTTATATCTCTCCCTTTTCTGTAGTGTTTTGCCTGTTTACTGTATTCCTACATAAGAGTAGCTGTATTATATGCGTACAGTCGTCCCCCCCCCCTCCCCCGACCCTGTCAATTGATGTGTGTGTGATGTGGGTCTGTGTGTGTGTGATGGTGTGTGTGTGTGTGTGTGTGTGTGTGTGTGTGTGTGTGTGTGTGTGTGTGTGTGTGTGTGTGTGTGTGTAACCTTAAGCGACTTGTGAACTTATATCTGAATGTAACACAAGTGACCTGTGGGTGTAACCGCTTGTTTGTGCTGTTAACACGTTGTTTTAATGTTGTTTTTAATGTTGTAGTTTAGCAAGGACAAACACGAAAAGAGGCCTGTGCGCCTATTGTTTCCATCCTTGATAAATAAATAAAGTATCATTCATTCATTCTCTCTCTGTGTCTCATTTCATTTCACTTCTTTCTGTCTCTGTCTCTCTCTCTGCCTCTCTATGTCTCTCTGTGTCTCTGTCTCTGTCTGTCTGTCTGTCTCTTTATCTCTCTCTTTTCATTTCCCTCTGTCTCTGTCTGTCTGTCTGTCTCTTTATCTCTCTCTTTTCATTCCTCTCTGTCTCTGTCTGTCTGTCTCTTTATCTCTCTCTTTTCATTTCTCTCTGTCTCTGTCTGTCTGTCTCTTTATCTCTCTCTTTTCATTTCTCTCTGTCTGTCTGTCTGTCTCTTTATCTCTTTCTTTTCATTTCTCTCTGTCTCTGTCTGTCTGTCTGTCTCTTTATCTCTCTCTTTTAATTTCCCTCTGTCTCTGTCTCTGTCTGTCTGTCTCTTTATCTCTCTCTTTTCATTTCCCTCTGTCTCTGTCTGTCTGTCTCTTTATCTCTCTCTTTTCATTTCTCTCTGTCTCTGTCTGTCTCTTTATGTCTCTTTTCATTTCTCTCTGTCTCTGTCTGTCTGTCTGTCTCTTTATCTCTTTCTTTTCATTTCTCTCTGTCTCTGTCTGTCTGTCTGTCTCTTTATCTCTCTCTTTTCATTTCCCTCTGTCTCTGTCTCTGTCTGTCTGTCTCTTTATCTCTCTCTTTTCATTTCCCTCTGTCTCTGTCTCTGTCTGTCTGTCTCTTTATCTCTCTCTTTTCATTTCTCTCTGTCTCTGTCTCTGTCTGTCTGTCTCTTTATCTCTCTCTTTTCATTTCCCTCTGTCTCTGTCTGTCTCTTTATCTCTCTCTTTTCATTTCCCTCTGTCTCTGTCTGTCTGTCTGTCTCTTTATCTCTCTCTTTTCATTTCCCTCTGTCTCTGTCTGTCTGTCTCTTTATCTCTCTCTTTTCATTTCCCTCTGTCTCTGTCTGTCTTTCTGTTTCTTTATCTCTCTCTTTTCATTTCCCTCTGTCTCTGTCTTTGTCTGTCTGTCTGTCTAACTCTCTCCCAGTAAGCAAAGGTCTTCGGGCCCACGACGGCCGCACGGCTGCGCGTGGGCCCACTGTGGCCGTCCTGTGCCCGACGACATTTTGCTACTGGGGTGTATCTGTGCGCAGATGAGTGCGTGTGCAAGGGTGTGTGTGTGTGTGTGTGTGTGTGTGTGTGTGTGTGTGTGTGTGTGTGTGTGTGTGTGTGTGTGTGTGTGTTTATGCACATGTATATTTGTCATCTAATAAATAATAATAATACCGTTATTATATAGGCGCTTTTTCTCAATTTTGGGGAAATCGACTCAAAGCGCCGCGCCTGAAACCCAACACACACACTCACGAAACAGACACGGATTTACGCCATTTAAGACAAACACAGTACAAGACAAACGAAGGGCCAGTCAGCTACTGAAGTTACAGAGATTTTTGATCGCTTGTATTAGTGAAATTTGTAAAGTGGCCTGAGACCGGTACCAAAGTAGATGTAGCAACGGCATGTTTGAAAACTTGTCCAGTAACCAATAACTCTCATTCTATTCTAATTACTGTGTATATATTTGATTTGTGTTTCTATTTATGTCACAAACCTGACCGGGGTCAAATGAGGAGGAACGTAGCCGAGGGTGTGTCATTGAGGGACGAACAAAACAAAAATGAACAAAGAAAGAAAAGACGAAATAAAAAAAGGAAACTAAACTTTATATACAAAACAAAATAATAAATATGCAAAAAAATAAACAATAAAGGTGAAAATAAAAGCCTATAAACCCTAACCCTACGCTAACCTAACCACAGAAGGAAATAGTAGAAAAAAAGAATAGTCAACCGACAGCACTAAAAAAAACATATGCCCTAACACACCCTGCCGCCACCTGTTCCCAACCCGCACTAACGAAAAGCCGGTCAAAATCGCACGAACATCCCCGCTAGCCTGAACACTACACGGATACCCGCTAGCCTGAACACTACACGGATACCCGCTAGCCTGAACACTACACGGATACCCGCTAGCCTGAACACTACACGGATACCCGCTAGCCTGAACACTACACGGATACCCGCTAGCCTGAACACTACACGGATACCCGCTAGCCTGAACACTACACGGATACCCCAGGTGGCACGAGAAGATACTTCTACCAAAAAAATATCCGTTCTACCGTTGAATCCTAAAGCTAAACCCTCTCACCTAAGATCTAGCTATATCTAAACAAACTAACCGAAGTCACGTCTGTGACAATTTGCTATTATTATTTGAGGAACAATCTGGAAGACAAAACATTATCAGTTTAAAAGTTTCAAAGGTTCTCTATCCCTCTGTCTTCCACCCACCACCACACGATCTCACCCTCTCACTCTCTTAAGCTAAAAATCTGTTTTCTTTAAATTCATTTGAAGATCGAAATCACTTGTTTCTTCCTAAAACGTCAAATTTTTATGTATCTGTCATTCCAAATTAGCCTAATTGCTGTATATATTATTTTTGATTTGTGTTGCAATTTTTTAAAAATATCATTATTTGATGAACAATCTGGAAGGCAAAACATTATGATTTTGAGAGGATATTCCGTAAGAGAAAAGTTTCAAACTTCCCAACCCCACCTCCATTTATCACCACCTTCACCCTCCCCCACCCTCTGTCTCTTTCAAGCTAAAAATATGTCTTCTCTCACACTTTGCGTGTCGATAGCGGTTTTTGTCGTGATGATTCATGTGGGACTCATCACGACAAAAAACGCTACCGACACGCGATGGCTTAAATTCATTCAAAGCATGCCTACGCAAAGCGTCAAATATCTATGTATCTGTCATCCAAACTTCTAATTGCTGTGTAAATGATATTTTATCTGTGCTGTGCTTGCATTTTTAACATCATTATTTGAGGGGCAATCTTGCGAGGTAAGTCATAATGATTTGAAGCTGCCCACCGTTTAGAGAAAAAATTTTAAAGTGTCGAAGTTTCAAAACTTTTACCCCCCCCCCCACCCGGCCTCTCTCTTTCTCTCTCTCTCTCTCTCTCTCATCTCTCTCTCTCTCTCCTCTCTCTCTCTCTCTCTCTCTCTCTCTCTCTCTCTCTCTCTCTCTCTCTCTCTCTCTAACCAAGCCCATAAACTCCATAGCCATGCTATGAAATTTGTAGACGATCGTGACATTACTTTGTCCACATTCAGGGCCCGCTTATTTCGGCAGCTGAAAGAAACTTGTAGCCATAGTTGTGTAGATGTGTCGGCGTGACTCGAGCGCCTTGAGATGTATTGCCGAGTTGTTGTTGTTGCTGTTGCTGTTACCGCTGTTCAAACTATGTTTTTAACGTTCATGTTTAAATCAGGTTCTCAGGGTGTGTGTGTGTGTGTGTGTGTGTGTGTGTGTGTGTGTGTGTGTGTGTGTGTGTGTGTGATTGTGTGTGTGTGTGTGTGTGTGTGTGTGTGTGTGTGTGTGTGTGACTGCTAAATTAGCCTTTTTGATGATCACGTTTTGCCTTTCCATTTTTATTAGGTTTTAATCACGCGCGTGTGAGTGTTGTGTGAGTGCGTGTGCAAAGACATGATTGAAAAAAGGTCTGTGTACCTAATTATTTATCCTTGAGAAATAAAGTTTAATTTCATCTCATTTCAAGTTTTATTTCTCTCTCTCTCTCTCTCTCTCTCTCTCTCTCTCTCTCTCTCTCTCTCTCTCTCTCTCTCTCTCTCTCTCTCTCTCTCTATCTCTATCTCTCTCTCTCTCTCTCTCTCTCTCTCTCTCTCTCTCTCTCTCTCTCTCTCTCTCTCTCTCTCTCTCTCTCTCTCTCTCTCTCTCTCTCTCTCTCTGGAGAGCAGCCAAACTCGTCTTCTCGGCGTTACTGTAGATAACCAGTTTAAATGGCAGTGTCATATTACTAACATAATTATGCAACATAATATCAAAGAAACTTTACATTTTAGCCAAATTAAAATATATCACTGATGTAGAAACAGGTAAATTGTTATTCAACGCCCACATCAGGTCACATATCGACCATGCTTCTACAGTGTGAGATGGAGCAAGCGAGGTCCAGTTAAAGAGACTGAACTCTCTTCATCGTAGAACCGCAAAACTTATCCTACCTGACCCTAACTCAACTACCGATAATAAATTGAAAACCTTGGAGATTCTTCCCCTGAAAAAAATCATTTAATGTACAATAAAGGAATAATTATGTTCAAAACATTGAATAGCCAAATGCCTGATTATATTAAGAAACTATTTTTCTTTCCATCACCAACGTACTCAAGATCAAGGCAATTCATTATTGTACCACGACCTAGAATCGATCTTTACAAGACAAGTTTAGCGTTCTCAGGCCATAGCCTGTGGAACACTTTGCCTAGGAAAGTTACAACATCAACAACCCTTTCGTATTTTAGAGCCAGTATTTTCAATTACCTCACGTCATTATCTTAACACTTTCACTGCGACCCTATATTACTCAGTGTGTGCGTGCATGCGCGTGTTTGTGTGTGTGTGTGTATATGTGTATGCGTGTGTGTGTGTGCACGTTTTTGTTGTTGTTGTTTTGTTTTGTTTTTATATCATTTATCACTATTATTTTTTTATTGTTTTATTTTTTTTTCCAATATAATATTTTTACACTTTGTGCATTATTTGTAGATTAGATTAGCAACGGCAAGTTCGAAAAATGGTTGTGCCAGCCAAAACTTTCACCGTTGTAAAATAAAGAATCATTGTCATTGCCATTGTCATTCTCTCTCTCTCTCTCTCTCTCTCTCTCTCTCTCTCTCTCTCTCTCTCTCTCTCTCTCTCTCTCTCTCTCTCTCTCTCTCTCTCTCTCTCTCTCTCTCTCTCTCTCTCTCTCTCGCTCGCTTCATCTCATCGAGTAATGTCTTCGTATGCGAAACACGTGCAAAAGATACAAAGGTGATATCCGCCCAGCTCTTTTTCTTTAATGAGCGAGGAAGCTAATCAAGCTCATCTTCGCCCTGAGAAGTGAAAAAATTACACTATCCTCCCCCCCCCCCCCAACACCCACGCCTCCTTCCCTCCCCCAAGCCACTCACTTAAACCGATTTAGCTCCGATGCACTACAGCAAGAGATGGACCGACCATGATAATTTAAGGGTAGTGCCAGATTAGCTTGGCGCATGAAGGCGCCAAGCTAATCTGGCACTACCCTTGAATTATCATGGTCGATCTGTTTTAAGCAACTGATGTATGTTCCATAGGTGGTAAGTAACACCTCTAATATTTGGGAAATGCGGTTGTGGGGTTGAATGCATTAGCAAGCAAGGAAACTAAATCGTGTGCATTTACGCCGAGTAAAGGCAAACATTAGCACTATATAGTATATACCGCCATCGTTCCTCCCCCAAGCCACTCAGTCTAAATACCAGCGAAGATCAAGGCAGTGTTTAACACATTCGAGACGTGCATGGTGCGGATACGCGGCATAAAGCTGCGTATGCGAATGCAGCGCGCTTGGAATGTGCTCAGAAATAGAGCGTTGACAGGACCAAACGCAAAGAGACAAATATGTAGAACATATCACCTATTTAATAAAAATAAATATTTAAAGATAAGACCAGCGAGCAGAGAATACAGAAACAAAAGGAAGAAAGGAAAAAAGTCTGAAAGGCTAGGGGGAATGAAGACAAAAGACCAGGCTAGACAAGACCAGACCAGAACAGAACCAGGAGCGGATCTGGGTGGGGGCGGGAGTTGGGGGGAGGGGGGAATCCCAGGCGTTCCGCTCCCGACCTCCCCCTCCCCCCAAACAAACAAACAAAAAAAAAAAAAAAAAAAAAAAAACACACAAAAAAAGAAGAAAGAAAAAAAAAAGTTTAAAATACTATAACAAAGTATCTTATTGGGTGTTTGGATCCCCCTCCTCCCTATTTGATTTTGGCGAGTTTCCACACAGACACACGCTACCACCCCTCCACCCCCCCCCCACCCCCACCCCCTCCCTCCCGTTTATTTTTTCGGCCACTGGAAAAAGGTCTTGCGTCGGGGAGACCGTTTGTGTCAGATTAAAGGTCCCAAACAAAATGTTGCCCCCCCCCCCCCTCCTCCTCCCCCCATCGAGGTAACTGATTCGCCCCTCAGAACAGAACAAAACAGAAAACGCCAGACCAGACCAGACACTACCAGGCCAGACCAGGCAAGACCAAACCAGGCCAGATTCCCTCTTTTAGCAAGATGTGATTCGAGGGAGACTTTTTCTTCACAACTAAACTCTACAAATGCGTTACAAAATACGTAGTTGGACAGTTCAGACCAGAACAGACAAGATAAGATCAGACCACGCCAGATCAGGCCAGACCAGACCAGGCTAGACCAGACTAGACGAGGCCAGGCCAGTCAAGACCGGATCAGACCAGACCATTCTAGAGGAATGGTTCTGAGAGATTAGTGTTGAGTCTGGCCTGGCTTTGCTGGTCGTCGTGTAGCTGGACAATCATGCTGAGGAACTTTGGGGGACAGCCAAGTCGCTCCAGGATCTGCCACATGCCTTGCCTTCTCACAGTGTCGAACGCTTTTGTTAGGTTGACAAACGTTACGCACAGCCCTTTGTTCTGCTCGCGGCACTTCTCCTGAAGATGTCTCAGCACAAAGACCATGTCGGTGGTGCTCCTGTTGGCTCTGAAGCCACACTGGCCCTCTGGGAGGTGGTCTTCAGGAATGGCAGGTAACAGCCGATTCAGGAGCAGCCTTGCGCGAATTTTCCGGGCAATGGACAGCAGGGTAATTCCACGATACTTGGAGCAGGCAGACTTCTCCCCTTTGTTCTTGTACAGGGTGACGACGACTGCATCACGGAGATTCTTTGGTAGTGTTCCTTGCACCCAACAGCAGATAAAGAGGTGGTGGGGCTTGTTGTACAGTGCTGGGCCTCCATGTTTCCAGATCTCTGGCGGGATTCCGTCAATGTCTGCTGCTTTGCAACTCTTGAGCTGATGGGTGGCTGTGAGGGTCTCTTTAGTGGTGGGGGGGGGGGGGGTTCGTCCAATTCAACCTATACTGGGAGGTGTGGAATCTGGAGAATGGTTGCTTCTTGAACAGTTAGCTCAGCGCTGAAGAGGTTCTAGAAATATTCCGACCAGCGGTTCAAGATGAAGGTATTATCTGTGAGGAGTGCCTGTCCATCAGCGCTTCGCAGGGGACTTTGTACAGGTGCACGGGGCCATACACTGCTTTCAGCTCTTCGTAGAAGTCCTTGTAGTCACCGTTGTCAGCGCAAAGCTGTGTCCTCTGTGCGAGTCTGGTCCACGACTCGTTCTGGAGCTCTTTGGAGACTGCTGCAGACTAGGCGGAAGGCAGACTTCTTCACAGGACAGGAGGGCTGGTCCAAGTGGACCTGAAGGGCGGCTCTCTTTTTTGCTAGGAGTTCCTAGATCTCTACGTCGTTTTCGTGAAACCAGTCTTTTAATGCGTTACTAAATACGTGGGATATTACTGTGACAAAGGGTGCCGCTGATCTTAGCAGAATACAGCACAAACAATAACAATCCTATTATCGTCAACATGTTCCTCAAATTTCACAAAAACAAACGTATCCTGGGTGGTGTCAGTTATCACTAATTTCCACGGTGATCCTACAACATTTCTGATTTGAAAACTAATGCCCTGCGATGACGTTTGGACAAGCTTTCAAATGAGGTATGATACCCCAGTAGCAAAAACGTCTTTGGGTCCACGACGGCCGCAGTGGGCCTAATGAGACTGACATCCTGCAAACAGGGTGATCGTAAAGCAAAATTATAATGAAACTTAAATAATAATAATAATAATAATAATAATAATAATAATAAATACAATTACACTAAATAAACAGATAAATAGATAACTAGATAAATCGATAAATTAAAAAAATAAATAAAAACCCAGCAGGACATGATTTAGCTTCAGGCAGAGTCTGCCTACCTTACAGACTAACATGCAAAAATACATGTTACACTAAATAAATAGATACATAGATAAATAATAATAATAATAATAATAATAATAATAATAATAATAATAATAATAATAATAATAATAATAATAATAATAATAATAATAATAAAAAACCCATCAGGACATGATTTAGTTTTAGGCAGAGTTTGCTTACAATACATATTAACATGCATTCGCCAACTAGACATCTCTAGGCTAGTGCCTAATGAGTTTGGCGCCACGAAAGGCGACAAACTGATTAGGCACTAGCCTCGAGCTATCATAGTAAATCATCTCTTTCGACATAGTGTGTATAGGCTTGTATTTTAACTCTTAAATAAATAACTAAACAATGACAAATGAATAATCGCCAAACTGATTCGAACTGAGCTATCATGGTCGATATAGCTTTGTCGATTTGTCTCTAACATCTCATTAAGTCATTCGCGGCTAGCCGCATCCAGATGCGCGGCTTATGCCGCGCATCTGGATGCGGCTTGCCGCGAATGAGTTAAACCTCGGCTATTACAAATTCTTTGGGGCCCCCATTTTTGTGTTTGTTATATATGGAGTTTTTAAAAGCGAATTACGTACATTACAGTAAACTTCCGATGTATCAACACCGGGGACCAGATTTTCTAGCTTGTTATATTTCTCGGGGTTTGTTATAAGGGAAGTAATTGATATAGGAAAGTAATTGATATAGGAAAGTAATCGATATAGGAAAATAATTTATACAGGAAAATAATGTATAATTATAGGAAAGTAATTTATACAAGAAAATAATTTATACAGGAAAGAAATTTGTATAGGAAAATAATTTATATAGGAAAGTAATTAATATTGGAAATATCTGTCGGGACTTCTGAAAAAAAAGTGTTGTAATATCCGACTTTTGTTATAAGCAATGTCGACTGTATATCCGAAGTTTGTTATAACCAAAGTAAATTACATACATAGGGTGTAGTGGGGCGCTCTGAAAATGCGCTGATTTATACGTCGTTTGTTGTAGCCGACAATGTTATTAGCTAAGTCGACTCAATGTATTCCAAATTGTAAAGCTTTTAATATTGGCTGCAAGCCTTTTTATGGTAAATTTCTGACATAACAAATCGCCTGGGGACTCAATTATTTTTTTTCTTGTTCAGCGGCGGATCAGATACCTCGAAGGGGGGGGGGGAGGGGGGTGTCCAACGTTTTGTTTGGGACCTACAATAGGTCTCCGCTGCAGAAGACCTTCCTTCCAGGGGCTGAAAAATCGAAAAGCGGAGGGGGGGAGGGGGTGGGGCGGTAGCGGAAGGAGGGGGGGGGGGGGGCTTGGGCGGTGGGGAGAGAAAGGGCGTGCGTGTTAAGACACTCACCATTCGCCAAAATATCAAACAAGAGGAGGGGGAGGGGTGGTGGTCGGAGGGAGGGTGGTGGGAGAGGATGGTGGGGAGCGGTAGCGGAGGATGGGAGGGAGGGGGGCCTTAGGGGATGGGGAGAGAAGGGGCGTGCGTGTTGACACTCACCATTCTCCGAAATATCAAACAAGTGAGGTGGAGCCTCACCCCAGAACTGGTGGGGGGGGGGGGGTGGAGGAAGGGGGGAGGGGGGTCGAAACAACACCCACAAAGGGACTTTGCAATAGCATTTTAAAGAGTTTTTTTTTTTGGGGGGGGGGGGCTGGGGGGGGGGACGGGGTGGGTGTGTGTTCCGGAACGGCCCTTGAAGCCCCCATCCCCCCCCAGATCCGCCCCCGTTGTTGTTATAGCCGATTATTTTCTATAAGCGAAGTAATTTACAGAGGAACAGTTCTGACGGGATCACTGCACAAGTGATTGCTATATCCGACTTGTGTTATATCCCACATAGTTATGAGCCAAGTCGTCTCAGCGTAGATCAGACTTTGAATCATTTCATCTCGTCTCCAAAGGCGGATTGATTAGTCTGAGATGTTTCACTTTCAGGGCCAGCTGACGCAGATTGTGTTTATCCAATCTTCTTTCGACACCAAAAAGCCCCAGCTGTCACAGCGACGTGGATTCAAAGTGGTGTCAGCAAGAGGTACAGATCCTCATGAGCCCCCGCAAACTGCGGGGGCTCATGAGGATCCATACCTCTTGTGGCTGGGTGCTGCTCAAATTTCGCTCGGCGCTGAACGGGGTTAAATTTTCATCACTCGGCTTTGAACGTGAAAAAGATTATTATCGAATTTATGCAGGCAAGACGTGTGTCGCTAAATAGAAACAACCTGATGCGATTTTTTTTTTTTTTCCAATTGCATTTTTAAAAATTATATAATATTATCATATTCAGATTTCACGTCATCGCTGCCGAGAATAGCCAAATACGATCCAACTGCAAAGAGGCATAGATCCTCATGAGCCCCCGCATTCGCGGGGGCTCATGAGGATCTATGCCTCTTGCTTGCATCACTGTGTATGATCTCTTGGACTGTTGGGGCTCTTTGTCCCAGAATTAAGAAAATTTCAGATACACAATTTGCGACCTCTGACCGAGAGCGGATTAAAAGTCTATAATTGAAACTTTCATAAGGAATTTTTTCAGTTTTATTATCTTTTTTATTTTCTGGATTTCTGTATGATCATTGTAGTTTTTCTGATTTTCTTTATGGTTTTTTAAAACTTTTGTGTGTGTGTGTGTGTGTGTGTGTGTGTGCGCGTGCGTGCGTGCGTGCGTGCGCGCGCGCGTGTGTGTGTTAAAATTTTAAAATATTTCGTTTTAATTTTACCATAATTTTCCAAAATGTTGTACTCCAATATTTTTCTTTCTTTTAATACTTTTGTTTTGTAAATTGCGTTTTTGTGGTTAGTTATTTTTGTACAATTTGCTTTTGTTAAGCGTCTAGAGCTCTCATTCCTGAGGTTCGGCGCTATACAAATACTCATTATTATTATTATTATTATGTTGGGTGGTTTTCTTTTCATTATATTCAATTTTCTATTTCCCGATTATGTTATGATCATGTTTTTTTCCCCCCGCTTTTTGTATGATCATTAATTTGTAGATTTTCTGATAGTCTTTTTCTAAGCTTTTATGATCAAATATAGATTTCAATTTATTTTTGGGACGTCATCATCATTTTTTGCGTACAACAGATAATCTGAACCTTATGTGTGGCAACAGCTTGCGGTATCATGTCGCGAAGTGCTCATTAGGTGATTTCGCTCGAGGGCGAACATGGACAAGGAAGGAGTGTAGATTGCAATAATAAGACGCTTTTCACCCAATCGCTGTCATCATCGGCTGTCAGGGAAGCCTCTGTAAGCATTGACAGCAACCGGAACGAAACCAGTCTAGTTGCAATATCACGCAAGTTGTAATCCCTTAGCGGCGAAGAAAAAAATAACTCATTCAGCCCG
>BTPG01000001.1:112267345-112272345 GCA_036245525.1 Semisulcospira habei | reverse complement strand
CGATCAAAACCAATAAAGCACAGGTCATGTTACATATTTAAATTGGGCAGTTCAGGCAGTAAGAGGACCGGTGTTTTTAAAAAGAATTTTTGCCTTGTTTGAAAATTTGGAGTAGGGCTGAATGTTGGAATTTGCTGGAAATTTCTGGTTAGCTGAGAGGAGACATGTTTGGTGCTTTGATTCATACCATCCTGAGCTTATCCATTGGACAATTGTGGGCCAATGTTGAGTTGCCGTTGACGTAGTGATTTGAGGGGCACACTGATTTCAGCTGTGATTGTGTGTGGGGCTAGTAAGGAACCAGTTTCATAGCCAAGAAATGAGACGGATGATCTGCTGTTGTTTTTTGTTTGTTTGTTTGTTTGTTTGTTTTGTGTGTGTGTGTCTCTCTGTGTGTGTGTGTGTGTGTGTGTGTGTGTGTGATGGTGTGTGTGTGTGTGTGTGTGTGTGTGTGTGTGTGTGTGTGTGTGTGTGTGTGTGTGTGTGTTTGTGCATGACAAATGTGCAGCTGGTGGGCGGTAGTGTTTTTTTTAGGTAATTGAAAAATTAGGGGATGACTGGGACTGACTAAGGCTAAGAGCCTGGACAATACGCAAACGGCACAGTAGTCCGTGGCCCACATACCTATTTGTAAGAGTAGGTTTTTGTCTTTGTTTCTCTGTCTCTCCGTCTCTGTCTCTGTCTCTCTCTGTCTCGCAATCTCTCTCTCTTTCATACAGCCTTAGCGCGACTTACAGCCGCGTGGCTAAGTTCAATGAACCAAGGCGAATTTACAGGTGCTGTTTTTATAGACCTTCGGAAAGCTTTCGACCTGGTAGATCATGAAATTCTCCTTTCCAAGCTCAGTATAATTATATCTGGATGGTTCATTTTCAAGTAACTGGTTTCATACATCAGACGCCAGTTCTCAGGAATTTATTCATTCCTTGAAAACAACCTCGTTTTTCGCTTCCTATCTTACAGACATACAGCAGCGCGTGATGGCCAATGGATCTTACTCTTCAAGTGGTTTAGTAACAAGAGGAGTGCGCCAGGGCTCTGTCCTGGGACCTATTCTCTTTTGCATATTTATCAATGACCTGCCACTACATTTCACGAGCGACAGAATTGCTTGTGACTTGTTTGCCGATGACGCAACAATCCACACTCCGGATACGTGTCTTACGTCTTTAAATGGTCGTTTGCAACAGGGACTGAGCGAAATTTCCAAATGGTGTGAAATAATGCAATGACCTTTAATACCACCAAAACCGAACGTATGACGTTAGCAAGCCGTCAGAAGCATCAGCTCAAGCCACTTACGCTTAGCCTGAAAATCCAAGACCACACCATTACACAACTGAACATCGCCTACGTGGAGTTATTGTTGATAACCAGATGAAATGGCAATCTCACATCAATGTTGTCTGCAAAACTGTGTCCAGAAATGTTTTTATGCTGTCTAAGCTAAAATATCTTATTGATGTCGACGCTCGCAAACTATTCTATAATGCCCATGTCAAATCCCACATCAGTCGATTATGCTTCCACGACATGGGACGGCAGTGGTGACATACACTTGAAGAGGCTTAACGGCCTTGCATCGCAGGGCAGTGAAGCAGATCCTGCTTGATCCAGCCCTGTCTACCGACCAAAAATTTGAAAAACTAAAAATGCTTCATCTTGACAGGCATCTGTCTCTTTAACAAAGGGGTGGTCACGTATAAAATCTGGAATGAAATCCACCCAGAACACTTGTGTAAGCTCTTCACCAAGGCAGCTTCAGGCTATTCAACATCAAGGCGTAACTTCATCGAACCACGCCCGAGGATAAATTTATTTAAAACCACCCTTTCTTTTTCGGGCGCCTCGTTTTGAAATAAACTGCCAACACACACTGGTTCACTCCCATCTTTCAAGGAAAGCCTCTTCCAGTAACTGCTATCTAACAGCTCATTCACTGGTTAGGGTATCCCCATCGCATCAAGTCTTCATATTAACCTTCGCGCGCACGTGTGCGTGTATGTGTGTGCGCGCGCACGTATGTGTGCGTGCGTGCGTGTGTGTCTGTGTGTGTATGTGTGTGTATGTGTGTGTGTGTGTGTGTGTGTGTGTGTGTGTGTGTGTGTGTGTGTGTGCGTGTGTATGTGCGTGCGGTGCGAGCGTGCGCGCGTTTTTGATTTCATTGAAAGAAGGAAGTATAAAAAAATATATTCTTTTTTTTCGTTCACATTGTTAGCAATCATAATTGGTGCCCTCCATTTTGCCCTATCCATCTTTTTGGAATGACTTGTTATATTATGTGCACTTGTATGTTAGTAGCTTTGTACCTTTGTGTGTTAGTAGCTTTGTACCTTTAGCAGAGTTGTAAATTTTCAGATCAGCAACGGCAAGCGTGAAAAATGGCACATGTGCTAATTGCTTCTTCCGTTCAGAAATAAATAAATAAATGAAAGTTCCTCTCTGTCTCTCTCTCTCCCTCCCTCTCTCCTCCCTCTCTCCCTCCCTCCCTCCCTCCCTCCCTCCCCCCCCCTCTCTCTCTCTCTCTCTCAAGTTTCATTTCATTTCATTTCTCCCTCCCTCTCTGTCTGTCTGTCTGTCTGTCTGTCTGTCTGTTTGTCTGTCTCTCTCTCTCTCTCTCTCTCTCTCTCTCTCTCTCTCACTCTCTCTGTGTGTGTGTGTGTGTGTGTGTGTGTGTGTGTGTGTGTGTGTGTGTGTGTGTGTGTGTATGGTATAAGATGAATGTTAAGTGTTATTATTTTGTGTCATTTTTTTTTAAATTTTATTGTATCATGAAATAATATGTGTAAATATAATTCTTTATTATTATTATTATCTTTTAATCTATTTTATCTTGTAGATGTTAGCAACGGCAAGTTTGTAAAATGACGATTTGTTTCTGTCAAAACTTTTTACCGTTGATAAATAAAGTTTCATCATCATCATCTCTCTCTCTCTCTCTCTCTCTCTCTCTCTCTCTCTCTCTCTCTCTCTCTCTCTCTCTCTCTCTCTCTCTCTCTCTCTCTCTCTCTCTCGGACATGATTGAAAACAGGTCTATGTACCTAATCATTTATCCTTGAGAAATAAAGTTTCATTTCATTTTATTTAATTTCTCTCTCTCTCTCTCTCTCTCTCTCTCTCTCTCTCTCTCTCTCTCTCTCTCACACACACACACTCTCTCTATCTCCCTCTCCCTCTCCCTCCCTCCCTCCCTCCTTCTCTCTCTCTCTCTCTCTCTCTCTCTCTCTCTCTCTCTCTCTCTCTCTCTCTCTCTCTCTCTCTCTCTCAAGTTTCATTTCATTTCATTTCTCCCTCCCTCTCTCTCTCTCTTTCTGTCTCTCTGTCTGTCTGTCTCTCTCTCTCTCTCTGTCTTTCTCTGTCTCTCTCTCTCTCTCTCTCTCTCTGTCTCTCTGTCTCTCTCTCTCTTTTTTATGATGCTGTTCTTTCAGACATGTTCTATTTACAAGATGATTTTCAGCTTATTTTGCTGTTGTTATTATGTTTGTTTGTTTTTTAGTCTTTTATGCTTTTCGTACACTTAAATGTTCATGATACTGTGTTTGTTTGTTTGTTTTTGAATATTTTATTGTGTTGCTCGATGATTATTTATGTGTGTAGAGTAGCAGGACAGTTTGTAAGACAGGCATTCGCATGCCTAAAACTATATCCTGAATAAAAACGTTTCATCATTATTATCATTATCTCTCTCTCTCTCTCTCTCTCTCTCTCTCTCTCTCTCTCTCTCTCTCTCTCTCTCTCTCTCTCTCTCTCTCTCTCTCTCTCTCTCTTTATCTACGTCTCTGTCTCTGTCTCTCTGTCTCTCTGTCTGTCTCTTTTTGTCTTTGTCTGTCTGTCTGTCTGTCTGTCTGTCTGTCTGTCTGTCTGTCTGTCTCTCTCTCTCTCTCTCTCTCTCTCTCTCTCTCTCTCTCTCTCTCTCTCTCTCTCTCTCTCTCTCTCTCTCATACATTCATCTTGCATCGTATTTGCACGCTTAAATGTGTGCATGTGTGTGTGCGTGCGTGATTGTAACGCATCACTCGAGTAATAGGCATCATGCGTTATCCTTGTGCTGCCTTACATCTGACTGAATGTGTGTGTGTGTATGTGTGTGTGTGTGTGTGTGTGTGTGTGTGTGTGTGTGTGTGTGTGTGTGTGTGTGTGTGTGTGTGTGTGTGTGTGTGTGTGGTGCAAAGCATCACTCGAGTAATGGCCGTCTTGCATTACTCTTGCGCTGCATTGCATCTGGCACACATATGTGCGTGCATGTGTGATTTTTTAACGCATGACTCGAGTAAAAGGCATCATGCGTTACCCTTGTGCTGCCTTACATCTGATTGAATGTGTGTGTGTGTGTGTGTGTGTGTGTATGTGTGTGTGTGTGTGTGTATGTGTGTGTGTGTGTGTGTGTGTGTGTGTGTGTGTAATATTTTCAATTCCTCAATTAGTTACAGTTGATGTGTTCAGTAGTATACCTTTGAAGTTTTAACTTTAATCTTTCAGTTTTTAGTTGAAATCTTAGACTTAATATTTTTTTCATAAAATCTATGATCATTTTTATGTTTATTTAAATCTATTGTATGTGCACGTGTGGCTATGTGCGCGTGTGTGTGTGTGCGTGCGTGCGTGATTGTAACGCATCACTTGAGTGTATGTGTGTGTGTGTGTGTGTGTGTGTGTGTGTGTGTGTGCGTGCGTGCGCGCGCGCGTGTGTAACGCATCACTCGAGTAAGTATGATTGGTGTTTACTTTATTCTTGTGCTGCCTTACAACTAGCACATTTGTGCGCATGTGCGTGTGTCAGTATGTGTGTGTCTGTGTGTGTGTATGTGTGATATTTTCAGTTCAATAGTTACAGTTGACGGTTAGTGTTCAATAGTATACTTTTGAAGTTATAACTTTACTCTTTCAGTTTTTATTTGAAATCTTAGAGTTAATATTCTTTCATATAATCTATGATCACTTTTAGATATATTTAAATCTAATGTATGCGCACGCGTGCGTATGTGTGCGTCTGTATGTG
>BTPG01000001.1:112064845-112259845 GCA_036245525.1 Semisulcospira habei | reverse complement strand
ATGTACTAGTCATCATAAACCAGCGTTGTCTAATATGGAACATATTGGAACCTGTTCGAAGCGACCACTTTTATGAAAGATTACCTGTCTTTAAAGATCATCGTTTAGGTGGCTGTAGCTGTGACTATGGCTGTAGCCATCTATATGACAGGTGACACTTTTTGCCTTGCAAATTTATCTTGAAAGGCCACCTGGCTTTTAAAACCATAATATAAAATTCCGCATATGGAGCCTAAACGCATTACTGAAAAGCCGTACCACGTCATGCTAGCAGCTTCGTCCTTTACTAGGAAAAAAGATGAGGATTTCATCCCAAAGTATACCGTATTGTTTGGAGCTCACATGCGGTTTTTATTTTTTATTTTTGTTTTTGAACATTCAGAATTGTTCATATTTTTAAGCTTTTACGTCTGATCCATTTCCCTGCTCTTTAAGCCATTTCCTGATCAATACACATGCCGGCGCACACAAATAAAGACGGACACATTAGTACGCTCTGTGGGTTCGTGTAGCGACATGAATTCTGAAGAATAATAGCACCAGCAGCAAAATGGCGTCACCATAAGCTTGACGTCATGGCATCGCTAGTCTCACGACGATGTGTACACAGTGACACATTTGATGTTTCACGTCACTCATCCGAAAGGCACACAGCTTCTTCCATGGCTGACTGTTTTCTTCCACATAGCCTCTGCCAGGGATGACTGTTTGATGGGAGTATTATACTGGATCCAAAGCTTGCAAATTAATTATTATTCAAAAAGTTGAAGAGGTACTGACAACGCTGGATTACGAACTCATCCAATGTCTATGTCAAAGCTAGCTATCCAAAATTTCAAGTGAATAGAGCAAAAATTACGGTCTGAAATGTGGGTCAACCGACTTTCTATAAGCGGTCATCCTAAATCAAACTGTCAGAGAGAGAGAGAGAGAGAGAGAGAGAGAGAGAGAGAGAGAGAGAGAGAGAGAGAGAGAGAGAGAGAGAGAGAGAGAGAGAGAGAGAGAGAGAGAGAGAGAGAGAGAGAGAGAGAGAGAGAGAGAGAGAGAGAGAGAGAGAGAGAGAGATTTTCTTTGTGTCAATTCGTGTATAACACTGACGTGTCTGGTGCTTTGCGTCAGTTCAGCAACGATGTATACAACAGCAAGAGTGTATAATGTGTCTGGCGATTTTACGTCACCGCCACTGTCTGAAGTCGAGAATTCTTCATGTGGGCATATTTTTCTGCGATTAATTATTTTTTCCAAAAATATTGAACAGATACAAAGCTGGTTAACAAACTCATCCAATATCTTTATCGAAGTTAGCTGTATTCAAAATTTCAAATAAATATTACACAAGTTACGGACTCAAATGCGGGTCAACCGACTTTGTATAAGCGGCAATTTTTCTTTTAAATGAGTAAGCCAATCTAAAAATGCTGAGAAGTACTCCGAGATACATCTTGAAGGAAGCATTTCCAAAATTTCCATACCTGTACGTACACAGACACAGGAGAAAGTCGTGTCTACACACACACACACACACACACACACACACACACACACACACACACACACACACACACACACACACACACACACACACACACACACACACACACACACACACACACACAACAGGGCGTTTCCCGCCAAATGTACGTTCAACAGTGCGGTTCGGCGTAGCTAGGCATGACGTAATTTTTATCATGTTACTTCACTATCAGATTCTGATGTGTCAGTCCCGCCTATGTTCGTCATTTGCATGCTACGGAACGTGCTCTGACCAGCCTCATCTCAAAGTCTACCAAAAGCTCGGTCAGACGAATGGCTTTCAAGAACCGTGATCATGTGATTTTCTCAGTCAAACGGGCAACTCTACAGGGTTCTATCATGTGACGCTCGATCAATCCTTTTGATCTGCACTCATTACATGCACTTATGGTCGGATGAAACGGCCCGAAACATACGGTTCCAAGTAATCGAAAGATCATCGGTCCGAAGTATGCCTCAACTGGCTAGCTGCGGCCTACGTCGCCCGGAGTTTATTGCTTACTTGTATTGACCTAGCGATACCAGACAACGGCCACTCAGCCGGCAGTTCGCAAGCCAGTGATGGTTTTGAATGTAACCTTGCCGGAGAAAAGCGCACGCCACCCATCTGCAAGAGACATAAACCCTCATGAGCCCCCGCTGTCGCGGGGGCTCATGAGGGGTTATGTCTCTTATTAGTCCTGTGTTCTTTACGCCTGATTTGGTTCCAGATACGTCTGTGTTGTTCACACGAAGGTGGGTCCGTGTGGCGGAGTGGTGTCAGACACGCAAGTCTTGATCACTGGAAGCGAGAAGATTAATGATAGACGATCTGTCATAACGGCGGTCCATCTGAACGCTCCTCCACCCCCTCCCCCCCCCTTCCCTCTCACCCGCCCACGCAACTTCAATGCACACCCCCCTCCCTTCTCCCTCCCGTCTCCATCCCCTAATCCCCTCCTCCCTGTGTGTCGTGTTGGAAGAGTGCAGCTGAAGACCACAAAGTACCACCAATTTGTTCTAACACCCAGATGTAATGTCGCAGTCGAAGATTTCATCCGGATTATCTACTCAGGCTGATCTCTACCAGTGATAGGCCTAGCCTCTGATGAGCTGCGTGCGATCACTGGACGCGAGAAGATTAATGATAGACGATCTCTCATAACGGCGGTCCCGGCCATCAAAACGCTCCTCCACCTTCGCTCCACCTCCCCTCTCCACCCCCCCCACCCCCCCTTCTCTCTCACCCGCCCACGCAACCTCCATGCACACTTCCCTCCCTTCCCCCTCCCTTCTCCCTCCCATCTCCATCCCCTAATCCCTTCCTCCCTGTGTGTCGTGTTGGAAGAGTGCAGCTGAAGACGACAAAGTACCACCACTTGTTCTAACAGCCAGATGTACTGTCGCAGTCGACGATTTCATCCGGATTATCTACTCACTCTGATGATGCAGAACAGGCTGCTCTCTACCAGTGATAGGCCTAGCCTCCAATGAGCTGCGTGCGACTGAACTGAGAGGCTTATTGGAATCTGTGCTTGTTTGAGGCACACTCACATACAGGGTGGGGTGGGGTGGGGGGGGGGGGGGAGTGGCGGAGTAGCGAGACTATACTGCGAAGTTCCCAAAGTATCAAGAACCCTAAGAGCAAAGCTGGGTACGTACTGAAGTGCTTTCTCTTGACCCTAATTGCACTAGCTTCCCACCCACCCCCGCCTGGTCACGAGTTATAAAGCCGCACCCAGGGCCCTCCTCAATTTGGGGGAGGGGTGGGGTGGGGGGTGGGGGGGGGGGCTGAAATATGAGCAAGTACAATACAATTCAATACAATAATATTTTATTAATCCCTCATGGGGAAATTCGCTGTCTGCCCATACAACGCATGGCATCAGCATTCACTCATTAAATAATTAAATAACCCATAACTCTCAATAATAGGGCACACAGCAAGAAGCATAGATTCTCATGAGCCCCTGCAGTCTGAGGGGCTCATGAGAATATACGCCTCTTGAAGATGCAAAGTAAAAATGAGTCTCCTACCCCGCTTGTAAACTGCCCATGGGTCAAGTACGGACATAGACGGTCGAGAGAAAGCATCACGTTCAATCGCAAAAAGTCACGCGGTCTAACTAACCCATTCAGCCCTGACGCACTACAACAGGAGATGGATCGACTATGATAATTCAAGGGTAGTGCCAGATTAGCTTGGCGCCTGTCGGCGCCAAGTTAATCTGGCACTACCCTTGAATTATCATGGTCGATCCATCTCCTGCAACAGGTGCATAGTCGTTAGATGATGCCTCCCAAATTTGGGAAATACGTGCTCCGGGCTGAATGAGTTAACCCAATTAACCCCAAGGCCACATTTCCCGAAGTCTGGAGTTGTCAGCTAACGATTATGTACCAGTTGCGGGAGATGGATCGACCATGATAATTCAAGGGTAGTCCCAGGGTAGATTGGCTTCTTCAGACACCAGGTTAATCTGCCATGATTATTCAAAGGTAGTGCCAGATAAGCTTGTCGCCTGAAGGCGCCAAACCTCATCTGGCACTACCCTTGAATTATCATGATCAATCCATCTCCTGCTGCAGGGTCCCGGGGCTAAAAGGGTTAAAGGGACTTGCTGCGTGCAACGAAGGGTTAATAGTTAGCATTTAAAAAAAAAAGGTTTTTAGTTTGTATTGCAATCAATGCTGAAAAAAAAAAGATTAACTGAAGTTTTCAAGTTTGAATGTCCTAAAATGAATGTCGGAAAATGAAAGACCTTTCTGCTCTCCTTTTCCTTTGTACGTAGGAGAGTTCTCCCGTTACTCACCAGGGACAGCGGGAAACCTTTGTTTTGCGTGTCTACTCACGCGGAGAGTGAAAAGCAGGATCTTTGCAAAATAAAAAAGTTAGTTAGATAACTTTGAAAAGACGTTGTCACTGGTGACGAGTTTTAGCAATCAAAGCCCGCCATTGCGCAGATCGTTTTTTAAGCTGCCTGTTTAAAAAAAAAAAAAAAAAGCCCGAAATTGTGTGTGTGGATCAATTTAATAAAAGGCCGCCGTTAAGGTGATTTTTACGTCACACTTTTGCTTAAGTTTGTGCGTGGCTTGCTGGAATCGCCAAAATAGATTTGGCTGGGGTCGCTAAGTGGATTACACATTGTCAAAGTTCGGCGGCCGTGGCGTTTGGAATAATGGTGCCAGTCCTAACCGAGTTAATCCCAGCGCCACACAGCGGGAGATGGATCGAGTATGACCATCCATGGGTAGTGCCAGATTAGCTGAAGGTGCGTTGATTTTCAGCATTGATTGCCTGAAGGTGCCAAGCTAATCTGGCGCTACCCTTGAATGATCATGACCAATCCATCTCCTGCAACTGGTACATAGGAGTTAGATGACACTTCCAAAATTTGGAATATGCGGTGGTGGGGTTAAATGGATTAAAACCATAGCAACGCAATGTTCAGCCACGTGTTAAAGGGAGAAAACAACACTATGGTCGAAGAGTGTCGTCCGGGAAAGGCAAAAGGCTGTAAGTCCATTATTAGGGGAAAGCACGATTTTCGTTGTATTACAATGACAATCTCACGTTTCACAAAAATAGACTTGCAACCTGTCGCCACGAAAGGGCGAAGTGGGTATGCGTGATGAATCGCACCTACAAGCGTGGTTGTTAAACCCGTATCCTGTAATCGAAAGCGAGTAGGATAAGGCTTTTTAACTCATTCTGCCCCCTGACACACCACAGCAAGGTATGGCTCGACCATGACAGTTCAAGGGTGGTGGCAGAATAGCTTGGCGCCTATAGGCGCCAAGCTATTCTGCCACCACCCTTGAACTATCATGGTCAGTCTGTCTCCAGAACTGTAATGCAGTCCTGAGAGGATAACTCCAAAATGTGGGCATTTGGTACCTCGGGCACAATGAGTGAAGAGCACGAGAGTGAGATTTTCAGTATCAACTTGACCCCGTTGTAAGAATCTATTTCTTACGCACCACTTATTTGTTTGCATTAATCCGATGCCATTCGCCTTTCTGCACACGCCTAAACAGCAACACAGTTTACACCATGGCTAGCCACATAACTTGACCTACTATTTTGAAATGTGATGTTATTATTTTTAGACCGTCAGGCAAATGTTTCTACATAATGACGTAATAGTGCAGTGACGCCACAGTGTCAGTGGTCACATAAAAATTACGTCATTGCACACAAGTTGAAATTATGTCAAATTTAGTTTTGCGTGTGTCCATAACTTTTTTCGGGCATTTTGTTGATCATACTTTTACAAGACAATAATATATAACTGTGCACCCGTGGCCGTTCACGCATCACAGCGCATCACGCTGCGTTTGATACGAAATCCAAACAAAAAAGGTAACTCCCAAGCGTGTAAAATGCAGAGAAGAACTCAAACGAGAAAGAAATTTGTTGTAACTGTCATTTCTAAGCATGTTTGTTCCTCCGTTGGTATCTTCTCTACAGTGTGCAGTACGCTTAAGCTACAATATCACTCATTGTGTGATAATACTTCATAAAAGGCGCAAATTTGGAGGGGTGTGAGATTACAAAATATCACGACTTGGCCTGACCAATGGGAAGCCAACTATCGGAGAATAGCCGGCGATGTCTGTGTCAGGACGCGTGTTACAAGGTATTAGTGTCCACTTGCCTAATGTGGCGGCCAAATTTGCGAAGAAACCACTCACTCCGAACTAGACGTTCCATAACCTTTCCCATTCAAGAAGCATAGATGTAAATAACAAACAACAAATATAGCAATCATAAATTCTCATAAGCCCCGAAGACTTCTGATGCTAATGAGGATCTATGTCTCTTGAAGTTGAAAATTGCAGATGGATGTTTCTTCAATCTTCGTTATTTCAACACACAGACAACAAACAAAAAACCTAGCTGTCCCAGAAACATGGATTCAAAGTGGTGTCCGCAAGAGGCATAGATCCTCATGAGCCCCCGCGACTGCGGGGGCTCATGAGGATCTACGCCTCTTGCAAGATTGGATGGTGTTCGCATGTTATCGGCATTGAACGTTGTAGCTACAGTACCGGTCTGCGTTCTGTGCCTGGTGTGTGTTGTGTGACATTACGTTCTGCCGTTTCTGATTCTGTCTCTGTCTCTCTGGTTTGTTGAATTCTTTGGTGTTTGTTTTGTTTGTTTTTTTCACTATTTTGTCTTTTTCTGTGCCAGGCGAATAAATGTCTGTTTCATGTAGTTACGGTCGTACCCAGTGCGCAAATTGCCTGCAGCAAAGAAATCAGTTCCCAAAATGTTCAACAACCAGAAACCCTCCCATTTAAAACGCTTAGATGTAAATGACAAGCAACAAAATGTAACGAGACGTATATAAGCTCATGAGCCCCGCAACCTCGTCGTGCTTATGAGGATCTATGTCTCTTGAAACTAGACGCTATCTGTAGCAAAGAAATCACTTACAAAGAAACATAGATGTAAATGACAAGCAACAGGATACAGCACCAGGCACACATTCTCATGAGCCTCCTCTATGCCTCTTGCATTTAGGGTGTTGTCTACAGCAGATCGGCGTTTCCCAGGAAATCGAATTTAGGACTTTAGGGTCAGTCCGAGGTGTAGAGGTGAGTCCAGAAAAGGGAGCTTTGGAGCTGTGGAGCTTTGACATACAATTTAATTTACATGAATATACACGCAAGATTACCCGCGAAATGGGACTCCCTAACGCTTACCAACAGCTTCTGAGAGAGAGAGAGAGAGAGAGAGAGAGAGATAGAGAGAGAGAGAGAGAGAGAGAGAGAGAGAGAGAGAGAGAGAGAGAGAGAGAGAGGGGGGGGGGGGGAAGGGGGGTTACGGATGTTTTGGTTCTTGTAAACTTCGGTGTTTTCTTGTTTTTCTGGCCATTTTTACGGCGTCCCGCTGTCAGCAATTTGCTGTGCTACGTTTCACCTTTACGATTTACGAGAGAGAGAGAGAGAGAGAGAGAGAGAGAGAGAGAGAGAGAGAGAGAGAGAGAGAGAGAGAGAGAGAGAGAGGGGGGGGGGGGGGGGCTCATGAGGATATATGCCTGTTGCTGACACCACTTTGAATCCATCTCCATGGGGCATGGTGGTGTTGTTGTTTGTGTAACGAGGATTGCAGAAACATAGTCTGCGACAGATCTCACTGAACCGGTTCCCGAACATATTATGAATTTTGCCCGGGAAAATCTGACTTCTAAATGACCCCAAATGTGCCTTTTCCTCAGGGGACACCACTCATCATTGCAGATGTATAAATGATTTAGTTACCGCGGCTGCTCGTGTTTTTGTATGTGGATCTGGGTTCATTTAGAGTTCAGTTTTCCCACAGGTAAAATTCGTAGTTTATCCGGCGAAAACCCAACGTTAAGCTCGGCGACGCATGAATTTTGTCCAAGAATGAAGTCCCCGATGACTTGTTGGGTTAGTTCATTGGTTTAACGTCCACGGGACCGAAGGGCTCATGAGGATCTATGCCTCTTGGGGATGTCTGGAGTGTTGTCTATGCTTGTTACAAGCTGGCTATCAACCGTGAATTTGCTCTCGTTCTTTTTTGGGAGTCGTTCGTTTTAAACGTAACCACACTAATGCGGGGCGGCCCTAACTTGCGAGTTGTGAATAACAAAGACAGCTATTGCCTATGGAGTGCGACCTGAACACTGATCAAATCAGGCGCACTGCAATTGTGCCACTTTGTTTTACCTAAACCATTTGACATGTTATCTGAATAATCCCCTCTTTTTGCAAGGGTCGCGAGGAGTCGAAACTGGCCGGTATTTAAACTTAGCATGCATATAATAACGATAGCCCACGGGCATAGCATACGCCCGTGAGCTTTCGTTATTATATGCATCTCATTTTAAATACCGGCGAGTTCAAGAGATGCAACTACTTTGATTACCTATGTCATAGGGAATCAAACTAGTTGCATCTCTTGAACAAGGCAAAATTAATCCTATCAACCCATTATACACATCCAATACTGGTCGCATTCTATGAAATAGCTAATAATAATAATAAGTAGCACTTAGCCTATCAATTTCAGGAGTCGCTGGAGGTCTCTCGTCGACGGCCTATACCCGGAGAGGGGTGACAGGCGTAAGTAAGTAAGTAAGTAGGGAGATAGTCCCTCCACACAGGTGGTTATCTGATGTAATATGGTATAATTTAAAATGACATCATAGGCTTGAGTTCAGTGTGTTATGTCTTTGAGCAACCATGCGCCACTTCCGCTGTGAAATAGTGGTCATGGAAGACAGGTGCTATCTCAAGAGAAATCGCATTGGACAGAAAGTGTCACCTGTCATTTAAAGACCATCATTTAGGTGGCTACAGCCACAGTCACAGCTACAGCCACCTAAATGATAGTCTTTAAATGACAGGTGATCTCTTACACAAACCCGTTCTTCCCTGACCAGAGAGAGAGAGAGAGAGAGAGAGAGAGAGAGAGAGAGAGAGAGAGAGAGAGAGAGAGAGAGAGAGAGAGAGAGAGAGAGAGAGAGAGAGAGAGAGAGAGAGAGAGAGAGAGATAGAGAGAGACAGAGAGAGACAGAGAGAGAGAGAGAGAGTCCCTTTTTCCCATAGCCAGAGAGAGAGAGAGAGAGAGAGAGAGAGAGAGAGAGAGAGAGAGAGAGAGAGAGAGAGAGAGAGAGAGAGAGAGAGAGAGAGAGAGAGAGAGAACGAACGAACGAAACTTTATTTTCCAAGGATTGAGATATTAGGCGCGCAGGCCTTTCTTACAATCTGTCCTTGCTAAGCTACTTTAAAAAAAAGGAACACCAAGCAAACAACAAACACTAACTAATAATAAACGTCACACACACGCATACACACACGCACACAGACACGCATATACATGTACTCGTGCACATGCACACTTTTGTAAATACACATACACACGTACTTGCGCACATAATTATCTAACATATAAGTAGGTATGATATTTTGTGTACTAATAAAAACAAGTTATAAAACAGAACAAGCAATTTGGAGGCTAGATGGAGGGGGAAAAAATACCAAAAATTTAAAAACAGGAAGCGTATTATGTCGAGAAACAAAGAAGGAGAAAGGATCAGCATAACGTTGTCTTAGAAAGGTAATCATGTACTTTACTTTTAAACAGCGAGAGGGACGTGGTTTGTTGAATAGTGGGAGGAAGACAATTCCATAAAAGAGCACCTGAATAAGACAGGCTAGATGTGAAAAGGTCTATACGGGGCCTTTTTATAGAGAGACTGTTCCTGGAGGTGCTGTATTTTTTCGGTTGGCGAAAAAAGCCTAGATAAGTAAGGTGGAGCTTTCCCGTTAAGAATTTTGTGCATCAGTACACATTTGTTTAGTGCGAGGTGCTTAATCAGAGGGAGAAGTCCGATGGCCTGCAGATTGGCATCAGTGGATAAAGACGGATCAGGGAGGATAAGCTTAGCAGCGCGCTTGTATAATGAGTTTATCTTCTTGAAGTGATTTTCGCTGCAGCCATCCCATATTGTTGAGGCATAATCAATGTGTGGTTTAATGTAGGCATTAAAAAATAGTTTGCGCGTCTTAAGGTTTTAAGTTTGGAAAGTAGAAACAACTATTGAGACAAATGTTTTCTTATATAATATAGGTGGTTATGCCAGCTTAGAGCATCATCTATTATTACTCCAAGCAGGCGGTGTTGACTGACCTGCTCAACTGGGATGGATTCCAAAGAAAGGTTGAGTGATGGAGGTTTGAGCTGATGTTTCTGGCGGGTTGTGATAAGCATGCTTTTTGTTTTTGTGGGATTTACAAGCATGCGATTTTCATTACACCACCGAGAGACTTCGTGAAGACTCTCTTGAAGATTATTTGCAATTTCAGGCACAGTTTTACCAGCGGAATGTAATGTTGAGTCGTCGGCAAACATGTCACACTCAGCCTCAGTACACGTTACATGAAACGGTAGATCGTTAACAAAAGTATAAAACAGTAGTGGGCCTAAAATAGACCCCTGGGGCACTCTATACTCCACAAATTGTTCAGAAGAACATTTTCCATTGACGTAGACTGTTTGTATTCTTTTTGAAAGATAGAAGTTCAGAAACGAAACAGCTGAGTGGCTCTTTTTGTTTAAGTAGGTGGCAAGCTTTTTGAATAAGATGGTATGATCGATAAGATCAAACGCTTTTCTTATATCCAAGAAGACAGCACCAGCCATTTTATTATCATTTATGCTGTTGATCCACGAATTCACTATTCGTGCGAGTGCAGTGTGGCATGAATGCTTGGGACGAAAACCTGACTGGTAATGATATAATAGGGACCTTTTTTCAAGAAATTCCAGAAGATGTTTGTGAACATGCTTTTCCAGAGGCTTCGAGAAAATTGATAGAAGGGAAATGGGGCGAAAGTTATTAATTTCAAAAGAATCGTTTGTTTTAGGAACAGGCACTATTTTTGATCTTTTGAAAGCTGCTGGGAACACATTCTTTTGTATACATAGGTTATACATGTATGTAAGAGGTTCCACTATGTATGGTTGCGACAGGTCAAGGATATGTCCATTGATACCATCACTGCCCGAAAACGTTTTATTTTTTAGGATGGAAATGTATTTGCCTACCTCGTGTACAGCAATATCAGGGATGGCGAAAATATCATCTGAGGACAATCTTTGCTTACAGAACTTTGTTAGCTTCTCTGGTGTGGAATATATCGACTGATTGCGATTGTGAGAACTGAGTAAGTCTTTGGGGGCTGATAGAAAGTGGTTATTACACTCCTCAGCGGATAGATTTTCTGGAATGGTATTGCACTGTTTACGCTTGTTGTTGGTAAGCGTATTAAGTGCTGTCCAGATAGAGGAAGGGTTTCTGTCTTCTTCAACTGTTTTGGATACAAACGATCTCTGCGCCTCTCTAATTAAGTACTTAACTTTATTTCGCAATCTTTTAAATTCATGAAAGTTCTTTTCTTTCTTAGCCTTATTTCTAGCATTCATTGCTTGTTTAATTTCGTCGGTTATCCATGAGGGAGGCTGGCGGGATTGGACTCGCTTTCTTCTTACTGGCGCATGTTTGTTTAGCACCCCTAGGAACAGATTAAGTAAGACAGAGACAGCCTTATCTGGGTTGGTACAATTGTACACATCATGAAACAGGTGATGGGGAAATGATCACTGACAGCTAGTGTATGGACGCTGGTCTCTAGTACTGACTTACAGTTGTTGGTATAGATGTGATCAATGAGTGTAGCTGATGACTGGGTTATTCTAGTAGGAGCTTGGACTAGTTGCTTCAACCCAAAAAGAGTTGTTGTCGATAGCCACGTGGGATGTGTTTTCAGTAAGTCAATGTTAAAATCACCTAACAGCAGCATATTGTAATTAGAGAGAGAGAGAGAGAGAGAGAGAGAGAGAGAGAGAGAGAGAGAGAGAGAGAGAGAGAGAGAGAGAGAGAGAGAGAGAGAGAGAGAGAGAGAATCAGAATCGATGAATCAATGAAACCGGCTTAGTTAGTGCAGCGGCACCCTTTGTCACAGCGATATCCCACGTATCTAGTAACATTTTAATAGGGTTTAGCCGTAAAAATAAAAAAAAATCTGAAACCGTCTTAGCTCAGCGGCATCCTTTGTCACACCGATATCCCACGTATCTAGTAACGTTTTAATAAGGCTTAGCCGTAAAAATAGAGAATCTGGTCTGTGTGGTCTGTTTTGGCCAATACTAGTCTAGAATGGTCTGAGACAGAGATGATGATGATGATGATGATGATGATGATGATGATGATGATGATACGTTTTTATTCAGGATAAATTTTTAGGCATGCGAATGCCTCTCTTACAAACTGTCCTGCTACACTACACACATAACTATACATCGAGCAACACAATAAAAAAAATTATAAACAAACAAACAAACATAGTATCAAGAACATTCAAGTGTATGAAAAGCATAAATGGCAAAAAAAAAAGAAAGAAAAAGAAACAACATAATAACAGCGACATAAGCTGAAGGTCTTATTGTAATTAGAACATGTCTCTGAGAGTACAGCATCAAGAGAGAGAGAGAGAGAGAGAGAGAGAGAGAGAGAGAGAGAGAGAGAGAGAGAGAGAGAGAGAGAGAGAGAGAGAGAGAGAGAGAGAGAGAGAGAGAGAGAGAGAGAGAGAGAGAGAGAGAGAGAGAATCGATGAATCAATGAAATCGGCTTATTTTGCAACGGTAAAGGTATTAACATGTAGTCAAACACAAGCCATTTTTCGCACCTCCCGTTGCTACAGCTACAAAATTAAAGGGGGAGGGTGTGGGGGAAGGGGGGGGGGGGGGCAGCAGGGGTACATCTGTGACGGAATAAGCAAATGCTGTGGAAATACAAAGTTACACGCACGCACACACACTCACGCGCACGCACAAACACATACACACACACACACACGCCCGCACGCACACATACACACACACGCAAACACACAGACACACACATATACTTAATTGCGCGCGCGCGCGCGCGAGAGAGAGAGAGAGAGAGAGAGAGAGAGAGAGAGAGAGAGAGAGAGAGACAGAGACAGAGACAGAGAGACAGACAGACAGACAGAGAGAGATACAGACAGACGTACGGACAGACATAGGTCATTGTGATCATCGTCATTAAAGTTATATTCCCCAGGATCAAGCATCTCAACACAGTCAGAAAACTGTCTGTGTATGGGGCCTTTGTGTACTATCTTAGAGCTGTATGATGTAAGTACAATGCCAAATGTCCAAATTCATCCTTTTAAGGGTGTATTTTTTTTTTTTTTTTTTTTTTTTGCACCGGAGTCGCAGATTTATCATCTGCATGATCGGCCTCGTTTTGAATTATTATGCATATTTATGAGCCTACCTCCCAAGGCAGAACCCGGCCGATTATCAGTGTATCGCAATACTGCAGGTCACGAGGTCATCGGTGTTGTGTACACATGTGTCAGTGTACACGTGTACTGATGTTCTCCGGCATCCCTTTGACGTAATTTTTCACGAGAAAGTAGAATAAACCTTCCATAACTGCTATGCTGTCAAAATCACAACGCGGGTTCCGCTCAACCTGCTAGTATTTACTAGTAACGATACAGTAGTGCACCGAGGGCGTGACCTTTGATCCTTTACCCCTTGGAAGCAGGCACCTTCAGACTTCCATCATTGAAACAGAAACATTGGTAATTATACCCACTTTCTGCACTGTAGTCAATTTCACATCTCCCACATCGAAGTCTACGTAACTGAAAGCATCATTGGAAACGACAAATGCACCATCGCAGCAGAAACAATACCTCTTTGAATCGAGTGAATGAGAGTCCGCACAGACATAACATGTTACGACCAGCGATGTGCAACTTTGACACACACACCGTAGTTTTCAGATCTCTGCAGCATAAAATGTGATAACTAGCTCGTAACTATATGATAAAAAGGTTTAAAATTTTGCGAAATCAGTAAGAGATTAATTCTACTGAAGATCATGAATTCTGAAAATCACTAGCGCTCGCGGAACTATAGCTAGACCGACAAAGACCGTAGATTACTTACTGATTCAGCAGGAAAGCGACAAATTCCGGGTGGGGGGTCAAGCCAAGTTCTTGCTTTACGTGTTGCCACATGTCCATATTCCCTTGACGGTGTCAGTTCTACTTAGGGGTATCTTGTCTCTCTTCCTCTTTCTTCTCTTCAATTCCGAGTCTGTCATTGTTGGCGCGAGTCGATAATACTTTCTTTTTTTCTTCGCTGGTTCACCCGCCATTTCTGTCTCTGATTGGTTATAATTATGCAGATGACCTAAGGTCGTATAGAATAGTTATGACGTTAGCTACCATCGCCTATCAGAAGCAATCTTTTTACGTATCCGTCAGAAGATTTCGGTGGGTCTCTTTTCGCTTCGAACAGACGAAAGAAAGCATTTGGTGGGACAATATCTAAGTGGATATGTTTACTGAAGCCCAGTGAAAGCTTTTTGCGAACGGAAGCCTTAAAAAAAGGTCGGGCGTGCCCCTTTAACAAACACATCATTACAATCGGAACCAAAAACCTAACGAGAGAAAATTACGACAATAACAGAAATTGCATCATCGCCATTTTACCACCAGCATCATCATTATTGATCCACCATCATTATCTACAAGCATAATTTCGACCAAAATCAGCGACAGAAACACAGCAGCAATAGCCTTAACAATAATATTAGCAGCAGACGCCATAATTTCTAATAATGCTTATGCAGTATCCAATGCGCAAAAGGCCAGCGGACCGACATCGGCCCTATGGCCTTTGCCCACTGGGTACGACCTTAACTCATTCTACTTCAGACACACCACAGGAAGATAAGGATGGACCATGATAGTTCAAGGGTGATGCCAGAATAGCTTGGCGCCCATAGGCGCCAAGCTATTCTGGCATCACTCTTGAACTATCATGGTCGATCTGTGTCCTGCACTGCAATGCGGTCTTCAGAGGACAACGGCAAAATTTAAGAATTTCGGTGTTGGGGTAGAATGAGTTAACTCCATGAAACAGACATTCATCTGGCACAGAAAAAGACAAATAGTGAAGAAAGAAAGAGTTTAAAACAGAATATAAAAACCAAACCAAAAAATTCAACCAACGAGAGAGAGAGAGAGAGAGAGAGAGAGAGAGAGAGAGAGAGAGAGAGAGAGAGAGAGAGAGAGAGAGAGAGAGAGAGAGAGAGTCAAAGAAAAATTAAAGAAAAAAAAACAAACAAAAAAAAAACAATAAAACAAAGAAATCAACCAGCCAAAACAAAAGTCACTATAGCATCACCACCACCACCACAACCAGTTGAACGCAATTCAGTTCAATTTAATTCAAGACAACAAACGTGTATTTATCCCTTAATAAAAGGGCAATTACAATTACAACCACCACCATCACAACAACATCACCAACAACAACAGCAACAAACAACAGCGTCAACTGCCAGCAAGAATAAAAGCCATCCGCTGCAGTACACAGACAACATTGGACTATTTCTATTTTCACTACGAACAAGAACATCAACAGGAAACAAGAAGTAGCATGACTTACCCTCCCGCTAATCCCTTGGGTTCCTGCACACCTCCAAGGGGAGCAAATCGATGCGGAGTTGATTTTTCCATTAGCATAGTTTAGCCAATAGGTGCGTTGACTTTCATCTGTCCTCAGCTCTCAACACAGTTTCGGCAAGTGCTGTGCGCTGTTGGATTCAGAATCCACTGAATGTCCTTCAGTTTCACTTTGAAAATCCCCTCACAGTCAAACCGTCAGTACTGCAGTATTCTGCTGTACTGGTTCAGATTGAGCAGTCCACTGATGTCCTGTATACTGTGAGGATCTTAGACAACTACACTTCATTACAGCATTACTGCTGTACGCAAACCACTGTTCACCGATGTCAGACTTTTCCCGTTAGTTCAGATCTCTCACAAGACCAGTAAACTTCAGTCGTGAAGCGTTCTGTTGTATTCAGAAATAGGCGGAGGGTGGCTACCGATGTCCTTTTCGCTGTGTAGATCTCTCACAGGCAATCTTCACTTTTGACTGTTTTTCAGAGATTTCTCACGCACACAGTACACTTAATATTCCCTATCGCGGGTCCGCGGTCCAGCCACACACATCGGCCTGGTCACTGCACGCTTGAACGAGTGTCTTTCGCCTGCACGATTCATAGATCCTCATGAACCTTTGCATTATGCAAGGGTTCATGAGGATCTATAAATCTTGCTTGGCGAAGAGTTGTCTATACTCATGGCCTCAAAAAGTCTAATAAAGATTCATGTCCCCATGAACCATTACAAAATGCTCTGACAACGAATCTGTTCTAACTGCAAGATTCATAGATCCTCATGGACCTTTGCAAAATGCAAGAGTTCATGAGGATAATATATGCACCTTGTTATCAACCAGGAGACTCTTGTATACCCATAACTACAAAGTGTAACAAAGATTCATAGATCCTCATGAACCATTACATAATGCTCTGACAACGAATCTGTTTCGATCTGCAAAATTCCTAGATCCACATGGACCCTCGCGAAATGAGCATGAGCATCTATGATTTTTTTCTAGCACGGAGGAAGTCCCTTCTATTTATCACCATAAAAATCTAACAAAGATTCATAAATCTTAATTACCTCCCTCGATTCGCACCGCATAAGTATGCGGGGGGGGGGGGGGGGAATCAAGGGAGGTAACTTGTGTAATTACTAGTGGACATCGATGCGTCGTGCTGGCTTGGAACACTGTCATTTACGTCCGTGATGTGTCATTGTAGCAATTACACGGCTTAAGAGAAGGACTAAGCCTATAATTGGAGGTCAGTCGCCTTTGAATTTCCATAGGCGCCAAGCTATTCTGGCACCACCCTTGAACTATCATGCTCGATCTGTCTCTAAAATGTAATGCAGTCCTTCAGAGGGCAGCTTCAAAATATGGGAATTTCGGTATTGGGGTAGATTGTGTTAAATGATTGTCCAGAATATCCCAGAGGGTTTTCCCGTGCTATTGTTAACAATGAACAAAATTACGTCTCTTTCCTAAGAGTTGTTCGAGAACATTTACAGGCAAAGTTTGATATATACAGTGATACACCTTTTTTGACGAAAACTGTCATGCGGGGTAAGCAGAACGGTTGAAAATAGTCTCTCACGGCTGAGGAAACTGCATGCTCATGACCGCTGTGGAGCGAATTCTATCAGGTCAAAGTTTACCTAATTACAACTTATCATCTTTTCGTGTGATAATGTTCATCGTTGTATTAGTGGCCTCCACGGTGAGCAGGTGACAAACTCAACTAATGCGACGAAGCTTCCAATTAAGCTGATCTACACACATGCCTGCTTTGGTCTCACTCACACCTGTGTTCTCCACGCCAATGTCGATGAGTATGCAGGCGTATTCTTGATCACTGGCAGCGAAGGGGTTAACTGGATTTATATGTATATATATATATATATATATATATATATATATATATATATATATATATATATATATATATATATATATATATATATATATATATATATATATATATATATATATATATATATATATATATATATATATATATATTAAATAATTAAAAAACACAAAAAAACCCGACACTAAGATTTCCACACTAGTTCGAAAGATACATGATACATGTTTTCTCAACCATGAAGATAGATCATTGTTCTGACACCTCTGTTTTCACCATTTTCAGCATTTATTTTTCTGTCGGATACGTAAAATGTTCTGCTCCAGGGCAGGCTTTGAGTGCTAAAATTCACCGATACAACTGTTCTCAAAGTTGTTTTTGCCTCAAATAAGACTTTACACTTTTTTTTCACGATCAACGTGAGTAAACACACGTCACAGTTGAGGGGTTTACGACAGCCCCTGGTACGCGTCAAAGTAACTCTCCTGCCCACATAGGAGCAGAGTAGAAAAAGACTCTCGGGTTTGGGGGTGAGGGTGTGGGGTGAGTGGGGGAGAAAAGATGGGTGGGGGTGTGGTGGGATGGGGATGACGGTGAGGGGGGAGGGGGTGTAGGGGATTGGGGGTGAAGGGGGTCGGCATTTACTGCTCCCAGTCCCTTACTTAGTAACCCTTGCCGCCCTACAACCCCCCCCCCCTCTCTCTCTCTCTCTCTCTCTCTTTCTCTCCTACAATTTTTTTTCCCTCAACACATTTTACACCAGGACCGAAATCCCCAAATTTTGAAGTTTGAAGTAGGACTGTATTACAATTCTAGTGACAGATCGAGCATGATAGTTCAAGGGTGGTGCCAAAATAGCTTTGCGCCTAAGGGCGCCAAACATTCTGGCACCACCCTTGAACTATCATGCTCAATCCGTGTCTATTTGTAGTGTGTCTGTGTTGAATGCGTTAACCAATAGATCTATGATCTTTGGCCAATAGTGTACAGTTCTCACCCCTCCAGTGCTTTTCCTAGATCATAACCTTAACTGATTTTGCTTTCTGTAAAGGGTCAGTTTTAGAACAATGATGGATTACGCCGAAATCCTCGAGAACGGAGCATTAAATCAAACAGCATCTTCAATTTAATAAACAGAAGATTTCAGTTTCCATAAGCAAGAGGCATAGATTTTCATGAGCCCCTGCAGCTGCAGGGGCTCATGCGAATCTATGCCTCTTAGCGGGTAGCAAGGGCCCGGACGAATGACTGGACAGGCGCTCAATTAAACGTTATCTGTCCCGCCCTCACGCATACATCTCTGTCCGAAAATGACCGATTTGATTCCTTGCCTTTTACAATGTCCAACCCAGGCCGAAAAGTTGCTCGCATGCCAAGCGTGTAAAACGGGGGTGGGGGGTGGGGGGGGGGGGGGTGGGGGGCAGGAGGGGGAGAGGGGGGAGGGGGAGGGGAGGGGGAGGGGAGGGGGGAAGGGAGGGGGGAAGAAATACCCTACAAATAAAGAAACATGCTTGAAAAGGACAAACGCAACGCATTATACAAAGTCTACTACTCTTTATAACAAGGCCGGTTATAACAAAAGTCGGATAAAATAAAATTCGGATTTAACGCAGTTCGGAATAGCAATAGTTTTCCAGAGGTTCCAGGTTCCGACAGCACTCTATTTATGTAAAGTACCTCGCTTAACCTGAAGACTGTGGGGGAGTGTTCTCGAACCTTTTTTTTGCCCCAAGTGAGTAGAACTCGCTGCCAATTGAATTTGCTGAATCTGCCCACATTATCCCAGTTCAAAGTTCCATTAAAGACTTCTCTTTTTTTGTCAGCTTTTAACATGTAACTCACAGTTTTCTCCTAGTGAACTGCTAACTGCCTTTTATTCTGATTCTGGATCTATGGTGACAGGGAAGTGGTTGTAAGGTGTTGGGAGGGGATGGGGTGGGTTAAAGTAGTGTATAATTGCGCGTGTGTCTAAGAGAGAGTGTGCTGTTGTGCATACGCAGTGAGTCCAGTGTTTTGCCGGAGAACAGCGCTGTACAAGAGTTATGTATTATTATTGATTATTCTCTTATAACAAACGTTGGATATAACAAGGAGAAGAACTGGGTGCCCTGGTGATTTGTTAAGTCCGTAGATTACTGTATCCGACGTTTACATTATCATAATGCCTTTACCGTCGAGAATAACTCAACGCCACAAAATGCAAGAGGTATAGATCCTCATGAGCCACCCGCAGTCGCGGGGGGCTCATGAGGATCTATGCCTCTTGCTGAAATCACTATGTATCCATGATCTTTTGATGGCCGGGGATCTTCGATGTTGAGCTGATACATTTCAAAAACACAACCTCGTCCGCTGGCAGCTTAGGGATAAACTTGTTTTCTTCAAAATGGACATACCCACAGAAATGGCCGCACAGCGTTTATCTTTTTTTATAACCATTTAACCCCGAGGCGCTAAAGGTAATGGATTGACCATGACAATTCAAGGGTAGTGCCAGATTAGCTTGGCGCCTGTCGGCGCCAAGCTAATCTGGCACTACCCTTGAATTATCATGGTCAATCCATCTCCTGCAACTAGCACATATGACACCTCCAGAATTTATTAAACGGATTAAGGCAAAGATGAAGTCGATAGTGCAGAGGATTACCCGCCTACAAAATTCACGTAATCTCTTTATTGAATTTGTTTTAAATAATAAAATCTTTTCCGCTGCCTCTATTTGCGCATTTTTGGGTGTGCAGTCACATTTCCACCTGCGCCTTCTGACTAATCCTGCACAAGTAGACAGCTTCCCTTTAATCTGAATGAAAGTAATTTGCAGGTGAGATGCTTCCATTTAAGAAAAAAAAAAGTGTGCTTAGAAAGCGTATTTAGGTTGCTTACTACGTTTTTATCGTGCTATTTAGGCGGGGATGTGGTGAGTGTGTGTGTGTGTGTGTGTGTGTGTGTGTGTGTGTGTGTGTGTGTGTGTGTGTGTATGTGTGTGTGTGTGTGTGTGTGTGTGTGTGTGTGTGTGTTTGTAGTGGAGAGGGGGTGGGGGGAATGAGAAGAAAAGTGCTCTGCCTATTAGATATTTTTGTCATACCTTGATCGTTTTCAGGGTACTTACTACAATTTTTTTTGTATAGTGCTAATAAGTCGGGGATGAAAGTAGTGGTGGAGAGAGGTGGGACAAGGTAAGGCGGGGAGGAGGGTTGGGCTGAGGGGGGGGGGGGGGAGTCGGCGGTTGGGTGGGTTGGCGGGGGGGGGGGGGAGGGATGGGGGGGGGGGGGGTTGGGAGCGGAGAGAAGGAAAAGTGCTTTGCCATTTGAATATTTCTGTCATACTTTTTTTCTTCCCCTCCCCCCCCCAAAAAAAAAAAAAAAAAAAAAAAAGAAAAAAAAAAAAAAAAAGAAAAGTGTAGCCATTGACTCTGTTTAGGATTGGTACTACAGTAAACTTCGGATATAACAAATCAGCAGGGGACTCAGTTGTTCTTGTATCCGAAGTTTGTTATAAGCGAAATAATTTACGTAGAAAAATAGCTGTCGGGATCTAAAGACATGTGTTGCTATATCCGACTGTTGTTATATCCCACCTTGTTATAAGCGGAGTAGACTGTGCATTTTCTATTCTAAGGTGGGGGAGGGTGGGTGGGAGTGGGGGTGGGGGATGGGAGGGGAGCGGAGGGTGAGAAGATCTTCGCC
This sequence comes from Semisulcospira habei, assembly GCA_036245525.1. Classification (NCBI taxonomy): domain Eukaryota; kingdom Metazoa; phylum Mollusca; class Gastropoda; family Semisulcospiridae; genus Semisulcospira; species Semisulcospira habei. The sequence goes on along the minus strand of BTPG01000001.1, from coordinate 112,238,745 downwards.
TAGTGACCTTTGTGACATAATAGTCTTAGTACACTTTTTTTTTTCTCGAACATTAAAAGTGGTAAGCACAGACAGGTTCTTCTTTTCATACTATTTCTAGCAGCAACAACAAAATACAGTGGGCGTTTAGACAACAGTACCTTTTTTCTCGAAAAGTGCTAAACACAGCATATTTTGATCGACGAAACAAACATGGTGGGCGTTTGGACGAAGTCATTTAAAAAAAAAAGTTATTTTTATTTTTATTTATTTATTTATTTATTTATTTATTTTATTTTATTATTTTTTTTTGGGGGGGAGGGGGGGGGGGGGTGCGTGGGTGGGGGGTGGAGTGGTAAATACAGAAAAAATGTAATGAATGTTAAGGAATTATCTTAATGCTGTTATCATATTTTGCCCATCAGGAGGGGAAAAGTTATAGATACTAATTATCAACAAGAGCCATAGACCCACTTGAGCCCCCGCATTCGCGGAGGCTCACGTGGGTATATGGCTCTTGCAAATGTGGGATGTCTTGCAAAGTCAAGACCAAAACAGTTGACTGCGTGCAATGCGTGTGAAATACTTTTTTTTTTTTTGGGGGGGGGGGGGGCAGAAGTGGGGGAGGGGTTGAGGGCGAGGGGGGAGGATGGGGAGGGTGGGGGGTATCTATATTTATCTATTTCTTTACGTCTCACGAAATTGGGTCTCGCATCAGAAGGGTCTTTATTTACAACTGTTTGGGGCTCGTGAGGATGTCAGCCTAATCGCAGTTGGATGGCGTTGACTCACCGCGTTCCGGCAGTGAAGGGGTTAACATGGCCCTGTAGTGACGGGGTTAACAGGGGGTCCACGACAGCGTCTGCACGAGCTGTTAGCGGCCTGTCGAGAGGCCGCGTGCCTAGATTCACCGATCGCGTTTTCCCAAACACATTCAACGCTAGATTAAAAATAAAAATAAAAAGGAAAGCGAAATAAATAAATAAATAAATAAATAAATAAATAAATAAATAAATAAATAAAGAAACAAAGAAAGAAAGAAACAAAGAAAGAAAGAAACAAATACACAAATAACAAGAATTTAGAGGCTTGTAACTATTTTGTTACAAAGGTCGCGGAACCCTAAGAGGCTTTGCAACAACCAAACATTTGTTCCAAAGTACGTTGAAATACGAGGTGTGTTGAGTAGCTATGTAAGAAATCGTACATTTAAATTAAATATTGCGCTACACCACTTGAGTGCTCAGCAGTAAAACAAGAGTGCAACCTGCACTTCTTCTCCACCCTCGTTTCATTCGCAAAAGGCGCCATAGATCCTCGCGAGCACCCTGATTCAAGCTGGGGCACACATGGGTCTATGCCTCTTACTTCCATCACTGATTGTATACTGACGAGCAAAAGAAATGCGTCATTTTTGGAATCATTAAAAAAAATGTCGCATTTCTTTTGCTCGTCAGTACACATCATCACTTTAATGTTTCCGATGATTCCAAACATGTTGCGTTTCTTTTGTCAGTATACATACGTGCTTCTCACGTAAATGAGATCACGGGTTTATAAAAACTGGGGTTTCATTGTAAACATGAACTAAAGCGATCTGCCACACGTAATGGCAGGCTTCTGTTGCTAAACTTCGCCCCATAAAAAGGGTTATCAATGTTTTCTTTACTCAGCTATGACTTTCTACCCTTCTTTTTACAATGCACATGAGCAGGCACACGTACCACAGGTTTCCCACTGCCTTTTGAGCTTATCTCATTCTGCCCCAGACACACGACAACAAGACAACGATCGACCATGAGAGTTCAAGGGTGATGCCAGAATAGCTTGGCGCCTATAGGCGCCAAGCTATTCTGGCAACACCCTTGAACTTTCATGGTCGATCTGTGTCCAGCACTTCAATGCAGCCTTCAGAGGACAACGGGGAAATTGGCGGATTTCGGGGTTGGGGTAGAATGAGTTAAGGAAAGGAACTCTCTTGCGTACTGAGCAGAAGAAGAGCTAGAAACATCTTTTATTGTACGACATTCAAACTTTACAAAAAAATAACTCATTCAGACCGACGCACGCACTTCCCCAAACTTTGGAGGCGTCATCTAACGACTACGCACCTATGGCGCCAAGCTATTCTGGCATCACCCTTGAACTATCATGGTCGATCTGTGTCCTGCACTGCAAGGACATGGCAATTTGGCATTTCGGTTGGCGCGAATGAGTTAACCACAAGGCCGCATTTTCCACATTTTGGAGGTGTCACATAACGACTATGTACTAGTCGGGGGTTCTTTCTCCGGTTACTCCGGCTCTTCCTCCCCCACGACTTTGCTATCAATTTCAGCCCACCTACCAAATTTCAAACATAAAACGATTTGAATTTTCAAAAACTTCAGTAGCTCGCTGGAGCTTGTCCTTAGCACCACGTGTATGTTCAGTGTTTTATTTACAGTGTGTGAGTGAATGCGCGTAATTCACGTGAGCGTGCTTGTTGGGTTCAGTTCGCGGAGGCACTTTGAGCCGATATTCAATCTTGGGTAAAGCGCCTATTTAATGAGATGATTTATTTATTTATTTATTTAGTGTGGGGGAGATGGATCGACCATGATAATTCAAGGCGCCAAGCTAATCTGGCACTTCACTTGAATTTATTATGGTCGAGCCATCTACTGTTGTATTGTATCGGGGCTAAATGGGTTAATTCTTTAGGCACATGCAAGAGGAATAGAGTCATATCAACACATGCAAAGTGTCACGATATTCTGTGTCAGCCTAAAAAAAAAAAAAATGCGCCTTAAAGCGCGCCGAATGCGCTGCAAATTTTACCTGAGAAAATTGAACTCTCAGTAAACATAGCCGCAATTGTCCGCAGCAGACAAACAGGAACCTAAAATGGCCATTCGCAATGATGAATTTTGTCCCCTCGGATAAAAAAAAGAGTGGACGTCATTTAGAAAGTCAGCTTTTAGAGTAATGTTCGTAGTATTTTCTTCGTGCTTTACCTCATTCGAGACGTGCCGCCACCGGATACGCGGCTGATGCCGCGTATCCGGAGGCGGCAGGTCTCGAATGAGCTGAGTTAAGAAGTGGCAAATAACTGACGGTTCTACGGAACAGAAGTTCACCCTTTGCGTGTCGGTAGCGGTTTTTGTCGCGATGATTCCTGCCGGAATCATCGCGACAAAAACCACTACCGACACGCGAAGGGTTAAAAATTGTCCATAAGGAAGTATACGCTCGGTCTTTAACCCTTGTCCGTCTACAAGAATCATAATATGCACATGAATCAGTTCAGCCTGGTAGGATTCATAAATAGTCTTATTTCCGATAACGAAAATCCGCAGTTAACACTGAAGTGGCAATCAACCGATAATTCTATATAACAGAAGTTGACAATGGTCAAAGTAAGCATACACACAGCCTTTAAGCATTATCGTGCTACAAGAATCATAGATGCACATGAATCAATGCAGGCAGGAAGGTTACAATCTACGAAGAGGTACGATTAAGAAAGTGACAATTTACTGATAATCTGATAGAACAGGAATTGACAGTTGTCATGGTAAGTGTCTTTACGTCATATCTCTTTCTACCCCAACACCGAAATCCCCAAATTTTGCCGTTCTCCTCTAAAGACTGCATTGTAGTGCGGGACGCAGATTGACCGTGATATTTCAAGGGTGATGCCAGGATAGCTTGGCGCCCATGGGCGCCAAGCTATCCTGGCATCACCCTTGAACTATCATGGTCGATCCTTATCTTGCTGTGGTGTGTCGGTTAGTTCGGGTTTAACGTCCACAGCACCGAGGTGATCATGGACGGCCCTGACGGGCGGGTTATGGGGGACAGGGAAATCTATTGCCTATTGCCTATGGAGTACGACCTGAACACTGATCAACTCAGGCGCACTCCAACTGTGCCACTTTGATTTACCAGGACTTTTCAACGGACATGCTATTGAACAAATCCGTTTTTCCCCCCTGGATTGTGAGTCCAGCTACCGGGGCCGGGACGGGATTCGAACCCACGACCCGGCGATTCCCTTCGCTCTCCTGCTCCGACGTTTAACCGCCTGAGCTATTTCGGACTCTGGTGTGTCTGGGGTAGAATGAGTTATATATGAATGCACGAATCACAGAAGCACATGAACCAATGCCGCAGCCTTGTCGAATTCGTGAATATTTCCATTTCCGACCACGATAATGAACCTGAAGAAGAGTCTATCAACTGACAATTTTATAGAGAAGACGTTAACAATTGTCAATGAAAATATGTACTCGCTATTATGTCTTCTTCGTCTGCGCAAAGTATAATTATAAACTCCGAAAAACCCCTTGTGTGCTGCTAAGGTTTATGAACATGTGTTTCAGCTTACGAAACAGCGCGTAGGTGGCAATCAACCGATTTATTGTACACCTATACAACCAATGCTAACATTTGTGACATAAAATGTACACTAGCTCTTTAACAACAATCCAACTGCAAGAGACATAGATCCTCATGAGCCCCCGCATTCGCGGGGGCTCATGCGGATCCTTGCCTCTTGCTTAGTTCAATTTGAACCATGGTCCTTGAGCGGTCGGTTGTGGTTTCTGGTTGTCGAATGAACAAAGATTTCAGAAACCGAAAATGCGTCCAGTGGCAGGGAAAGGGTTATTATCTTGTCCGCCTGCAAGACACATCGACGTACATTGACCCCTGCACCCTGCAAGAGTTCGTGGACAGCAGCATCAGCCTACGATACGGCCACGGAACACAGTGCCGTTTCCGTACTGTCCAGTCTCTTAGCCATAGTCAGTTCCAGGCATCCCCTAATATTTCAATCCCCTAAAAAAACACTAGCGCCCATCAGCTGCACATTTGCCATGCACAAAATAACAAAAAAAAAAAAAAAAAAAAAAAAAAACACACAAAAAAACAGCACAATGACAGTCTCATTTCTTGGCTATGAACCTGATTCCTTACCAACCACACACCCAAGCACAGCTGAAATCAGCGTGCCCCTCAAATCACTACGTCCACGGCAACTCAACATAGGTCCACAATTCTCTACTGAATAAGCGCAGGATGGTATGAATCAAAGCACCAAACATGTCTCCTCTCAGCTAACCAGAAATTTCTAGCAAATTCCAACATTCAGCCCTACTACAAATTTTCAAACAAGGCAAAACTTATTTTTAAAAACACCGGTCCTTGCACTGCCTGAACTTCCCAATTTAAATGTATAACGTGACCTGTAACGAGCGCGAAGGTGGGAAAGTCGTAGTATGCTGAAAGTTGCGGTATAAAGACAATAACGTGACTCTTTCGTCCCAGCTCGGCTCCAAAAGGCATAGATTCTCATGAAACCCCTGCGACTGCAGGGGTTCATGAGAATCTATGCCTTTTGCTGGTAAAGATCTACGCCATTTGCACCCTCGATTTGAGGAAAGTCATCGGGAGTAAGGGTACTAACTGTTTCGAGAATATAAAAACCCGGCACCACTCCCCGCTAATCTCTATGCATTTAGTCCAAAATGTTAACCCTTAGGCTTAAGTGTAGGGGAAAAATATACATTGTTTGTAAAAGATCAAATCGTTTCATTGTCATTTAGTCACTATAATTATCATCAACCAGAAAATGGTGAGGTTATATCGTTATTTGGTGGATTTCCGTGACTCGTGAAAAAAAAAAAAAAAACCACCGTGATCCACGATGCCTTGAAAAGCAGAACCGAGGGTTAAGAATCAAAGACACTGTGGCTTACTCGCCTTAATTTTTTTTCCATCAGTCTTGAACTGAAGCGCAAACTCACAGTACGCAAAAAGTCGTCAATGAGATTGTTTGGTAAAACTGAGCCTTTCAGTAACTACCGCAGCAAGGCGAACGGTAACCAGCTACAAGAGACATAAATCCTCATGAGCCCCCGCAGTCGCGGGGGCTCATGAGGATTTATGTCTCTTGTTAGTCCTGTGTTCTTTATGCCTTATTCTGGTCCCATTTAGATCGTGTTCTTCACGCGAAAGTCAACCAGTGTGCAGTGGTTCCTGACGCGAACTCCGTGATCACTGGCAGCGCAGGGGTTGTCATTGTTAGTTGGAGGAGGTGGGGCTTGTGGTGGTTGGATCGTAGGAAGGGTGAGGGCCGGGGGAGGGGAGGAAGAAGGGAGGTGCAAATCACGCATGCTATGCCAACAGGCGCTAAGCTAAACAGGCACTCCCTCTGCACTTCCATGGTCGATCTTGTTTGCATTATTTAGTAGACGGATACTGACATTCCTAACACTGTTAAACCACTTGCCCTTCAAGTCTTTTTCTTATTTGTATTTGCCCCACAAATGATAGAAATGAAAGTGTTGATCGTTCAAGAGTAGTGCTTGATTAGCTTGGCTTAATCGAGGAGCCAAGCTAATCAGGCACTACCCATTAACTATCACGTTACGCTGAAAAGAAAAAAGCGTAATTACTAACCTGTTTAAGAAGTTTCTCGCCCGAAAGACGTGTTGATCAACATCTGATCAACTCACTCGCATTCAGCGTATCCAGAATAATGCAGCCCGGTTAGTCCTTCGCAAAAAACGTACTGATCATGTCACACCACTGCTAAAGCATCTCCACTGGCTACCTGTCAAACAGAGAATAGAGTACAAGCTGGCCACTTTGGCATACAAACACTATGACAATACGCTTCCTGCATATCTGTCTTCTTCCCTTGCCTCACACAATCCTAGTAGAAGTCTACGCTCAAGCTCACAAAAACTGCTTGTTCAGCCCAGAGTCAGCCTAAAAACTGCTGGTGCCCGTTCTTTCAGTTGTCGGGCCCCTCACGTCTGGAACTCACTCCCACTGCATGTCCGTCTTTCCCCTACCCTGTTGACCTTCAAAACAAATTTGAAGACCCATCTTTTCCAGGTAGCTTATCAAGATTAGCTTAGTCTGGATGTGCTGCCTGGAAATGTTGGTTGTTTCCCCATGTTGATAGGCTGTGTGTGTGTGTGTGTGTGTGTGTGTGTGTGTGTGTGTGTGTGTGTGTGTGTGTGTGTGTGTGTGTGTGTGTGTTTCGTGTTAGGAATGCGCCTACATGGTGCGAGCAGATGTTTATTTAAAGAGTGAGTGCGTTCTAATTTTTCTCCTTTTTAATATTTTTTTGGTGCTGTAAAGCGCTCCGAGCTTGCTGTTCGTGGGGAAGGGCGCTATATAAAAACTATGTATTATTATTATTATTATTAATATTTTAGCATGCAGATGGACTGAAAGAAAGGTTCCTCACCACTTTATTCTTGTTCGTCACTATTAATCGTGCAATCATCAGTGAACAATCACCACTGAACAATCACAACTGAACATGGAGGGTATCACTGCAGGGTCACCACAAGAAAGTCACCACTGAACAGTTTATCACCACGGACCACTCAGCGTAGTAAATTGTCACCATTGAACAGTCTCCACATTTTTTCACCACTGAACTGTCTCATTAATTTTGAGCAGCCACTCACCACTGATCAGTAATCACGAGCAAGATAGCATTGAATGGTCACCATTGAACAGTCACCACTGAAAATGTAATGTCACCACAAGAAAAACACACGAGAACGGTAACCGCTTAGAAGTCACCACAGGAATGTTATCGCTGCACTGTCATCACTTTGAAGTCACCATTAGGCAGTCACCACAGACAAAGTTCAGTCACCAATGAATTAACAAAGTCAAGAAATGGTATCCTCTGCGACACAACACGTGAAAACCTGAAGGATTATTACCACTGCACCGTCACCACTTTGAAGTCACCAGTATGCAGTCAACACAGAAAATGTTCAGTCACCGCTGATCTAGCAAAGTCAAGAAACTGTATCCTCTGCTATACAACACATAAGAACCGAAATGCCGGAGAAGTTGTACAGATTAACCTGACAATTGGACAAATACACTACATACGTTTTGTTCTGTGCATTGACCTGCGGACAAATATTCACACTTCGTTTGCATTTCTGCAGCTGTAGGGTGAAACGTTTGTCATGAAAAAAACCAAACTTGATTTTTTGTATTCAATCAAAAGTAGATTTGAACTTTTAACCCCTTCAATGCCGAAGAAAAATGAACACGAAACATCCGCAAGAGGTATAGACCCTCATGAGCCCCCGCAACTGCGGGGGCTCATGAGGATCTATGCATCTTGCTGAAACCAATTTGTATCCATGTTCGTATGACGGCTGGGGATCTTCGGCGTGGAATTAACGCTTTCAGAGACACAAATCTGCCTCCACTGACAGTGAGGAGGACAACTCACTGCACCCCAAGTCCGAAATCCTCAAATCTTGCCGTTGTCCTCTGAAGACTGCATTGCAGTGCAGGACACAGATCGACGATGATAGTTCAAGGGTGATGCCAGAATAGCTCGGCGCCCATAGGCGCCGAGCTATTCTGGCATCACCCTTGAACTATCATCGTCGATCCATATCTTGCTGTGGTGTGTCTGGGGTACAATGAGTTAAGTAACTCGGAATGAAAACGCAACAGAGCACGAGCCTTGCGAGCAAGAGACACAAATCTTGGAGTCCCTGCATCCTCAAACGGGCACGTGACACTCTATGTCTCTTAACTGGATAAAATCTTTCTGAGTGGAATCCTCAAGCCAAGTTTACGAAACGAAATCCGGACCAAGAGGGTAACGGTGTCGAAAAAAAAAAAAACCACGCTTAGAATAACAGAGTTACAACACAACTGTGATGTAACTGTCTTTTCGAAGCATGTTTCTTTGGTGTATCTGTATTTTCCAAGCATATTTCTTTCTTCGTGGTGATGTTCACACGCTAAGTTAGCTACTCAGTTATTCAACCAGTATTGTTTGTCATTGAGCTTACGCCGCTAGCAGATCTGTGCCCTCTAGAAGCAGAAAATAGTATTTATTTTTTTGTAAAAGGCGAAATTGTCAATGTATTACAATGCAAATTTCGCTTTTCACAAAAATAGGCTTATTGTCTCTGGTTCACATGGCAGAGTTAGGAAAATAAACTGGCAGACGAACTCGGTCGGGAAAACAATTGCGTAAAACGAAGCTAACAGTAATGTTTTGACGAGCAAAAGAAATGCGACATATTTTAAATCATCGGAAACACTGAAGTGTTTCCGATGATTTAAAAATGTCGCATTTCTTTTGCTCGTCAGAATACACGTACGGTTAACTTTGCCTATTGCAAGGTGGGATATAACAAAAGTCTTATATAACAAAAACTTTTGAGAGGTCCCGACAGGATTCTTTCTATGTAAATTACTTCGCTTATTCACAATTTTCTGATAAAACAACAAGAAGAAAGCGATTTCTCTTATCCGAAGTTTACTGCATATTAAAGAAAAAAATCTTCAAGCACCACGGTGTTGCTGGCACATCAGAAATCCAGACTAGAAGAGATGACTTTCAAGTGAATTTGATGCAAACAAGTAAGCAAGCAAGAAAGAAAAACGCTTTGAAAGGATATGGACGAAACAGTTTACGATTGCTTTGAGGATGTTCCATTAACACCTTTCCTAGTTTGTTTTCCTTTCCTTTTCTACTCGGAAACGTTTCCTCGCTCTCTAAGCGCCCAATGCTATGAACACTTCAGCATAGCTTTGAGAACCGCTAGATGGCGCTAAATTAAGCACGGAAAGTAAGTTTATGTGCTTCGTTAAGGGAGATTAGCCGCTGAACGGCAAATTACCTGCCCTTGGCTCGCTCAGCGCGCGCCACGGTTAGAGCTGTTTAGTCAATACGGACGACCAATTAGCGCAAATCTTTTCAAATCTGCAGAAAGTCAGTAGTCTGCAAGCAAATGTAGCTTAGTTAAGAAACAAAAAGATGCCCGCACTGACAATCTTTCAGATCATCTAGTCTGAGAGCGACTCAGTGCCAAAATGTTTTGTTTTTATCACACTTACGGTGCCGTCGGTAGCGGTTTTAGTCGCGATGATTCCTGTGACTCATCGCGTCTAAAACCGCTACCGACAGCCAAAAGGTTAAAATGCCGCAGCAGTCTGGCCAACCCATCAAGCATCTTTACTTAACGCACTCGAGGCGACCTACGCCCGCGTAGGCGGCTTTATGCCGCTGGGTCCGGATGCATGTCGTCTTGAGTGTGTTAACTGATTTAATCACAAGACCGCATTTCTCCAATTTTAGAAGTGTACCAGTGTTGCAAGGGATGAATCGACCATGATAACTCAAGGGTAGTGCCAGATTAGCTTGGCGCCGTCAGGCGCCAAGCTAATTTGGCACTACCCTTGAATTATCATGGTAGATCCATCTCCTGCTGTAGCTTGTCAGACCTAAATAAGTTAAGCTAGCATAACATGCTATCCGCCTTTTGAAAGTTCGCGATGAAAATAAAAAGGCGAACAAAATAGCTTTGAAGTTGATGCACTTGGCAATGATATGCGACAAAGCAGCAACATTAACCGAAAACAACCCAAAAAACAGTCTGGAATTATAGAGACAAAACCGTAACTTGTCACGCACAAATTTCATTGTTTCTAATGAAAACGACTTTTTTGGCTTTATCACTAACAAAATATTTTCTTTTTTGGTTTCTCTGCTTCTTTTTTTAGTTTCACTTTTTCTTTTCATTTTATAAGCATATTTACTCGTACCTACGATTTGAATTTCACAAGGTGAGCTACGTGACCTCAGTCTCGGCGGCAGAGCGTTCGACTCTCCTTCGAAAGGTCGCAGGTTCGAATCGAGTTGGGGTCAAACTTTGTTCAAACCCTATGCAGTGCCCAGTCTTTGAAATCTCCTTCGTGGTGGACAAAAGACGTTATGCCGTAAACGTTTAACGTTTGGAGAACTTCATAGATAACTATTTTAGCCCGATCACTCAAAATGTCGTTCTTTCTATGTTGTTGTTATTCTTTTTTGCTATGTTATTGCATTTACCAAATCTGGTTGTTAATCTTCGAGTCCGCAGTTGCGCATAAGGTCCTCGGGCCGGCGTGAACCGAAGTTGGCCCGCGCACGATAGTGCGCGGGCCAACTGCGGTTCACGTCGGCCCGATGACCTTCTGCCGGTCTGTATTTCACAGTAATTCCATTAACCTACATCACAAATGACGTCTGCTTTAGCAGTATCCGTTTGCTCCTCAGGGCGTTCACGGCAGACTCTGTTCCAACCGGACACACACTGAGCGACTGACTCAGTGGCGGCCGGGAGGCAAGAGGCAAGTTTCATTGGGTAATTGCACGCGCGCGCTCGCGCACCGGCCGCTCCTGCGCGCGCTGGGGATGAAACTAAAAGCAGTCTGAGCACGTGCCGGAAAGTTGTGTACGGCAACGTTACGCGTGCGGCCGATAAGTAAAACCCTTCCCTTTCTTTCACGCATGAGTCCGAAATAGCTCAGGCGGTTAAGCGTCGGAGCAGGAGAGCGAAGGGAATCACCGGGTCGTGGGTTCGAATCTCGTCCCGGCCCCGGTAGCTGGACTCGCAATCCAGGGGGGAAAAAAACGGATTTGTTCAATAGCATGTCCGTTGAAAGGTCCTGGTAAATCAAAGTGGCACAGTTACAGTGCGCCTGAATTGATCAATGTTCAGGTCGTACTCCATAGGCAATAGATTTCCCTGTCCCCCATAAATCGCCCGTCAGGGCCGTCCATTATCACTTCGGTGTCGTGGACGTAAAACCGCGAACTAAACAACAACACGCTTTACAGACATCATTGACGGTGATTCGTTAAAAGGTGTGTGGCTGGTTGCGGTGCGGGTCGGTGGGAGTGATTGGGGTTAAGGGTGGTGGTGGCAGAGGCGGATCCGTCGACAGGTAGAGGGTGGGGGGGGGGATGGCAGATGTTCAGTACTCCACCATATAATTATAATGTTGAAGTCAACTCTATTAGTAGTAGTTTGTTTGTGCGTGTGCGTGAGTGCGTGTATGAGTCTATAAGCGTAGCACCTCCTTGAATGAATGATATGCATTTCTGAATGGTGACTGTGTATAATTTGTTCATAGAGTGCGTTGTATTTTGTTATATTTAAAAAAATACTCTTTGTAAATTGAGTTTTCGTGATTAGTTATTTTTGTACAATCAGCTTTTGTTAAGTGCCTAGAGCTCTAATTTCTGAGGGTAGGCGCTATACAAGTACTCATTGTTATTATTATTATTATTATTATTATTATTATTATTATTATTATTATTATTATTATTATTATTATATAAATTCATATAAAAGTAGCGAAAAATAAGCGCGGACAAAAAGCGATTTGCTCTATGGCAGACTTCGATTGCTAAAATTTACCAATACAAACGGTCATTCCATTCAGCCCTGACGCACTACAGCAGGAGATTGGTCGACCATGATAATTAAAGGGTAGTGCCAGATGAGCTTGGCGCCTGTCGGCGCCAAGCTGATCTCTGCCCTTGAATTATCATGGTCGATCCATCTCCGGCAACTGGTGCATAGTCATTAGATGACTCCTCCAAAATTTGGGAAATACGGCCGTCGGGCTGAATGAGTTCACAACGTTATCTTGCCTCAACTAGGACGCGTCTTCCCTTCTTTTCACATTCAATGTCAGTGTAGGCACACGTACCAGAGGTCTTCCACTGCAGTTTGAGCATAATTGAATTGCTGCCAATTGAATTGCCGTATCTGCCCACATTATCCCAGTTCAAAGTTCCAATAAAGACTTTTCTTTTTTGTCAGGCTTTTAACACGTAATTCACTGTTTTCTCCTAGCGAATTGCTAACTGCCTTTTATTCTGATTCTGGATCTTTTGTGACAGTGAAGTGGATGTAAGGTGTTGGGAAGGGATGGGGTGTGACAGGGAAGTGGATGTAAGGTGTTGGGAAGGGATGGGGTGGGTTAAAGTAGTGTATAATTGTGCGTGTGTCTGAGAGACAGAGTGTGCTGTTGTGCATGCGCAGTGAGTCCAGTGTTTTTTTTTTCTTCTGGAGAACAGCGCTATTCAAGATTATTATTATTATTATTATTATTATTATTATTATTATTATTATTAATATATTAGTTTATTATTATTAAGATTATTATTATTACTATTAATATTATTATTATTAGTGTATTATTTTATTATTATTATTATTATTATTATTATTATTATTATTATTATTATTATTATTATTATAATAACGGAAGGACCTCTCCTGCGCACAAATGACAAGAAGAGCAGAAAAAAATCTTTCATTTTACCACATTAAAACTTCAGAATTTATGTTAGCCCTATTTTGTCCACCATGATCGAAGGACACACTAATAACATTTATAACGCATTTTGCCCGAGGTACGAAATAACCACATTTTGGATTTATCCTCCGAGAACTGCATTACATTTCAGGAGACAGATCGATCATGGTAGTTCAAGAGTGGTGGCAGAATAGCTTGGCGCATATAGGCGCCAAGCTATTCTGCCACCAACCTTGAACTATCATGGTCAAGCTATATCTGGCTGTAGAGAGTCGCGGGCAGAATGAGTTAAAGGAGCTGTTGAAAACTAGTAACCCTTAACTGCGTGAATAGGGTCAATCGATCTACTGAGGTTTAATTTTTCTAAACTAGTAACCCTTAACTGCGTGGATAAAGTCAATCGATCTACTGAGGTTTATTGTTTCTAAACTAGCAACACTTAACTGCGTGGATTGGGTCACTCGATCTACTGAGGTTTAAATTTTCTAAACTAGTAACCGTTAACTGCGTGGATCATAAAGTCAATCGACCTACTGAGGTTTAAATTTTCTAAACTAGTAACCCTTAACTACGTGGATAGGGTCACTCGATCTGTCTATCTCTATCTATCTATATCCCGTAGTCTTGCCGACCGTTGGGGTACCACTGCTGACTTGGCAACCAGCTCCCTCCATTCCTCTCTGTTCTCTGCTATTCTTAGCGTATCGCCCAGCTTTAGTCCTGTCCACTCTGAAATATTGTCCTTCCATCTTTTCCTCTTCTTCCTCTCCTTCTTCCTCCTTGCACAGTGCCTTACAGGATTGTTTTGGCAAGCCCTGCTGAACGCGTGACATGCCCATACCACTTCAGTTTGCGTTTTTGGCACTCAATCTACTGAGTTTTAATTTTTCTATAGAAATGTTTCATTTCAAATGTTTTGACAAACGTGTTACCTCCTTTTCCGCTACTGACGATACCGGTCGGTAGAAAAAACGCGCAAATTTAACCCTCTGACTGCTACTGACGACACAGCTTGTCGGAAAAAAAACGCGTTACTATTCGTCTTTTGCGCCGAACGTTAGCGTCAGTAGCAGTCAAGGCGTAAACTTACAAACTAAAAAGAAAATAAAATGCATTCATATATAACTGCAATAATTGTCTTCAGGACAATGCCCCTGAAGCAATAGTTTATTCTGTAAGCAGTAATGTTGTGCCCAAGACGTCATTAATCATTAACATGATGCTAATAACATGATACGGAAATACTCCCCGTAATGATAAATATATCATTCTGAACGATATTAGTAATTGCGATAATAATAATAATAATAATAATAATAATAATAATAATAATAATAATAATAATAATAATAATAATAATAATAATAATAATAATAATAATAATAATAATTGTGATGAAGCTCTATGCTCGTGCATAGTGCTCACACATTAGGTTAAATACGGTAAGGTTTCTGTTAACGGTTTGTTTTGTGCCGATAGTCCGTGAGGCCGAGAACCACGTGAAATCTTTAAGACATGGTTAGCACGGGAGTTTTAGTGAGTTCTGTTATAGTGAGTTTTAGGCAGAAGTTTAGTCTGTCAGAGCAGAAATACGTTAATACGGGCTTTCTTGTCAGAGGGATCAGATGTGTTTGAGATACCTAGCCCGTATTCCAAGACTCTGAAACCTAGGATTCAGGTATGTTTCTATATATGTAGTATTGATAGTTGCTTAGTTAAAGACAGTATGCGTTGCTAAAAGTAATTTGGTTGTATAGCGTTGTTGATTGGGTTGGTTCAGTTACGTTGGAATTCAGTGAGCTACCCCGTGTTTTTGTATACAGTTATTTACCGAGATGGATGACTAAAGGAATGTAAGGTGTGTATGCTTAAGTCGCTATGAAGGTAGTACGTGGATGGTTAAGCATAGTCTTTTCCAGTGTATAGAAAAGTGGATAGCAAGAGTGTTAGGCTATCTGTTTCAAGATAGTGACAGAGATATGTGGGTGTTACGGAAGTAGTCGGGTTATGAAGCACTTGTGTGTGAATGAACGTGAGTTATTTGTATCAGCCAGGTTACGTGATGTTTCTCATGTCATCCAATATGTTGTGTGTTTAGCAAGCGTTACGTTTTGGATCCTTGTTGTTGAGTTTAGAGTGCTTGTAAAGAGTGGAGAGACGGACGCCGAGACGTCGAGTCACCAGGACCTAACGTGAGGTCATATCTCCAGCCTTTCACTCAGGGAGTGAAGCGATCGGGACCGAGACACCCGAGTCAAAGCGAGAACTGCGCTACGGTACGAGTACGAGGACGTCCGTGGTAAAGACACAGGACGACAGGAAAGAGCGTACAACGGACTTGCACGCCTAGACGTGAGAAGGACCAACGTAACCAGGCAATAAGATCAAACAGGTTGGAGACTCTGAGAACTGATACCTAGCCTGGCAAGGATATTGTGTGTGTGTGTATGTGATATTAAGACGTGATAGTGCGGAAGGAGTGATGTATATAGTTTGATAGTTTTGTGAGCATTCTACTTTTATTGTTTAATAGTGTATAAAGGTTACTTTAGAAAGGGAGCCCGTGTGTTGAGTTTTACCGCATGAATGCGCCCGTCTGAGTCAGTGGCGGTGTGTGCGTCTGTTGTGCGAGAGTGTGTGCGTACGACTGTGGGCAAGTCTGCGTGCGTTACAATAATAATAATAATAATAATAATAATAATAATAATAATAATAATAATAATAATAATAATAATAATAATAATAATAATAATATATCAGGCTCCTATACATGGTAAGATGCTCTAGGCGCCGTACATATGAACAAGAAAATAATTACACAAAAAGTGACAAAACCACATGTACAATTACACAAAAGAACAGAAAATGGCTAGATACATGAACACTGATAATCAAGATGGGAAAAGATGGGGTTTAAGACTGTGTTTATAACTGGCACTGGACTCACTGTGTTTCAAGGATTTAGGAAAATCATTCCAGACTGATGGTCCCAGGAAAGAAAAAGATCGCTGCCCAAATCCTTTAGTCCTTACTGTAGGAATCCGAATCATTTTAATTCTCAGACGAACTGCGCAACTGCCTGGAAGGGATATAACCGTAAAGGAGCGCTTTAAGTAGCGCTTTAAACGTAGCTTTAAGAGATACGTGGGTCCTGTACCAGAAAGGGAAACATGACAAATGGACAAGATTTCGTGTTTAACTCTCTCCTTTACTTGCAACCAGTGGAGAGCGTGCAGGAGGTGGCTGAGTCTGATACTATACAGAGGATCAAAAGGAAACGCGACATTTTTGGAATCATCTGAGACACTTTAGTGTTTCCGATGATTCCAGAACTAGAAATGTCGCATTTCTTTTAATCCTCAGTATAGATGTGTCCACACGTCAAGATGATTTTATCGCAAGACGAGACTCGATATTATTCTGTATTAGCGATCGTGACATTTTAGTAAATCATTTTCTTGCACGTCTCCTTCTTTGCGCATTTGAGCGGAAACGCTGCATCACGCGCATGCCGTTTGAATACAGCTTCGGTGTGATACACCATTATCCGTGAATGTTTGCACACACAATAGTCTTCTGGAAAGTCTGGTCAACAAAAGAGTATGGGAAAAGCGACATTGAAACATGACCTATTTTCAGTCCACTTGCAATGACATCATTTTAAGGTGAAGACTTGCACTCTGTGTTACGCTATTACGTCATCATATAAGAACATGAGTCCGACGGCGAAATATCTTGACGTCACATTACTATGTAATATGCGTCAAGATCTTTGCGAAGCAATGATGGTTGATAATTATATTGATCTCTGCTAAGTCAGTGCCGAAAGACAACTGACATCGGCAAACAAAGGCTAGTAAGAAATAGATTCTTACATCGATCGAAGTTTAGGTCATACTGAGAATCTCACTTTCATGCTACAAAACCTTATCGTATTGGCTTTCGCTCATTGAATAACCCATTTAGCACCTACGCACATAATCAGGAATTAAATCAATCACGATAAATCAAGGGAAGTGCCAGATTAGCTTAGCGCCTGATGGCGCTAAGCTAATCAGGCACGTCCCTTGAATTTCAGTCCATCTCCATCAACTGTTTCATAGTCGTTAGGCTACACTTCCAAAATTTAGACATTGCGGCGCTAGCGATAAGGTTTTAAAATCACTCGAACGAGATTCTTAATATCACAAAATCACCGATGTAAGAGTCTTTGTTTTCACCCCTGCGCCACCGAGACCACCCCTTTTAGCACAAATCTTACCATTGATCTCGCAACAAAAGCCCTTGTAGCGACTAATGGCGGAATTGTAGCGACTAATGGCGGACTTCATGTAGCTACTCTGTGACGCGTTATGACCTCGTTTTCGACTCTCGAGTACCAGCATTGTTTGACAAAAAGAGCACAAATGCACGCGAAACAACAAAGCTTCTTAGCATAGTTCGAAACAATTCGCACTCTAGAATTATTTTTAAGACGACGGCATCTCATTTTCAACAGCTTTTTTCCCGCTGAAACATGCGAGACTGAAAATAAAACAGGCCGTCGCTGCCTGGCTAATACGGCACTACCCTTAAATTATCATGGTCGATCCATCTCCTGCTGTAGTGCGGTGTGGATAAATGAGTTCACCACCGTACCACAAAAAAACAAACAACAACAACAAAAAAACAAAACATGTGAACAGCTTTATCTTCTTGGCTTGACTTCGCGAACGAAGAAGTCAAGCCAAGAAGATAAAGCTGTTCACATGTTTTTTTTTTTTTTTTTTTTTTTTTTTTTTTTTTTTTTTTTTTTTGTGGTACGGTGGTGAACTCATTTATCCACACCGCACTACAGCAGGAGATGGATCGACCATGATAATTTAAGGGTAGTGCCGTATTAGCCAGGCAGCGACGGCCAGTTGCGGGGGCTCAGAAAGTTCTTTGCCTCTTGCTGGCCAAACGTAAATCCGTGTTCTTTTGCGTGGATGTGGTTATTCGGTGTTGTGAATCTGCCCAGGTTCACAGACAACTTTGCGTCCGCTGGCACTAACAGGGCTACGATTGTAGGGGGCAAATCCCGCTCCTTGCGTGCTGGTTTGTGCCGGCTAGTTGCACAAGGGCGGAAACGCGAACAGACAGAGCCTAGAGGCGTGGGAAATAGAAAGAATTTAAAGCGATTCTGCAAAATTAAAAATAAAACAATAGTACAAAAACTATACGCTTCGTAGTAACGCAGGGGCAACTTTTTAACGAGAGAGAGAGAGAGAGAGAGAGAGAGAGAGAGAGAGAGAGAGAGAGAGAGAGAGAGAGAGAGAGAGAGATTGAGCAATAAATGAACAATGATCAGTCAATGTGATGAAACTCTATGCGCACGCATAAGGTTCACAGAGTAGGTTTAATACGGTACAGTTTTGTTAGCGGTTTGTCTTGTGACAACTATTCTGTGTAGCACGAGACCCACGTGAAATCTTAAAGGAACGTTTGGCACGGGGAGTTTTAGTGAGTTCAGGCGAACAGAGCTGTAGGAATGTCAGTACAGGGCTTTAGTCAGTGTAGACAGATGTGTGAGATATCATAGCCCGTATTCCAAGACTCTGAAACCTAGAATTCAGTTATGTTTCTATATGTATTATTGATGGTTACTGCGTTAAGGATAATATGCATTAGTAGTGCATTCGGTTGTGTAGTGTTGACTGGTTTGGTTCAGTTATGTTGGTTTGGAATGCAGTGAGACAACCGGTGTTTTCTATGTGGTTATTTACCAAGATGGATAACTAAGAAATGTGAGGTGTGTATACCGATGTCGTTATGAAGGTAGTACGTGGTTAAGTATAGTCTTTTCCAGTATATAGGATAATGTATGGAGAGAGTGTCTGGTTATAGTCTGTTTCAATGTAATGACAGTTATGGGGTGTTACGAAAGTAGTCGGGTTATGAAGCACGTGTGTGTGTTGAATGAACGTGTGAGTTATTTGTATAAGCCAGGTTACGTAATGTATCTCATATCCAATATGTGTGTGTTTAGCAAGTGTTATGATTTGGGACCTTATTATTTATTCAGAGTGCTTGTCGGAGAGTGGAGCGACGGACGCCGAGACGTCAGTCACCAGGGACCTATTGCGAGGTCATCTCTCCATCTCTTCACTCAGGGAGTGAGCGACCGGTGCCGAGATACCCGGGTCACAGTAAGGACTGCGCTAAAGAGCGAGCTACGAGGACGTCCACGGTACAAAGAGACGGGACGACTCGGGAGCGTACGACAAAGGACTTGCACGACTAGCCGTGAAAGGACTGAACGTATCCAGGCGAGAACACCAAAACAGGTTGGATTGTGAGAGACAGCTACCTAGCCTGGCATTGATATTGTGTGCGTGTGTGTGTGGTGTTGAGGTGCCTGTAGTGGGAAGGTGTGGTGTACATAGTTGTGATAATTGTTTGAGCGTTGTTTTCATTATTTGGTTATAAACGTCTTTGTTAGAAAGGAAGCCCGTGTGTTGAGTTTTACCGCGTGAATGCACCCGTCTGAGTCAGTGGCGGTGTATGCGTCTGTTGTGCGAGAGTCTGTACGTGCGACTGGGGGCACGTCCGCGTGCGTTACAGTGAACAATAAACGTTGAACCTTTATTTTCCAACTGTAGACGTTATTGGTTACTACAACCAGTTTTCGAACTTGCCGTTGCTTCCTCTCCTACATAAATGATCTACGTGAATGAGAACCGAGAGAGAAGCGGCCTGGGGAATAGGGATGGGGGATGGGGTTGGGGATGACAGATGCAGACTTTGACAAACAGTGCACATACACCGATGGCAGCAAACAACACCCACAAGGAATAGATACAGATTCCCGTGAGGGTGTGTGCGTCTAACTGGTCTTATTCATATCTTTGTAATTCCTAACTAGGAAGGGTTGCCCGTTCTAAAATGGTTTTAACTCATTGGAGACGTGCCGCCTCCGGATACGCGGGTTAAGCCGCGTATCCGGAGGCGGCACGTCTCCAATGAGTTAACTCGTTCAGTGCCAGCCGGTCGCAGACTGTTTTTTGCAATCTTCATTCATTCAACACAGACACACACACACACGCACAAAATCTCTGGCTGTCCCAGCAACACGGACTCAAAGTGGTGTTAGCAAGAGGTATAGGTCCTCGTGAGCCCCCGCAACTGCGGGGGCTCATGAGGATCTATACCTCTTGCAGTTGGATGGTGGGATCGAGTTCCATTTTTTCTCGGTTCTACACGGGGTTAATTTAATTCATGACCGGGTCACGAAACTGCTGCTGTCCTACTGGTGATTCATGTACAGGTCGTGCGACATCGGAGCGCACACCGTTTTTCGCAAATATCTCCGCATAGGAACACTTTACTACACCAGTCTTAGAACAAATATCATTCAGTGACAGTTGACCTAATACGATGTATTTTCAATTCATTCTACCCCAGATACACCACAGCAATATAAGGATCGACCATGATAGTTCAAGGGTGATGCCAGAATAGCTTGGCGCCTATGGGCGCCAAGCTATCCTGGCATCATCCTTGAACCATCACGGTCAATCTGTGTCCTGCACTGCAATGCAGTCTTCAGAGGACAACGGCAAAATTTAAGGATTTAGGTGTTGGGGTAGAATGAGTTGATAAACTCGAACATTGTCATTTTTGCTGTACAGTGGTGAAATTATCGGAATTTGTTTTCACGAGATTACTGATTTTACATCCCTAAATATGCCCCAGATATATTACGCCCAGTAATAAGAAAGATCCATTTTCACGTGAATTAGCCACGTTTTCAAACCTGAATCATCGCAGGCATACATGAAGTCTGCATGCTTGACCTCGATATTGAAATGTGCCGGAGCTCTATTAAGGGTATTGAAAATGGCGTTTTCGTGTCTTTTCACCAAAGTTTTACCACTGCTCAGCAAAATCGACAAATGACATGAGTTCAGTAAAAATATTTACATGTTAGGTCATTTGGCACTAAATTATATTTGTTCTTAAAGTGGTACAGAAACGTTTTACTTCCCCCCCCCCCCCCCCCGGAGATATCTGGGAAAAAACGTTATGCGCTCCGGTGCCCAAACGGCGTATACAACTGATTTGTTTCCCGTGTATAAATGTTGATGTTTATGTGTTTCAAGATTAATTTTTCTCCTTTTCTTAACTCATTCAGCCCCGACGCACCACAGCAAGACATGGATCGAGCATGATAGTTCAAGGGTGGTGCCAGAATAGCTTGACGCCCATAGGCGCCAAGCTATTCTGTCACAATCCTTGAACTATCATGCTCGATCTGTCTCTAGAATTGTAATACAGTCCTTTAGAGGGCAACTTCAACATTTTGGAGATTTCGGTCCTGGGGTAGAATGTGTTAATTAGTCTCTTGCCCCAGCGGCAGAGGAGTGGAGAAAGATAACGGACGTTGAACAGTCTTGAAAGGACGCGAGAGATCCACAACGATCCAGACCAGTATTGGTACCATACTGGAAGGAGCCGTGGGAATTTCTCTGATGGCTGGGGTGGAGCGCGTTTGGGCCTTAAGGGGCGCAGAGACCCCATCTTTGACCGAACTGAACTTAGCTAAATTGACTTTACACACACGAAGGGGAATTACTCAGCTCTGGACAGCCTGGGCAGGGGATCTAACTGTTTATTTGTCCAGCGCTGAGTAAATCCCCTTGATATGTGCACAGTTCTACCAGCGCTAGCCTCACCTATCTGATTTGTGAGTAAACAGACTTTAACCAACTGCTTTTTATGAAGACTAAGCCGAATTCTTTCTTTTTTTGTTGTTGAAAGAAACAGAATTTCTTTGAAAATTTAATTAAATGTTCTTCAGTGAGACTGTAAAATATGCAATAAAAGGAATCGATCCAAACTAGTACCATGAAAATGATTTTTTTTTTTTTAATGTGTGGGTGTGATGCTTTGAAGGTGTTACCTATTGTCAAAGCACCATGGCTGTACTTTGAACTTTATTTCTGTAAGCCCCTTTATTGCCGAGAAAAAAAGTGAACACACTCCAACTGCAAGAGACATAGATCCTCATGATGCCCCCGTGACTGAGGGGCTCATAATATAGGCGCGTTTTCTCAATTTTTGGGCAAATCGACTGAAAGCGCCGCGAACTGAAACCCAACACGCACACTCACGTAACAGACACGGATTTACGCCATTTAAGACAAACACAGTACAAGACAGATGAAGGGCAGAAGTTACGGAGATTTTTGATCGCTTGTATTTGAAATTTTTAATGTGGCCTGAAACCGGTACAAAAGTGTGGGGGGTGGGGGGTGGAAGAACCGGAGTACCCGGGAGAAAGAACCCCCGACGGTCCGTCCGAATTAACGGTCACACTTACCAGAGGAGAAATGTCCGACGCCGGAACCCGTTTTCGAACCTCGCACCTTTGGCAATGGTGGCGGGCGCCTTAACCACTGCGCCACGGACCGCCCCCTCATGAGGATCTATGCCTCTTGCTGAGACCAAATTGCATCCACGTTTCTTGGACGGTGCTGGCTTTGGGACGTTGAATGAACGAGGATTTCAGCAACAAAAATGAGCGCACAGTGTACGTACAGTGGCAGGCGAGGGGTTAATGCGAAGACCTTGCGTGCCACCTTTAAATCAGTCGTGTGGTTAACCCTTTTGTGCGTGCAGCCCCAGGCACTGCAAACGGTACCAGTACAGTGAGCACGAGGGTGTTAAATTTGGTTTACATTCCTCTTCTGGGGTCACGCACGCAAGGCGTTTCTAAACGCGTCAAACGGTCAGTGGAAAGCGTTCCCCGTCGTGCGGAGAGAAAAAAAAAAAAAAAGTTGAAGGCTCTTCGTCGCGAGTCGGGGGAGATAATTCGACCATGATAGTTCAAGGGTGGTGTCAGATTGCTTTGGCGCTTTTAAAAGGGCTTGAACAATCATGGTCGATTCGATCCGAATTCCGTGACATGCTCACAAAGCTTAGCAGGAGGTCACAGAACGTAAGTAATTTAGACACGAACTCTAGCAGTGTCTGTCTCGAAGTAGGCTATATCCACACTTTCAGGTGCATATTAACCCCCCCCCCCCCCAAAAAAAAAAAAAAACAAAAAAAAAAAAAAAAAAGAAAAAAAAAAAAAGACCAACATTACTTACAAACGGTTAACCCTCTATTCTGCAAGTAAGTTAACTCATTCGCAGAAAGCCGCATCCGGATGCGCGGCATAAGCCGCGCATCCGGATGCGGCATGCCGCAAATGTGTTAACCCTTCACTGCAGAAAATGTTAAACCGTTTACTGTACATATGTTACACCATTTAGCAAATTAATACACAAAGTTTAACCTTTTGCTGTCAACACACAATGGGCAACAGCAAAGTTTTGCAAGAGGCATAGATCCTCATGAGATCTTCTATGGGGTCTATGTCACTTGCAATTGGATCGCGTTTACCTCCTCTCAGCAGTGAAAGAGTCAACCTTTGTTGAGAAAGTCGCTTTAACCAAAAC
The DNA here is from genome assembly GCA_036245525.1 of Semisulcospira habei. NCBI lineage: Eukaryota > Metazoa > Mollusca > Gastropoda > Semisulcospiridae > Semisulcospira > Semisulcospira habei. The sequence goes on along the minus strand of BTPG01000001.1, from coordinate 112,215,160 downwards.
TTTCTGTTTTTCCTTGCACGCTATGTGATTAAGATAAATTAAACACATTTGCCGAATAGCCTGCTGGAAATAACCTTTCACGGTCTAGTGTTTACTGACAAAAACTGAAATGTTTTCTTTTAGTAATTATCTGTTGCATCCGCCGTGAACTGCTAAGCTTACAAGGGACATTTCAGCAGTTGTTGATTTCTTTTTGTACGTAGGACACTGGAAAAGTACATACACGCAATTTCAGAACTTGCTGTTGAAGACAGCAAAACTATTTCATCAGGGCTAGGATGAAGTATCCGATTGCGGTTTTTTTCTTTGTTTGGACGAATTCGAATGGCATTCTTATTGATGAGGTCTGATACTAACTTTTCTTCCAGACCAAATACGTCACTATACCCAGCGTGAAAATTGCAAATTGCAAACAAATAATGCAAAAAAAAAAACAAAACAGAAACTTGCTTTGAAAGGTCAAGTACAACATATTTTGTGCGTTCCTTTTAAAAGCCTGTTTCTTTCTTTGGTGGTAAATTGTGTTTTAGTATACCTGTTATCATTGTATCTTACCTGAAGCAGTCTTTGAAACGCCGTGTCGGCCAGTCCACACAAACTGTGTTTCTGAAATCTTCAGCGCCACATAAACCGATCTGTCGAAAAAAATGTGGATGCAAAGTGGTGTCCGCAAGAGGCATAGATCTTTATGAGCCCCCGCGAATGCGGGGGCTCATGAAGATCTATGTCTCTTGCAGTTGTGTCGTGATTAGATTTTTTCGGCAGTCATGTGGTTAACATACGTCGTTACTGCCTCTGGACGCAAACTCTGTCTTGAAGGCTTCGACAGTACAACACCAAAAAAAAAAAAAAAACTAGCCGTCTAAAGAAAGTGGATACGAAGCGGTATCAGCAAGAGGCATAGATCCTCATGAGCTCCCGCAGTTGCGGGGGCTCATGAAGATCTATGTCTCTTGCAGTTGTGTGGTGTTCAGTTTTTCTCGGCAGTCGAGCGGCTAACGAGCTTTGTCACAATGTAACAATTGCCACAAACAGCGTGGACATTTTCTGGAGTCTTTGCATGCTTTGTGACAACAGTTTTGGTTGTCAGTACAAAGCTATCAGCGTCACAAAAGGGCTCTGAAAAATAACCTCGACGGAGTTTGTGACAATACTGACTACGATTTCCGGGAAATCAGACAAAAGTAAACATTTGCACGTGTTTTGCCGAAAACAGTCGATCCCTCCACTGGCTTTCGACTGTACAGAGAGTTCAGTACAAGGTCTGCTCTCTGTGCTACACGTGCATACACCACTCTGCCCCTACTTACCTCACTGAGCTGCTTCAACATCACACTCCTTCCAGATCCCTCCAATCCTCCTCTGATCCGCTCACGCTGAAAGTTCCCAGCGCTAAACTCTCCAATGTAGGCTCACGCGCTTTTTGCCACGTCGGGCCATCCATGTGGAATGGCCTTCCTCTCTCCTTGCGACACTCTCCATCTCTCCCGGCATTCGAAAGCAATCTTAAAACGTACCTTTTCCCCAAAGCTAATGCATCTGTCTAGTCCTCTCTTTCAGAGCTGGCAGTTATTATTTAATCCTTCTTCGTCATCACTCACTGTCAGCATTAAGCTCCCCTTTAGCCCTCTCAGTTGTGTTTTGGCGTCTCGTTTACTGTGTCTCTACGTTTTTAAGCGATTAGAGCCAACGTGACAAATGCTGGGTTACCGCGCTATATAAATGCTATTACACTGTATTATTATTATTATTATTATTATTGCCCCACCCGGGTCTGCCCTGCGGGACTTGGGTGGGGTTAGGTATTTTTTAGTTCCCAGGGTCACCCTGGTCAGCCCCACAGAGTGAGTTTTTCTCTCTATTCTGGGGCATGTGTTTCTGTCTACCCTTTGTCCATTCACCTGTGTTTGCCTTTTTAAAACTCTCCCTACTGTCTGCACTGCCTGTAGCTCTTGATATCGGATGTGTGTTGCTAAATGGTCTTAGCTTTATTTAGGCCCCATGTGTTAGGGTTATTTAATGTATTTGACCGGCTGGCGACATACATTCAATGTTCTGTTTAGTTTTTTTTTTTCACAAGCAGTGCAGGCACGTCCTGAGAAAGCCTTGTTGCTGTCGGGACGTTAAGCAATGTACAATCAATCAATCAATTATTATTATTATTATTATTATTATTATTATTATTATTATTATTATTATTATTATTATTATTATTATTATAAAAAAAAACCAGACAAATGTGCGATATGACATGTATTTTTAGGAAATTAAAATAATGTGAAAGCGTTTCGACGCAAACACTGGATTGAAAGCCCGGACGAACATGCGACATCGTGTTTGTCCGGCTTCTGAAAACGTTTGTACGTGTTGCGCTCAAAACATGGATTAGATCCCGAGACACGCATGGGACATCGTCCATTTGTCAGTCAGGCATTAACTCATTAGAGACGTGCCGAGTACGGATTCGCGCGAATAGCCGCTTATCTGTATGCGGCATGTCTCCAATGAGTTAAAATAATGTGCACGTTTCGACGAACACAGCGGAATGACAAACATGCGACATCGCAAAGTACGTGTGGTCGCATCGAGCTTATAATAATTGTCGCAAATGCTCTGAATTTTTTCAAAGAACTTTCTGTCAACAACCAGTTTTGTTACAAAACAAGAGAAGACTCTGAGAGGTGTCCTCGAGATTAGTGACAATTGTCTTCTTGTCACAAACTCAGTGTAACTTCAGTCTCCCGTTTCCGCGTGACTAACCTGATTTCTCTGGTCTGAACTTTTGCCCTAAAACCATCAACTCGCTCTAACTCTGTACGTCTACGGTACATGGCTTTTTAATCTGTTCGTCAATATCCTATCATCTCATATAATCCTGCGTGCGCTCGCGTGTGTGTGTGTGTGTGAGAGAGAGAAAGACTAAGAGAGAGAGAGAGAGAGAGAGAGAGAGAGAGAGAGAGAGAGAGAGAGAGAGAGAGAGAGAGAGAGAGAGAGACACACACACACACACACACACACACACACACACACATACACACACACACACACACACACACACACACACACACACACACACACACACACAGACGTAATGAGCACACACAAAAATGTCCAAGTTCCCGGAAATTTCCATATTATCGTTTCAGCCATTCATGACACGGCCTTCATCGGACATTAAACACAGCTCATGCATGATTCATCTTTGTGAGTTTGTTTTCAACAGCTGACAGCTCCGGCTTTGATCTGCTTGGTTAATGCTTCATGTTTTTATGTCCTATGTCTATCACATTATACATGTTCACGTCATGTGCTCATGTTAACTCATTCTGCCCCCGCGACACACCACAGCAAGATATGGCTCGACCATGATAGTTCAATGGTGGTGGCAGCATAGCTTGGCGCCTATAGGCGCCAAGCTATTATGCCACCACCCTTCAACTATGGTCGATCTGTCTCCTGAATTGTAATGCAGTCCTCAGAGGATAACTCCAAAATGTGGTTATTTTGTACCTCGGCCACAATGAGTTAATGTTGAATTGATTCGAGACGTGCCGTGTGCATACACACAGCGATTCGGGTGACAGCATGCGTGGGAGCTAACTGCCTGTCCGGAGTATGTTCGCAGGGGGAGAAATCCAAAGTTATGGCAAGTGTTGTGCCATTGAATCGGAGCGTCAATGGACGCTCCGAGTAATTGGCACAACTCTTGTCATAGCTGCCATAACTTTGGTTTCTTCTCCCTATCGTGCGTGTTACAATTTGTTTTGTCTTTTCGTTTGTTCTTGTTTTTTTCCCTGAGTGGGGTTGTGGGGGGTGGAGGGGGGGGAGATGGTGGGGAAGGGAGGGGGGCGCAAAGAAATAAGAAATAAGCTTTGTGCCCACTCCATAAATGTTTTCCTTCTTTGACACATGTATTGATAAATTGTATAAAAGAAAATTAATATGCATGAATTTGTTTGATATACTCCCCTTTCCAAAATCCCTTTCGCGCCAAGATTCCATCTTGATGATACGTGCATTTTTCGAAACGGAAACGCGAAATATTTTCATACGGCAACATTAACAAGCTTCTTATACGTAGAAGCAATAAAATTTTTCTTTTTGTGTAAGAACGCTCAAAATTTACATCCTATACACAAACACGAACGAAGAACATACGCCAGGAAACGTGCGAGTCGCTAGACCGACTAGTGAATTTGACGAGATGTCAGCTGGCGCTAACGACAACCTGAGAAAAGAACCAAATAAACAAACCTGCTGGCATTTTTCGCAATTATGCGTGATCTAGCAACAAGTTGAATTTTCTCAGTAACACACACGGTTATACAAAGCACTGGATGTGCTCATAGTCAGACGAAATCTACACGCTGATTCGACACTGATATGCAGTCGTTTGCCATGCGTGAGTTTTGTCTGAACACCGCAATCAGCCGAAAAATGAATGTTTTGTTTTGTTTTTGACTGGGTACATAAATTATATTGAGCAACGTTTTGGTTGATATATTGCCCATAACCGACAGATGTGATTACTTGACCCGCATAAAATGCCCTCTTCTTACAACTCGGACACTTTGATTCGGGTTTGGAAATCGCATCTGCCTGTTATCGGCACAAAATCAAGCAAATTGTTGCTTAATATAATTTAATCTTTGAATTGTTATGCATTTATTGCCTTGTATACTTTCTACAAGGTTTTTTTGTTTGTTTGTTTGTTTGTTTTTTTGCTCTGGATATTATAGATTTGTTACGATAACGTCCGGATCTTTGTTCCAATCGCTCGCGCACACGCACGCACGCACGCACGCACACCCACACACACACACACACACACACACACACACACACACACACACACACACACACACACACACACACACGTACGTACGCATGCACACACTCACCCATAGACATATGCATGACCTGTGTTACGCATATGGCGCCATATTTATGACGAGTGCACAAAAAATCGAGTGGCATCCTTGTATTCCAGTGATGAACGCTTCACAAAGACAAGTAGTGTATTTTCCCTTCGTTTGTTTGTCAATCTTTTAAAAGATGGCCAATACGCACTACCTCAGGGATGGATCGACCATGCTAATTCAAGGGTAGTGACAGATTAGCTTGGCGCCATCAGGCGCCAAGCTAATCTGGCACTACCCTTGAATTAGCATGTTCGATTCGTTTTCAGCAACCGCTGCATAGTCGTTAGGTAACACCTCTAAAATTTTGGGAAATGCGGCCGTGGGGGTTTATGGGTTAACACATGCCGCTATATGCCGCATAACCGGCTGCGGCACGTCTCGACGGCCGCGTTAACCCTAAACTTTAACCTTTTGGCTGTCGTTAGCGGTTTTTGTCGCGATGATTCCTGCAGGAATCATCGCGACAAAAAACCGCTACGGACAGCCAGACGGCCGATCATAGCATTACTTGCACTTGTTCAGATTACAAAACCTGTCTCTGTCTCTCATTATGTGCTTCGAGTCCGAAATAGCTCAGGCGGTTAAAGCGTCGGAGGAAGAGAGCGAAGGGAATCGCCGGGTCGTGGGTTCGAGTCCCCGTTCCGGCCCGGGTGGCTGGACTCGCAATCCAGAGATAAAAGACGAGCTTGTTCCATAGCATGTCCGTTGAAAGGTCCTGGAAATCAAAGTGGCACAGTTGCAGTGCGCCTGACTTGATCAGTGTTCAGGTCGTACTCCATAGGCAATAGATTTCCCTGTCCCCCATAACCCGCCCGTCAGGGCCGTCCATTATCACTTCGGTGCCGTGGACGTTAAACCCGAACTAACCAACCAACTAGTGTGTGCTTGAATGACATTGAATGCTTCGCTTTTTGCGAATCAAGATGCGCATTGCACGCTTACGAGAAACCTAAGTCTTGCGTCGATGTATCTGTTCGTCCCCAAACTATCTCACCCTGTCGACAAGGTTTACGTCCTTCTTGCGATGACAATTATCCCCAGTCGCGTGTTTCTACTTCCCTTCGTCCAAATACTTTTTTTTTTTTTTTTTTTTTTTTTTTTTGTGGGTCGGTTTGCGAGTTTCCTAACAGCGCAGTTCTTTCTTCGCGGGTTATTATTTTCGGTATGTGACAAGAGATCAGATTTTTGCGATGCATTGTTTCTGCCGAATGGTGCATTTCCCACATTAGCATGCTATTCGGATCTCACAATAACGCGTATCAATTGAATCCAGCAAATTTGCAAGCTCTTGACAATCGTGATAGGCTAATACCACAATCTCTCATTCCGTTTCAGAGGTACATTGCTAATCGCAAGAGGGGGGAAAGCGTGCTTTTCTTTCCAACCTGCTTGGTGCATTATCTTAGAGAACAAGCTCAGGCACTCACTACTTTAAGTTTTGGTTTCGTTTATCATTAAATGAGTTGAGCAAGAGATAGATCCTCATGGGCCCACGCATTTATGCTCTTGCGAATGGGTCGACTGAATAATATCCGTCACATCTGTAAAATTCTGATCCGTCCTAGAACACATCACTAAGTGACTTCAGCAAGAGGCATAGATCCTCATGAGCCCCCGCTAAAGCGGGGGCTCATGAGGATCTATGCCTCTTGAAAAAATAGTTACATACATCTTATCCAACATATCCTTAAAGTTGTCTCCCTTCCTGGGACCACATCAGTAAAATGATTCCAACAAGAATGAGATCTTAATGAGCCCCAGCATTTGTAGAGGCTCGTGAAGATCTGTTCCTCTTACCGATGATAGCTGAAATAAGCCAACTGCATGGAACCATGAGGATCTATGTCTTTCGCCAATAAATGGCGTCATACGAGGGCGATGTAATGCAGTTCTGCAAGTCAAGTGTTGGTTTATTGCTGCGCGTCGAACGCTGAACACATTTTCATGTTGGTGATAATGGCGGCTGGGAATAAAACCGCTCGCTTCCTCGGCGTTGCCCGTTCGGCCGCTAACACCGATGATAACTGTTCGGCTGAAAAAGAATGCCTAACCTTAACCCCTTGATGGCTATTGACCATAGCTTTCGGCGGGAAAGACTCGTAGTTATACACGTCTTTTTATCGCCGAAAGAAATCGTCAATAGCAGTCAATGACTGAGTTTCATATATTCTGCCCCAGGACTGAAATCCCCCAAATTTTGAAGGTGCCACCTGAAGGACTGTATTGCAATTCTAGAGACAGATCGCGCATGATAATTCAAGGGTGGTGCCAGAATAGGTTGGCGCCTGTGGGCGCCAAGCTATTCTGGCACCACCCTTGAACTATCACACTCGAGCCACGTCTTGCTGTGGTGTGTCGGGGCTGATTGGGTGAAATGTTTCGCGTGTTTGGTTTTACGTCATTCGTAAATGGCTGACGCAGGTTGCTGGATAACGTTTTATTGTCTTTATTATATGAGTCTGTGGAGACAGATCCACATTTTCGTGGGGTTTGACCCCATCACTGTGGCTGAGCCTGCGGATTTGAAATCATCGTAAGCTCAGCGTCAAAAGTCCTCTGCCGTCAAAGGAACATGGGTACAACGTGGTTTCATCAAGAGGTATAGATCCTCATGAGCCCCCTTCAATTGCGGGGGCTCATGAGGATCTATACCTCTTGCGTTTAGGTGCTCGTAGCATTATGTTTGTCGTCGGCAATGATTTTGTGCCGTGAGGAAGGGATCAAGGGAGCAAACCGTGTCTCCAGCGTTGTCAATAACAGAGGACGTGTTAATGTTCTCTTTGTTAAAAAAATATAATCACGTTAAACCCTGAGCGAACTTCTGTCTTTCTTGGATATTTTATTTGCAGCATTTTGCGAATTTGTGTCATGGTTTTGTTAGAACGTCATTTATTTGAAAAGAATGAATAGTGTCCTATTTCTAAACACTGACACAAATTCACACACACCATCACACACACACACACACACACACACACACACACACACACACACACACACATACATACACACATGCACACGCATGTATACAGACACACACACACACACACACACACACACACACACACACACACACACGCACGCACACGCACGAGAGAGAGATATTTCATGAGATTTAATATTCAAGGGACACAACCCTGAACAAAGAAAGTTCACCGCCCGACTCGCGCCTCTAGCTCTAACATCAGACATTCTAACAGAGAAAACGTTTAAAAACGTTTAAACTAAACTGGAAAACACCATATCTTAACGACACTTTCACGTCTTTACCTAGAAGAGCTGCGACTCCTTCAGCGCCACAGCCCCACACTTAACCCTTTCATACCTCAACAAATGATACGCCTGAAACCCCAGCAGATTCAGCGGCAGACTCGCTTGAAACATTTAATTTAACCCATTAATCTATAAAGCCTAAAACGTTCAAATTTGTGTGCGTTTGTCCCTTGATGGATACATTACATATTATGAGATAGATCAAACATTTCAGTTCAAGTGTGGTGCCAGAATAGCTTGCCCCCTTAACTCATTCAGCCCCGACGCACCACAGCAAGACATGGATCGACCATGATAGCTCAAGGATGGTGCCAGAATAGATTGACGCCCAGAGGCGCCAAGCTATTCTGGCACCACCCTTGAACTATCGTAGTCAGTTTTATTTCAATCAGTGGAGTATCAAATCGGAAAGGGTTAAATGAACATGAGTTGCCTCCCTCGATTCGCTTCCGCTGGGAGAAGACTGATTACATGCCCCGGCCAGATATATTCCTCAGGCGAGACTGGAATTTTGGGCGCACAAACCGATGTCTTGCCAATACGTGTGCCGGGTCGGGAATGTGGGCAATGCCGCTTGCTCTAGCCCGTAAGGTCCAAAATCACGAACCAGCACACACACACGGTAGTATAGCACTCTAAATATGAAGCTGCTCTTACCAAGTAAGCAAAAGGCACTCGGACGACTTCGGGCCTAGGCCTTTTTTCTTCTTCTTTTTTTCAGTTTTTTTTTTTTTTTTTTTTTTTTTTTTGAGGGGTGTGTTCTGGATGTGCCTTTAGGTGACGAAAACCGTCTGTCATTGGTGTGAAATCCCGGCGTTTAACACATTCAACCCCAGGACCGAAATCCCCACATTTTGAAGTTGCCCTCTGAAGGACTGTATATTACAATTCTAGAGACGGATCGAGCATGACAGTTCAAGGGTGGTGCCAGAATAGCTTGGCGCCTATGGGCGCCAAGCTATTCTGGCACCACCCTTGTACTATCATGCTCGATCCATGTCTTGCTGTGGTGTGTCGGGGCTGAATGAGTTAAGGGCGCAAGCGTAAATGGAAGAACACAGAGATACAAGCACGATGCTCACTGGTGAGTGGCATAGATCCTCATGACCCGCGGCGTGTGGTATCGGCTCTTGAGGATTTATGCCTCTCCAGTTGAAGAAGCCGGATCGTGCAATACTGGCTGTCAGATTGCGTAAGCTGTGCACGAATTTGGGGGAAACGAAACCCGCTTTGGAAAGTAATGTCTAGCCGTGACTTTTCGGGCGAATTGCTGCGGACGGATTGACCACACAGCTTTAACCATTGCAGTGCCCTCTGACGCAGATACTGTGTTTGGCTGTAATCTTCGTTAATTCAAGACGCCTAAAATCCTAACTGTCCTAGGAAAATAGATTCAAAGTGTTGTCAGCAAGAGGCATAGATCCTCATGAGCCCCCGCAACTGCGGGGGCTCATGAGGATCTATACCTCTTGCAGTTGGATGGTGTTTAAATTTTCTTCGAACAGGTTAAAACCGCGAACGTCAAAGCTGACCGAAAAAATACGTTCGAAATATACTGAGAGGCAAACATTTTGCGACTGCTGCTGCTATGACGTATAGTTTGTAATAGTTTGTAATAATTTTGTAATTTTGTCATAAATGTGTGTCAAGCCGTGACAAAATAGCCAGAAAAAATACATTATATTATATATATTATAAGTTATTGGTATGAGGGGTTCGCTACACGGACTGTTGTAGGCCTGAGGGAGGTCAAAGGAATCATTGTACCCCTCAGGCCTTCGGCCTTCGGGGTACAATGATTCCTTTGACCTCCCTCAGGCCTACAAGGGTCCGTGCAGCGAACCCCTCCGACCAATAACGTACTAGTTTTCATTCCTCCACTATTTTCGTAAAAGAAATCAAGAAGACATCCGGCGACCTGGATCACGCCAGACATGACTGACGTCAATGGAATATACATTTATACATGATAAACTGATGACGTCATTTAAAATATATCATGACGTTTCCGTCACCAGTACTGAGTGTGCTTGTTGTTTCGAACAACACTAAGTAACTTTGTACTTTAGAACGTTTGGCGATCTTTTATTGAACAAAACTGGCATCCAAGATGCGTCGTCGAGAGGGCTACAAAACGTCCGCCATGTTTTGCTACAGAGGTTTTAATATCACGGTCACATGGTACGATTTGCACTTAAATGACGTAGGGAGGAAAACATAATAACATAATACTACAAACATGAATAGTATATTTTTTTGCATGATAACGATTGTTTCAATGTTACATTGAATTTGAGTGGGGAACAACTGCTATACTTTGGTAGTCTTGACCAGGATATATATTATAAAATTATTCGAATATTTATGTATATATATATATACTAAAGTTTCTTTAAAATGGAACGAGTCCTTCATATTTTACGAATCTCTGAAGGCAAAGTCGCACAACTTGTGCTTCTCAGTATATGTAATCTGTCCTTTGCACATACTATGCAGGAATTACACAAAATCATGAGACTGCACTACAAATGCAGGATTTCCTGAGGATCAATGCTTCATGCAGATGGAGACCGGTTGATGAATACACACACCGTGCTTGTTCGTGCTTTCCTAGCACGCCCAAACCCCAAGGGCCAAGTCTGGAACCAGATCATAGTTGCAGAAAAAAAAAAATCGAAAACTTCCATTCAGAAAAGTAAAAAGAAAAAAGTTTCCAATAGCGTTCAATTGACGCTGAAGCAGCGTTGAAACTGCTAGCAGAGTTTTCGAACTGACTTTGGCCACGCAGAACACTAACAGGCAGAAAACATCTAACCCATATACGCCTAAATTTATTTTTCTTCAGAAAATGTCAAATAAATCATTCTTTGTAGGCTAAATTTAGCAGAAATAAGTGGAATTTTGGAATCTCTATTGTTTTTCTTGATAAAAAGGGGAATTTAGGTACATCCTATGTATAAAACGATTGGACTGTAAGGGTAGGGGATTTATAATATCGTTCTCGTGTACTGATTATTGAAGTGCTGTTTGAAAGATAAAATTATTCGAATAAGCAGTTTCATGGTTCACGAATGTGCAGTATCCAAATGCAATAGGCATTGATCCTCACGAGCCCCCACAGTCGCGGGGGTTCATGAGGATCTATACCTCTTGGTGATCTCATTCACATCCGCGTGACCCTGTAGGAACGAGACAGAAAATCCACGTGACTGTGTAGGAACCAGACGGAAAATCCGCAATATTCCCACCGACATCTTTTCTATACGCTAGCTGGTAGTACATACTTAACTGTCGAGAAAAATGAACACACTCCGCCTTCAAAAGGCATAGATCCTCATGAGCCCCCGCATGCGGGGGCTCATGAGGATCTATGCCTTTTGCTGAAACCAATTTGTCTCCATGTTCCTTGGATGCCTGGGGCCGCTTGTTTGCGGGGGCTCTTGAGGATCTATGCCTTTTGCTGAAACCAATTTGTCTCCATGTTCCTTGGATGCCTGGGGCCGCTTGTTTGCGGGGGCTCTTGAGGATCTATGCCTTTTGCTGAAACCAATTTGTCTCCATGTTCCTTGGATGCCTGGGGCCGCTTGTTTGCGGGGGCGCTTGAGGATCTATGCCTCTTGCTGAAATCAATTTGTATCCAAGTTCCCTGAATTTCCTGGGAATGTTTGTTCGCGGGGGCTGATGAGGATCTATGCTTCTTGCTGAGGCCATCCTGTATCGATGTTCATTGAACGGCTAGGAATGTTTGTTTGCGGGGGCTCATGAGGATCTATGCTTCTTGCTGAGGCCATCCTGTATCGATGTTCATTGAACGGCTAGGAATGTTTGTTCGCGGGGGCTGATGAGGATCTATGCTTCTTGCTGAAGTCATCCTGTATCGATGTTCCTTGAACGGCTAGGAATGTTTGTTCGCGGGGGCTGATGAGGATCTATGCTTCTTGCTGAGGCCATCCTGTATCGATGTTCCTTGAACGGCTAGGAATGTTTGTTCGCGGGGGCTGATGAGGATCTATGCTTCTTGCTGAGGCCATCCTGTATCGATGTTCCTTGAACGGCTAGGAATGTTTGTTTGCGGGGGCTCATGAGGATCTATGCTTCTTGCTGAGGCCATCCTGTATCGATGTTCCTTGAACGGCTAGGAATGTTTGTTTGCGGGGGCTCATGAGGATCTAGTCTTCTTGCTGAAGCCATCCTGTATCGATGTTCCTTGAACGGCTAGGAATGTTTGTTTGCGGGGGCTGATGAGGATCTATGCTTCTTGCTGAAGCCATCCTGTATCGATGTTCCTTGAACGGCTAGGAATGTTTGTTTGCGAAGGCTCATGAGGATCTAGTCTTCTTGCTGAAGCCATCCTGTATCGATGTTCCTTGAACGGCTAGGAATGTTTGTTCGCGGGGGCTGATCAGGATCTATGCTTCTTGCTTAAGCCATCCTGTATCGATGTTCCTTGAACGGCTAGGAATGTTTGTTTGCGGGGGCTCATGAGGATCTATGCTTCTTGCTGAGGCCATCCTGTATCGATGTTCCTTGAACGGCTAGGAATGTTTGTTTGCGGGGGCTGATCAGGATCTATGCTTCTTGCTGAGGCCATCCTGTATCGATGTTCCTTGAACGGCTAGGAATGTTTGTTTGCGGGGGCTCATGAGGATCTAGGCTTCTTGCTGAGGCCATCCTGTATCGATGTTCATTGAACGGCTAGGAATGTTTGTTTGCGGGGGCTGATCAGGATCTATGCTTCTTGCTGAGGCCATCCTGTATCGATGTTCCTTGAACGGCTAGGAATGTTTGTTTGCGGGGGCTGATGAGGATCTAGACTTCTTGCTGAGGCCATCCTGTATCGATGTTCCTTGAACGGCTAGGAATGTTTGTTTGCGGGGGCTCATGAGGATCTAGGCTTCTTGCTGAGGCCATCCTGTATCGATGTTCATTGAACGGCTAGGAATGTTTGTTTGCGGGGGCTGATCAGGATCTATGCTTCTTGCTGAAGTCATCCTGTATCGATGTTCCTTGAACGGCTAGGAATGTTTGTTTGCGGGGGCTGATCAGGATCTATGCTTCTTGCTGAGGCCATCCTGTATCGATGTTCCTTGAACGGCTAGGAATGTTTGTTTGCGGGGGCTGATCAGGATCTATGCTTCTTGCTGAGGCCATCCTGTATCGATGTTCCTTGAACGGCTAGGAATGTTTGTTTGCGGGGGCTCATGAGGATCTAGGCTTCTTGCTGAGGCCATCCTGTATCGATGTTCATTGAACGGCTAGGAATGTTTGTTTGCGGGGGCTGATCAGGATCTATGCTTCTTGCTGAGGCCATCCTGTATCGATGTTCCTTGAACGGCTAGGAATGTTTGTTTGCGGGGGCTGATCAGGATCTATGCTTCTTGCTGAGGCCATCCTGTATCGATGTTCCTTGAACGGCTAGGAATGTTTGTTTGCGGGGGCTCATGAGGATCTAGGCTTCTTGCTGAGGCCATCCTGTATCGATGTTCATTGAACGGCTAGGAATGTTTGTTTGCGGGGGCTGATCAGGATCTATGCTTCTTGCTGAGGCCATCCTGTATCGATGTTCCTTGAACGGCTAGGAATGTTTGTTCGCGGGGGCTGATGAGGATCTAGACTTCTTGCTGAGGCCATCCTGTATCGATGTTCCTTGAACGGCTAGGAATGTTTGTTCGCGGGGGCTGATCAGGATCTATGCTTCTTGCTGAGGCCATCCTGTATCGATGTTCATTGAACGGCTAGGAATGTTTGTTTGCGGGGGCTGATGAGGATCTATGCTTCTTGCTGAAGCCATCCTGTATCGATGTTCCTTGAACGGCTAGGAATGTTTGTTTGCGGGGGCTGATCAGGATCTATGCTTCTTGCTGAAGTCATCCTGTATCGATGTTCCTTGAACGGCTAGGAATGATTGTTTGCGGGGGCTGATCAGGATCTATGCTTCTTGCTGAAGCCATCCTGTATCGATGTTCCTTGAACGGCTAGGAATGTTTGTTTGCGGGGGCTGATCAGGATCTATGCTTCTTGCTGAGGCCATCCTGTATCGATGTTCCTTGAACGGCTAGGAATGATTGTTTGCGGGGGCTGATCAGGATCTATGCTTCTTGCTGAAGTCATCCTGTATCGATGTTCCTTGAACGGCTAGGAATGTTTGTTTGCGAAGGCTCATGAGGATCTAGTCTTCTTGCTGAAGCCATCCTGTATCGATGTTCCTTGAACGGCTAGGAATGTTTGTTTGCGGGGGCTCATGAGGATCTAGGCTTCTTGCTGAGGCCATCCTGTATCGATGTTCCTTGAACGGCTAGGAATGTTTGTTCGCGGGGGCTGATGAGGATCTAGTCTTCTTGCTGAGGCCATCCTGTATCGATGTTCCTTGAACGGCTAGGAATGTTTGTTTGCGGGGGCTGATCAGGATCTATGCTTCTTGCTGAGGCCATCCTGTATCGATGTTCATTGAACGGCTAGGAATGTTTGTTTGCGGGGGCTGATCAGGATCTATGCTTCTTGCTGAAGTCATCCTGTATCGATGTTCCTTGAACGGCTAGGAATGTTTGTTTGCGGGGGCTCATGAGGATCTAGGCTTCTTGCTGATGCCATCCTGTATCGATGTTCATTGAACGGCTAGGAATGTTTGTTTGCGGGGGCTGATCAGGATCTATGCTTCTTGCTGAAGTCATCCTGTATCGATGTTCCTTGAACGGCTAGGAATGTTTGTTCGCGGGGGCTGATCAGGATCTATGCTTCTTGCTGAAGTCATCCTGTATCGATGTTCCTTGAACGGCTAGGAATGTTTGTTCGCGGGGGCTCATGAGGATCTATGCTTCTTACTGAGGCCATCCTGTATCGATGTTCATTGAACGGCTAGGAATGTTTGTTTGCGGGGGCTCATGAGGATCTAGGCTTCTTGCTGAGGCCATCCTGTATCGATGTTCATTGAACGGCTAGGAATGTTTGTTTGCGGGGGCTGATCAGGATCTATGCTTCTTGCTGAGGCCATCCTGTATCGATGTTCCTTGAACGGCTAGGAATGTTTGTTCGCGGGGGCTGATGAGGATCTAGTCTTCTTGCTGAGGCCATCCTGTATCGATGTTCCTTGAACGGCTAGGAATGTTTGTTTGCGGGGGCTGATCAGGATCTATGCTTCTTGCTGAGGCCATCCTGTATCGATGTTCATTGAACGGCTAGGAATGTTTGTTTGCGGGGGCTGATCAGGATCTATGCTTCTTGCTGAAGTCATCCTGTATCGATGTTCCTTGAACGGCTAGGAATGTTTGTTTGCGGGGGCTGATGAGGATCTATGCTTCTTGCTGAGGCCATCCTGTATCGATGTTCCTTGAACGGCTAGGAATGTTTGTTTGCGAAGGCTCATGAGGATCTAGTCTTCTTGCTGAAGCCATCCTGTATCGATGTTCCTTGAACGGCTAGGAATGTTTGTTTGCGGGGGCTGATCAGGATCTATGCTTCTTGCTGAAGTCATCCTGTATCGATGTTCATTGAACGGCTAGGAATGTTTGTTCGCGGGGGCTGATGAGGATCTATGCTTCTTGCTGAGGCCATCCTGTATCGATGTTCATTGAACGGCTAGGAATGTTTGTTTGCGGGGGCTGATCAGGATCTATGCTTCTTGCTGAGGCCATCCTGTATCGATGTTCCTTGAACGGCTAGGAATGTTTGTTTGCGGGGGCTGATGAGGATCTAGGCTTCTTGCTGAGGCCATCCTGTATCGATGTTCCTTGAACGGCTAGGAATGTTTGTTTGCGGGGGCTCATGAGGATCTAGGCTTCTTGCTGAGGCCATCCTGTATCGATGTTCATTGAACGGCTAGGAATGTTTGTTCGCGGGGGCTGATCAGGATCTATGCTTCTTGCTGAGGCCATCCTGTATCGATGTTCCTTGAACGGCTAGGAATGTTTGTTCGCGGGGGCTCATGAGGATCTATGCTTCTTGCTGAAGCCATCCTGTATCGATGTTAATTGAACGGCTAGGAATGTTTGTTTGCGGGGGCTCATGGGGATCTATGCTTCTTGCTGAAGTCATCCTGTATCGATGTTCCTTGAACGGCTAGGAATGTTTGTTTGCGGGGGCTCATGAGGATCTAGGCTTCTTGTTGAAGCCATCCTGTATCGATGTTCCTTGAACGGCTAGGAATGTTTGTTTGCGGGGGCTGATCAGGATCTATGCTTCTTGCTGAGGCCATCCTGTATCGATGTTCATTGAACGGCTAGGAATGTTTGTTCGCGGGGGCTGATGAGGATCTAGTCTTCTTGCTGAGGCCATCCTGTATCGATGTTCCTTGAACGGCTAGGAATGTTTGTTTGCGGGGGCTGATCAGGATCTATGCTTCTTGCTGAGGCCATCCTGTATCGATGTTCATTGAACGGCTAGGAATGTTTGTTTGCGGGGGCTGATCAGGATCTATGCTTCTTGCTGAGGCCATCCTGTATCGATGTTCCTTGAACGGCAAGGAATGTTTGTTTGCGGGGGCTCATGAGGATCTAGGCTTCTTGCTGAGGCCATCCTGTATCGATGTTCCTTGAACGGCTAGGAATGTTTGTTTGCGGGGGCTGATCAGGATCTATGCTTCTTGCTGAGTCCATCCTGTATCGATGTTCATTGAACGGCTAGGAATGTTTGTTTGCGGGGGCTGATCAGGATCTATGCTTCTTGCTGAGGCCATCCTGTATCGATGTTCCTTGAACGGCTAGGAATGTTTGTTCGCGGGGGCTCATGAGGATCTATGCTTCTTGCTGAGGCCATCCTGTATCGATGTTCCTTGAACGGCTAGGAATGTTTGTTCGCGGGGGCTCATGAGGATCTATGCTTCTTGCTGAGGCCATCCTGTATCGATGTTCCTTGAACGGCTAGGAATGTTTGTTCGCGGGGGCTGATCAGGATCTATGCTTCTTGCTGAAGTCATCCTGTATCGATGTTCCTTGAACGGCTAGGTATGTTTGTTTGCGGGGGCTGATCAGGATCTATGCTTCTTGCTGAAGTCATCCTGTATCGATGTTCCTTGAACGGCTAGGAATGTTTGTTTGCGAAGGCTCATGAGGATCTAGTCTTCTTGCTGAAGCCATCCTGTATCGATGTTCCTTGAACGGCTAGGAATGTTTGTTTGCGGGGGCTGATCAGGATCTATGCTTCTTGCTGAAGTCATCCTGTATCGATGTTCATTGAACGGCTAGGAATGTTTGTTCGCGGGGGCTGATGAGGATCTATGCTTCTTGCTGAGGCCATCCTGTATCGATGTTCATTGAACGGCTAGGAATGTTTGTTCGCGGTGGCTCATGAGGATCTATGCTTCTTGCTGAGGCCATCCTGTATCGATGTTCATTGAACGGCTAGGAATGTTTGTTTGCGGGGGCTCATGGGGATCTATGCTTCTTGCTGAAGTCATCCTGTATCGATGTTCCTTGAACGGCTAGGAATGTTTGTTCGCGGGGGCTGATGAGGATCTATGCTTCTTGCTGAGGCCATCCTGTATCGATGTTCCTTGAACGGCTAGGAATGTTTGTTCGCGGGGGTTCATGGGGATCTATGCTTCTTGCTGAAGTCATCCTGTATCGATGTTCATTGAACGGCTAGGAATGTTTGTTCGCGGGGGCTGATGAGGATCTATGCTTCTTGCTGAGGCCATCCTGTATCGATGTTCATTGAACGGCTAGGAATGTTTGTTTGCGGGGGCTGATCAGGATCTATGCTTCTTGCTGAGGCCATCCTGTATCGATGTTCCTTGAACGGCTAGGAATGTTTGTTCGCGGGGGCTGATCAGGATCTATGCTTCTTGCTGAAGTCATCCTGTATCGATGTTCCTTGAACGGCTAGGAATGTTTGTTTGCGGGGGCTGATCAGGATCTATGCTTCTTGCTGAAGTCATCCTGTATCGATGTTCCTTGAACGGCTAGGAATGTTTGTTTGCGAAGGCTCATGAGGATCTAGTCTTCTTGCTGAAGCCATCCTGTATCGATGTTCCTTGAACGGCTAGGAATGTTTGTTTGCGGGGGCTGATCAGGATCTATGCTTCTTGCTGAAGTCATCCTGTATCGATGTTCATTGAACGGCTAGGAATGTTTGTTCGCGGGGGCTGATGAGGATCTATGCTTCTTGCTGAGGCCATCCTGTATCGATGTTCATTGAACAGCTAGGAATGTTTGTTCGCGGTGGCTCATGAGGATCTATGCTTCTTGCTGAGGCCATCCTGTATCGATGTTCATTGAACGGCTAGGAATGTTTGTTCGCGGGGGCTGATGAGGATCTAGTCTTCTTGCTGAGGCCATCCTGTATCGATGTTCCTTGAACGGCTAGGAATGTTTGTTTGCGGGGGCTGATCAGGATCTATGCTTCTTGCTGAGGCCATCCTGTATCGATGTTCCTTGAACGGCTAGGAATGTTTGTTTGCGGGGGCTGATGAGGATCTATGCTTCTTGCTGAGGCCATCCTGTATCGATGTTCCTTGAACGGCTAGGAATGTTTGTTTGCGGGGGCTGATCAGGATCTATGCTTCTTGCTGAAGTCATCCTGTATCGATGTTCCTTGAACGGCTAGGAATGTTTGTTTGCGGGGGCTGATCAGGATCTATGCTTCTTGCTGAGGCCATCCTGTATCGATGTTCCTTGAACGGCTAGGAATGTTTGTTTGCGGGGGCTCATGAGGATCTAGGCTTCTTGCTGAAGTCATCCTGTATCGATGTTCCTTGAACGGCTAGGAATGTTTGTTCGCGGGGGCTGATGAGGATCTATGCTTCTTGCTGAGGCCATCCTGTATCGATGTTCCTTGAACGGCTAGGAATGTTTGTTTGCGAAGGCTCATGAGGATCTAGGCTTCTTGCTGAAGTCATCCTGTATCGATGTTCCTTGAACGGCTAGGAATGTTTGTTCGCGGGGGCTGATCAGGATCTATGCTTCTTGCTGAGGCCATCCTGTATCGATGTTCCTTGAACGGCTAGGAATGTTTGTTTGCGAAGGCTCATGAGGATCTAGGCTTCTTGCTGAAGTCATCCTGTATCGATGTTCCTTGAACGGCTAGGAATGTTTGTTCGCGGGGGCTGATGAGGATCTATGCTTCTTGCTGAGGCCATCCTGTATCGATGTTCCTTGAACGGCTAGGAATGTTTGTTCGCGGGGGCTCATGGGGATCTATGCTTCTTGCTGAAGTCATCCTGTATCGATGTTCATTGAACGGCTAGGAATGTTTGTTCGCGGGGGCTGATGAGGATCTATGCTTCTTGCTGAGGCCATCCTGTATCGATGTTCATTGAACGGCTAGGAATGTTTGTTTGCGGGGGCTGATCAGGATCTATGCTTCTTGCTGAGGCCATCCTGTATCGATGTTCCTTGAACGGCTAGGAATGTTTGTTCGCGGGGGCTGATGAGGATCTAGTCTTCTTGCTGAGGCCATCCTGTATCGATGTTCCTTGAACGGCTAGGAATGTTTGTTTGCGGGGGCTGATCAGGATCTATGCTTCTTGCTGAGGCCATCCTGTATCGATGTTCCTTGAACGGCTAGGAATGTTTGTTTGCGGGGGCTGATGAGGATCTATGCTTCTTGCTGAGGCCATCCTGTATCGATGTTCCTTGAACGGCTAGGAATGTTTGTTTGCGGGGGCTGATCAGGATCTATGCTTCTTGCTGAAGTCATCCTGTATCGATGTTCCTTGAACGGCTAGGAATGTTTGTTTGCGGGGGCTGATCAGGATCTATGCTTCTTGCTGAAGTCATCCTGTATCGATGTTCCTTGAACGGCTAGGAATGTTTGTTCGCGGGGGCTGATGAGGATCTGGTCTTCTTACTGAGGCCATCCTGTATCGATGTTCCTTGAACGGCTAGGAATGTTTGTTCACGGGGGCTGATCAGGATCTATGCTTCTTGCTGAGGCCATCCTGTATCGATGTTCATTGAACGGCTAGGAATGTTTGTTTGCGGGGGCTGATCAGGATCTATGCTTCTTGCTGAGGCCATCCTGTATCGATGTTCATTGAACGGCTAGGAATGTTTGTTTGCGGGGGCTGATCAGGATCTATGCTTCTTGCTGAGGCCATCCTGTATCGATGTTCATTGAACGGCTAGGAATGTTTGTTTGCGGGGGCTGATCAGGATCTATGCTTCTTGCTGAAGTCATCCTGTATCGATGTTCCTTGAACGGCTAGGAATGTTTGTTTGCGGGGGCTGATCAGGAACTCGCTTGCTAAAAAAAAAAAATCACTTTTTATCCATGTTTCACACTTTCCACACGTTCACTTAGAATGAACAAAGAGTTCAGAAACACAGTGTGCGTCCACTGGCAGCGAAAGGGTTATTAGGGTAGTTGTGACAACTAGCTTTGCTCTCTCAGTTCAATATCTGTTTTTCTTCCCCGGATCATGAAGCCGTTGGTGTCTTATTAACTATGTCTTGTGTTCTCGCTTATTGTCGCTGATTGACTAAGGACACTTTGGCCGTTTTTGTCGCCATGATTCCTACAGGAATCATCGTGAGAAAAACGGCTACCGACAGCCAAAGGGGTTAATGTCAACAGAGGTCAAGGTGGCTCGTGATGTTCTTGTTTGATTTAGTCTTCGAAATAACTGAAAGAAAGTAAGACGAGACGAGGCGAGCCCGGATGAGACGAGACGAAATCTGTGGATAGTCAAACAACTTATCGGCACAGCAAGTCTAGAGACAATCACAGAAGTAAATTAACACATTCACTGTCGAGAAGACAGATCAGAAATCAATTGCGAAAAATGTAGATCATCAGCCCCGTATGCACCTTGCTACCACTTTTATCCTATTTTCTTTTGTTTTCTTTTATTTGTTTTACTTATATATATATATATATATATATATATATATATATATATATATATATATATATATATATATATATATATATATATATATATATATATATATATATATATATATATATATATATATATATATATATATATATATATATATATATATATATATATATATATATATATATATAATATATATATATATATATATATATATATATATATATATATATATATATATATAATATATATATATATATATATATATATATATATATATATATATATATATATATGTATATATATATATATATATATATATATATATATATATATATATATATATATATGTATATATATATATATGTATATATATATATATATATATATATATATATATATATATATATATATATATATATATATATATATATATATATATATATATATATATATATATATATATATATATATATATATATATATAATTCGACGCCAAAATCACCACGCAAAACTAAAAACACAATTAAAATATATATATATATATATATATATATTTTTTTTTTAAATTGTGTTTTTAGTTTTGCGTGTTGATTTTGGCGTCAAATTATATATATATATATATATATATATATATATATATATATATATATATATATATATATATATATATATATATATATATATATATATATATATATATATATATATATATATATATATATATATATATTATATATATATATATATATATATATATATATATGTATATATATATTTTAAATTGTGTTTTTAGTTTTGCGTGGTGATTTTGGCGTCGAATTATATATATATATTGTGTTTCTGATATATATATATATATATATATATATATATATATATATATATATATATATATATATATATATATATATATATATATATATATATATATATTATATATATATATATATATATCAGAAACACAATCTACCACCACTGGCAGTGAATAGGTTAACAAACAAGGAACACAATTAAAAAATGATGATAAAATAGCCCATTTATTTCGACAGCAAAAATTATGTTTTGGTATAAAAAATCCGTGCCCAAGTTTTTGAAAGAAAAAATAAAATAGAAAGTTTCACATAACACGCCAGCTCAAACAGTTTGTTGCAAAGGTAAACAAACAAACCAAAATAAAAAGCAACCACAAAAAGAAAGAAAAAAAAGACGCAAAAAAGCAATCAAGCAAGCAAACACAAGACTTATTTCCTTACATTATGAAGACATTTTTATACTAGAAACGCTTCTACAACTACGTTTAAACGAAGCAGTGAAATCAATCATTGAAAACGAGTTTTATAACGAAGATGACGTCAATCGGAAGTAGGTCAAAACTGCACGTTTTTTTCTGCAAAAAAAACACTGAATCAATAGGGCTCGGGAAGCTGACATCATCACGCTAGTCAGATAAGGCCTACAGTAGGGAAATCGCTGTCAGGACAATAATAGTCCTGACGTGCTATAGGCAATAACATCAAGTCTTGCCATCACCGTAGGAAACCGCTAACCAGACTCTGTTTTTGTTTCCAAAGAGGAAGAAACATGAAGAAAAACGTGTTGAAACATTACTTCGCTACTATCTTAAGACTATTTTATCCTGCTAGGCATCGCGGGAAACTTCAGTTCTCGAGCCCTATAGCCCGGACAACCATGCGATCGTATGGTTGTCCGTGCTTTTAACCCCCCCCCCCACCCCCCACCCCCCTGTTCCCCCCGCCCCCCCACCCCACCCCGAAGCACATGCAATGTTGACCTAGACAGTTCTGAAATCGTCTATATCCCGAGTTAGTACCTTTTTTCAAAATGGTAAGTGCAGGGGCAGCAGTCGCGCACTCGCAATGTGACAAGAAAACTAACTAGCCGTGGAATGAGCCCAGGATGAGTTTGTGACGTCATTTACAATCGTAACATTCTCAGTCGTGTGTGGTGGCGTCCCGTCACACAAGTGCGCGCACTTTTGCCCTTGACAGATACGATCAGCAGCCGGCATTCAGATGCAAGACTGAAGCATAGCTCATCATGAGCCCCCGCAGTCGCGGGGGCTCATGAGGATCTATACCTCTTGCTGGTCTCATTCGTGGCGGACCGACGAGGCAAGGTATTCGTGATATGCTGGCCCTTGCAACAGTAAGTATAACAAGGCCGCAGAGTATCGGTTCGGCACACAGCTCCGCAGAGCAAGGGATATAACAACAGAGCACAAATTAAAAATAAACTCGACGGTCTATTATTTCCCTTTATAAAGCCACTAGCACCTGCAATCAACGACGGTACTGTTCACATTACTGGTAGGTGCATGCAAGCACAAAAAGATGCAGGGGTTGTTGGGTGGGTGTGGGTATGGGAGGGGGAGGGGGATATTAATAATAAAGCTGAAAGCTGAAAGCGCCAGTTTTGTTATACTTTGGCATAAATATACTCAGTGGGAATCTTCGCAAAAATCTACCCAGGTAGGCCTGAGGGAGGTCAAAGGAATCGTTGTACCCTGAAGGACGAAGGCCTGAGGGGTACAATGGTTCCTTTGACCTCCCGAAGGCCTACAAGGGTCCGTGCATCAAGCCCCTGCTACCAATAACGTATTTGTTTTCATTTGTATTTTTCATTCCTCCACTATTTTCGTAAAAGAAATCAAAAAAGAAATCTTTCGACCTGGATCACGCCAGACATGACTGACATAAAATAAATACATAATAGACTTATGAGGTAATTTAAAATCTTTCATGGCGTTGCCCTCTCCAGTTGTGCGCCTGCTGTTTCGAACAACACTAAGAAACTTTATATTTTAGAACGTTATTGTGTACTTTTATGAAACAACACTGGCATCCAAGACGCGTCAGAAAGAGGGCTACAAAATGTCCGTCATTAGTCGATACAAGGGTTTTTGTAGCTCGGTCATGTGGCGCAGTTTACACTAAAGAGATTGGTCGTGTGACATATATATATATATAAAATCGTTACAAGGTTTCGGAGACGATACCTTTTTAATGGCTGAATATTAAAAATTCTGACTGCATCACAAAACCGATTACGCACTTGTAAATACAACACGCTAAACCGCATCTTTTTCTGTTGCGTTGTCTTTAAGCTACAACCCTTTGAACGCGACGCCCCCCAAATCAAAAGTTGCAAGGTAACATTTTCATGTGGGACGCGTTGTTTATCAATCACTGCTCGCGTTTCACCCGGAGCTTCGTAAATCTGATTGCACCATTTAAAAGGGCATGCATTTATCTCCAAATGCTGCAAATGATTTTGTTTTTATTCTGAAAGAAAACTGTTGCTGTTGTGGTCTGAAGAAGATATGCACCCCCTAGAAAATCACTTGTACCAGTTTGAGACGCATGTCGTCCATTCGCCAGCCAGTGATTTAAATTCCGATACTATCGTGAAAAGAAAAATCATTTCTCTGTTACATGCAACTAAAAGCGATATTTTGAGGGAGAATTGTGGATTTTATTGCAAGAAAAGCTCATCTACCCTCGATTCCAAACATTTCAACTGATGGAGCAATTTTCATTTGTTTGTCTCTTCTAAGAAAAGAATGCACACGATTTTTAAGAAATTCTAATCATCAGATGGTTTGGGGAGCGTTTAATGAGGAGTTACAGCTCTAGTAATGTCTTTTTTTTTATACAACATACGTAGTAACGCAAGGGGGAATGGGGAGAAGGGATGGGGTGTGGTTGCATTTAAAAGAGAAATGATTCTTCTTTTCACGATAGTAATTTCAATGTAAATCACTGGCTGGCGAATGAACGACATGCGTCTCAAACTGGTACAAGTGATTTTCTAGGGGGTGCATGTCTTCTTCAGACCACAACCGCAACAGTTTTATATAATATTCATTCTTGATACTTGCATTTGTCAATTGGGAGACGCGAAATATGCTCAAACTGCAAATTAACAAGTTCCATATATGCAGTAGTGATTAAATACGTCTTAGTGAACGTACGCTCGAAGTTTATTTTCCATACACACGCATGAACGGAGAACAGACGCCAGGAACCGTGCGAAACGAATCGCTGCACTCGAGAGAAATTGACAAGACGCCCGCTAGCGATAGAGACACCCCGAAAAAAGGGAAAATAAACAAAGCTGCTGGTATTTTCCTTCACATACATGATGTAATTATGAGTAGAGAGCACTGATTTTGTTTCATAGTCAGACGAATTGTGCACGCTCAGTCGACAGTCCGAAACGCAGTCGTCTGCCAATCACATGTTTTGTCTGAACACCGCAATCGGCCGCAAAAGTTAAGGACGTGAGGTAAAGTTTTGTTTTGGACTGGGTACATAAATTACATTTGCTTGATATTGTACCGCTTCCCGAGAAATGTGACTATAGTTTGTTCCTCGGTGGCTCATGAGGATCAAAGTCTGACGACTCGGACACTCGGACTAGTAATCGCATCTGCCTGTTATCGGAACTATATCAAGCAAAATGTGGCTCGATATAATATAATACATAGTGAGAATCTACTCAGCGATTGTTCGTCTAAGCGTGACTCTACCGGGCCAGAGCAAATATGCGATGGGTATCGCGATACCAATCATATTTAGATACAAATTTTCAGTGATTCGACAAAAAATAATCAATCTAGCGTAAACGCATTGAAACAGGCTTCCGTTTATGCAGTGAACTAAACCTAATGTTGGTATGGTAGAACAGCCACAGCACTTAACTAAACCTGATGACGGTATGGTAGAACAGCGACAACACTGAACAAAATCTAATGATGGTGTGGTAGAACAGCCACAGCACTGACCTAAACCTGATGGTATGGTAGAACAGCCACAGTACTGACCAAAACCTGATGACGGTATGGTAGAACAGCCACAGCACTGAACTAATCTGATGATTGTGTGGTAGAGCAGCGACAGCACTGAACTAAACCTGATGATGGTATGGTAGAACAAAGACAGCACTGACTGAACTAAACCTGATGATGGTATGGTAGAGCAGCGACAGCACTGAACTAAACCTGATAACGGTATGGTAGAGCAGCGACAGCACTGAACTAAACCTGATGACGGTATGGTAGAGCAGCGACAGCACTGAACTAAACCTGATGACGTTATGGTAGAGCAGCGATGTGTCGGCGCCAAGCTAATCTGGCACTTCCCTTCAATTATCATGGTCGTTCCATCTTCTGCAACCGGTGCATAGTTGTTAGATGACGCCTCCAAAATTTGGGAAATACGGCCTTGGGGTTGAATGAGTTAATATAGGGGCGTTCAATACTCTGTTGTAACATACGTACAGCACTCTTTCATTATTAAAACAAAATAATTAACACCACTCTTCTGCAAAAAATCTTCAGGCCGACGGGCGCGGGCCCAATGTGACCAACATGGGCTCGAGGGCCACTGCTTACTGGGTCTAGTTTAGGTTTCTCAAGTCTAGGCTGGAGACCAACATCCCTCTAGTCTGAACCGCTATCAGAAGCATTGTCGTCCTCGTCATCCTTATCATCGCCGTGGTCATCGCTGATGTTTGCGGACGAAGGATTCGTCAACGCGAGTGTCATGAAATCATAAACAGTTGCAGATGCGAATTGGCATTTTCTCTAATATGGCCCTTTCCATTAGCTCATCAAAATCATCTTCACCTAAAGCAGAAGCAACAAGGGGCATGTCCACCATCACAAGCTGGCTGCTACACCGAGAGACAGCCAACAACCTGTCCTTCGCCTCCATCTCTTCATCACTGCCCCTCCCCTCAACAGCCGGCACTCTGCCCGGCAGGTACACCACCACCTTTCTCTCCAGTCCGTGAGTAGCAGCGTAGTACGCCACGTTCACCTGGTCAGTCTGCGCCGCCGCCATGTCAGTTACTTTAGCACTATTTGAGACATCCAAGCAGCTAATGACGCTAACCGGTAAGCCCGCATCACCTTCACGGAGGCCGGCCACAAAAGCTGATGCAGGTCTAACTGTGTTACGGTGCCTATTTTTGAATTCGTCAAAAACCAAAATGTCCCGCGTCAGCACGAGTACGTCCCGGTACTTGAGAGGAGGGGGGCTGGTGCTTGTGCCTCTGCTGGTGACCGGATCTGCCGACAAATAACAACCGATGGCGGCTTGATGTGGGTAAACACATAATGTGTGGTGCTTTATGTGGTCAAATCATCGGTGAGGGTTATGGAAGACGATGGCATGTGAGCATTGTCATCTAGACCTGCGTGTACTGCTTCATACTGATTTATCTCATTCAGCCCCGACTAACCACAGCAAGACATGAATCGAGCATGATAGTTCGAGGGTGGTGCCAGAATAGATTGGCGCCCTTGCGCGCCAAGTTATTCTGGCACCAACCTTGAACTATTATGCTCGATCTATCTCTAGGATTCCAATACAGTCCTTCACAGGGTAACTTCAAAATTTTGTGATTTCGGTACAGGGATAGAATTTGTTATAGATTGTTTATAGAATGCATTGTCAATTTTTGTTTGTTTGTTTTTGTGTTGTTGTTTTTTGGGTTTTTTAAAAAATACTTTTCGTAAAATGAGTTTTTTAAATTAGTTAATTTTTGTATAATTAGCTTTTGTTAAGTGCCTAGAGCTCTAATTTCCGAAGTTAGGTGCTATACACGAACACATTCTTCTTCTTCTTATTATTATTATTATTATTATTACTATTATTATTATAAACATCAAATGTGAAATTAGACGTTGTTCGGAAATCAGAAGTCTTTAAAACTGTACGTTTTTTGGCAAAAACAGACGATTAAAAGCAAGGATAAACATGCAATTTGGCATTTTTGTCCGGAATTTTGGTCCACTGATTTCGTCAAAAACGTGTGCAAATTTGACCTACGTTTTACTTCCACAAATCGTCTCTTATTTATTGATCTGAAATCGGCGTCACTGACTGTCACGACCCGCTATGAATCATACGCGTATTTGTATGTTTTCACAGTCTACACATAGATTCTTACATCGGTGTTTATGTGATACTGAGAATCTCACTCGATTGGTCTTTAAACCTTATCCTACGAGCGAAAACACTTAAACACCGATGTAAGGATCCATTTCTTACTCACTGTCGAGAAACCCTCTTAGCGGAAAAGGTTGATGCAACCCCCTCCCCCTTCGAGAACATACGTAACTCGAAGTGAGGTCGCACACCCACCAGGGTCTCCGCCGGATTCTCTTTGTTTTCTTTTTTTTTTTTTCTGATGGCAAATGTGTACCAAATGTGAGGTGTGAGATAGACCAGCGCCAAAGATAGGAACACTCCCACTCCTTTCACACACTACTTCTTTCCTACAACAGAGAATGAATTGTACGGCTCACATATTCACCATTACTATTATTCAACGAAGCAAATGAACTGATCGACGCGAATTCGTTTACGCGATGTCCGAGTTTCTTTTGTTCGATATACAACCGAGTTTATCTCGACCGGTCACCGGTTCTACTTCCCTCCTAACTCTACGATTTTATTTATTTAATATTAGCTCATCTCCTGTAAGTGTTCCCGTGGTAGTATGTTAATTTATGATGCTGATTTTGGTGCATCGCCGGCGACTTGTTCCAAGTTTATGGTCTCCACGGGCGTCGAGCGACCCTGCCCATTACGTTATGACGGTTGATTTATAGTCGTCCCCATCACGTTGCAGTACGTTTGCAGCTCGTCTCTGGCACGACCCCGGCACGTCTGTAAAGAATGTTTTTCACTATAGCTAACTGAATTAGTTATCATTATTACATATAACACAGTTCTGGATCACCGCTCCTGGCTAGTCGCTGATATATAACAAAGTTCTGCCTAATAGACAATATGGGCGAATGAACATGATAACCTCCCTTGTCCCTAAATATTGTCCTCAGTTACATGCCATCCGTACAAGACATAAACGTTGCTGCTCTGCCGTCGCGCCTCTCTGCGTCCGGCTGTCTGAAATTGACTCGAAACGTGAGACCAAACTTTTGCAAACAAAATAGGTTTTAATTATTAAACCTTCAACAATTATTATCTAAATTCCGATCATTACTACAAGTTATTTTGATCAAAATCTCCAAGTCCCACTTTGATACCCAACCGAACACCTATTCTAACTCCTTGACAACGGCCGTTGAATGCGACCGTTTTTTTCTTACTCCTTACTCACCCACGTTGACGTATGAAGATGCGGCGATTTTGTTAGTTTTGCAAGAGCAGTGATTTTGATAGCTGTCCCAGTCATTCACCGCCCGTAGCCCCAGCAGCTAACTATGAGACTTGGTTCTCTGCTCCCCTGGGCTACAGCAAACGGTCCCCTTTACTGGAAATGGCGTCTGTCTCCTGCTTTGCAATGATCTCGCCTTCGATGATGCGGCAGAGGTAAATTTGTGAGCCAAGGGACCTCAATGCCCCCCTTCCTCCAGTCGTCCACCGCCTGCAGCTCTGGCAGCCAACGGTGAATCTTGGTCTTCTGCCCTCCCTGGCTACAGCAACCGGTCCCCTCCACTGGATCTGGTGGCTGTCTCTTGCTCGCAAATCTCGCCTTGTCGACGAACCGTTGAATTTCGGCCACTCCCGCTCTTGCCCCAAGAAGTTGAAGGAATATACAGAAATCTTGGTTATGGCGTAGCAAGCAGTGGCGTCTGTTTCTTGTAAAAGAGTCTCCGACGGTTGTCGACGAAGCCGTTGATAGTCTGTCGCAGACTGGTAGTTTGTGTCCTCTCGCTTCGATGTCTGAGGTACCAATGCCAATGTGTGTCAACAAGTCGTAGATGACTATTTTCGTCAAGGGAGTGACATAAAAATGCTTTGCGCTGAATGACGTCCTAAGGTACTTACGTCACTCTATATTTAGCCCCATAATAGTTCCAAGTAGGTGAGGACTTGTGGCGATATTTCCGCGACACTCACCTTCTCTTTGCATAATCCAATTAGGCATTAAATCGTCTGCATTGGGTTACTGCGAGGGTTACATCCTGGTATTGTAGTCCGATGAAGATGATTATCAGACCGACGCGCCGAAGGTGCGGATGTCTGATAATCAGATTCAGAGGACTACAAACCACGATGTAACCCGAGAAGTAACCCAACACAAACGGTTTAATGACATTGTCGTTCAGTCTAAATTACGCACTATTTGAAGCGTTGAACGTCAGGCGTAAAACGCCAAATATTTCTGAAGTCAGAGTGTAATTTCTTGGAAATACACAGGGCTCTTTGTGAATAGGCCACCATGCCCGGCTGTGCAAATGTGCTTACTTTCTGTCTCTGGAATTTCAAACGTTTAGCAGCGGTGCTTTTTCTAAGC
Source organism: Semisulcospira habei (assembly GCA_036245525.1). Classification (NCBI taxonomy): domain Eukaryota; kingdom Metazoa; phylum Mollusca; class Gastropoda; family Semisulcospiridae; genus Semisulcospira; species Semisulcospira habei. The sequence goes on along the minus strand of BTPG01000001.1, from coordinate 112,184,899 downwards.
AGCCAGTGACAAGATCAGAATCTGTAGCAATCATGTGCAGACTTTTCTCACTGGGTTCAAGCGATAAAACTTCTAAATTTTGAGCGCAGGACTGCGTGGCAAGCGACTGGACATACGGTAGGTCTGATTTCGTACATGATACATGTATTGTTGGCATCTTTCGCCAACCGGTACTGAGCTCATACAAGCATTCAACAATGACTCGATCTTTTAAACAGAATCTTAAATGCCATAGATCTGTCACATTATATTTCTTTCTTTCTCTTTCTCTCTCACTGCACGAGTGGCAACAGTCTTTGCTTTCTAAACAGCAAACGCGTTGACATGAAGCACAATGGAAAGTTTCCAGCTGTCTCATTTCAAAGTTTGAATTCCGACACATTTGTGTTGCACTTGTGTAGTGTGCTCACCGCTTGAGTCATGCCGACATAAGGTACAATTCTTTCATTTCCCTATCGTCTGATCTGTGTGTTTTCCGGTTATTTATGATGTAAGTGCCGGACAGCCCTGATCTAAGCGTTCAGACGTAAGACCTAGGACAGATTCGTGCGCGATACTAGAACTGCGGATTGGCCAGCTGATTAAAAATTACGGGTACGGCAATGGTTCTAGGAGGTAGGCATTGGGACATTGAACCCCCCTGCGAATGTTAGATGCTGAACAATCACAGTGTCGGAAAATGGAGTGACTGAACGACAATATAGCATTGAACTGTCTGTGTTCGGTCACTTCGTGGTGTCCATCGGGGTATTATAGCCCGATGAATGTGATTATCAGACCGACTCGCCAAAGGCTCGAAGGTATGATAATCACATTCAGAGGGCTACAATACCCAGACGGACACCGAGAAGTGACCCAACACATACAGTTCAATGCCACTGTCGTTCAGTCTAAATTACGCACTATTTGAAGCCTCGAATGTGTGTCTGACATCAGGAGTAAAACGACAAATATTTTTGACGTCAGACTGTATATTCTTGGAAATAAACAAGGGACGCGACTCCGTTTGTGAATAGGCTAACATGGCCGGTCGTTCAAATGTGCTTACTTTATGTCGCTGGAATTTCAAACACTTATCAGGGGTGCTTCTTCTAAGCAGCCAGTGACAAGATCAGAATCTGTAGCAATATCAAATGCGGACTTTTCTCACTGGGTTCAAGCGATAACACTTCTAAATTGTGAGCGCAGGACTGCGTGGCAAGCAACTGAATACACGTTAGGTCTGATTTCGTACATAATAATTTATTGTTCGCATCTTTTGCCAAACGGTACTGAGCTCATACACGCATTCAACAATGACTCGATCTGTTAAACAGAGTCTGATATGCCATAAATCTGTCACATTATGTTTATTTATTTCTCTTTCCCTCACTGCACGAGTGGCAACAGTCTTTGCTTTCTAAACAGCGTGCATGTTGACATGGAGCACAATGGAAAGTTTCGAGCTGTCTCAGTTCAAAGTTTGAATTGCGATACATTTGTGCAGCACTTGTGTAGTGTGCTCAACGCTTCAGTCATGCCGAAATAAGGTACAATTCTTTCATTTCCCTATCGTCTACCACCACTTGATCTCTGTGTTTTCCGGTTATTTATGATGTAAGGTGCCGGACAGCCCTGATCTAAGCGTTCAGACGTAAGACCTAGGACAGATTCGTGCGCGATACTAGAACTGCGGATTGGCCAGCTGGTTACAAATTACAGTTACGGCAATGATTCTAGAAGGTAGGCATTGGGGCATTGAACCCCCCTGCGATTATTAGATGCTGACCAATCTCAGTGTCGGAAAATGTTGTGACTGAACGACAATATGACTTGGTTTTCGGCACACCCCTATCCACAACATAGCAGTCATTGTGTCTAGGCAAAGATCTTGACGTAATTTACTTTGTAATGTGACGTCAATATTTTGGATGCCAGACAACTGTTCCTACATGATGATGTAACAGCGCAGTTCATGTCGCCAGAGTGCCAGTCGTCACTATGAAATGATATCATTGCGCGTGAACCGAAAGTATGTCAAGTTTCAATATCGCGTGTGCTCGTGCCGATTTGTTGACCAGACTTTCTGCAAGACAATTTTGTGCACACCCGGCAATTCACGCAGCAGAGCTGTATCATACACATGTGTGATATATCTTGTCCACTCAAAGGTAGCAAAGAAGGAGGTGTGTAAAAAAGGTGAAGTTCCATAATCTGAAGCGGGTGTTTTGTGCCAGTGAGTCGCAATGACATGTTGACTGCCTAATATGTCACATCGCTGTCTCTTGTGGTTGTGTGACCGTTTCGCTTCACTGTGATGTTCAGAATGGCTCAGACAGCTGTATGAGAAACGCAACGCAGTTTTATACTTTTTGCTAGCATTCATTCTCACTGAAAATGTACAAATCGAAACCTGAACACAGCATAAAAAAAATTTGTTTAACGACATGAAACTTCAGTTTCTTTCAAGTGTAACCTTTCCCAGGTTCAGATTTTTAACAAAAGCCGCGTATCCGGAGGCGGCACGTCTCGAATAAGTTAATTATGAGTTAATTAGGCCATCGTGGCAGATTCATGGGCAAATTGAGTTTTTCGATTTACGTGGTGGACCCTTGTAGTCTTTGAAAGGATTTTTCCAGAAATGTTAGTTCCCTACGTAAGTAAACTTAAATAGGCAAGAAACATTACAATATTTCGAAGCATAGCCTGTAATAAATATAATAATTTTCAGGTACTTTAATAAACAGTGCATCAAATTGTCGTGTCCTTATTGAGAAAAGCTTTATGTAACTAAGCTTGCATAATACAGCAAATCAAGCAACACATTCATTCATGTGATGTTTTCTTAACCATTCTGCTGAGAAAGCCGGTAATTGTCAAAAACGATGAAAGAATTGACAACAGTAGGATTTGAAGAACGTGTCAGCGCTGTTGGTGTATAATGAGATTTTCTTTATCAGTATATCATGGTTTAATAAAAAAAAAAAAAAAAAAAAAAAAAGCTTTACGTAAGTCTTAAAAGACTACACCTGTTAGTTTGGATTCATTGATAGATGCTAACCAGTTTTCTGTCATCCTAATTAGCGCGGTATGGCAGGAATGGTTTGGTCTAAAGCCTGACTGCAATGAATGGATAAGATTTGGGTTTTCTAAATATTTAGATAGATGTTAATGAATATGCCTCTCTAAAGGCTTTGACAAAACTGGTAGTTATGAAATGGGACGAAAATTATTAATTTCACTCCGATCTTTTGATTTTGGTAGTGGGATTACTTTTGCATCTTTAAATACATCCGGAAAACAGTTTTGATTTATACAGAGATTGTAGATGTACGTGAGACTCTCAACGATATATGGAAGAGATGTCTTGAGTATTTCTGAGGTGATCTCATCAGGCCCGGATGACTTTTTATTTTCCATCGAGGTAATTAATGTGCCCAATTCATAAACCGCTATAGACGGTATCATGAAAGGTTCGTTGTTTTTGTTTTCTGGTTACAGTAGACTAGTAGCTTGTCTGGACAAACATACTTATGTGAGTTATTTCCCAACAATAAAGTTATCTTGAATCTTGAATCTTAAATCAATTTATATTGTCCTTCTTGTTGTAAGTAGTCATTTGTCTAATGCTCACTGTTTCACATCTGTATGTGTGCGCGTGTGTTTGTTAACTCATTAAAGACTGGAATGAGTTAACTAAGTGCGTGCGCTTGGTAAATGTGTGTGTGTAAGAGTGTATACGAGCAGTCAAGAATTCATCACCGGAAGTCGGGCCGTAGCATTGACCCATTTCCTCCTGTACCCGTATCTCAAGCTTGTCCTCGGTGAACACCTACCGGTGACGCCGACACGGAGCTGATGCCTCAACACGCGGGCCACCTCCCGTCCGCACTGACGACATTCTATCGGCCAGCGGCCTGTGTGTTGTCCCCCCTCGTGACGTAGTCTGATGATTTTGGGGCCGTCACTGGTGGAGGGGATGGCGCTGGCCGTGTAGCCTGGGATTGTACCTGCCCGCCCCACCTCCCTCACAATAACTGGCGCCGATCGTAATGGTACTGTCAGCGTCTCTACATGCAGGCTTGGCGGTACGTCTGTATGATGCAATGTAGCGGCCCACAGAGACATACAGGGGACACGGCGGAAAAGCTCAGCTACCATCTGTCGATAACGAAGACCGATCTCCCTATAACAGAAAAGGGAAAGGAAAGACATGGCATGGAAGCTACAAACCGGCCACCACCAACACAAACATCACCGACTGTGGTATTAACGGTCATAAACAATTCAACGGAAAGAATGAGAACCTTCACTGCCAACGGCCAGAAATACTATTGAAAAAACATGGCAGATTCACTACTGGAGAACTCATCCTTCTGCCGCAGGCACACAGATATAAATAAATCCAGCAAGAGATAGTAGTCCACGCATCTGCTCATGAAGTTCTATACCTCTTGCCTTTGTGTGTTGCGCGTGTTGTTCTGGCGGAGAGTACAAAATTAACACAATAGTGATTCGTGTTTTTCAATCTAAATTAGCTAACACGATGAGGATTTCATCCCAAAGTCTACCATATTGTTTGGAGCTCACGGCATTTTTTTTTTTTTTTTTTTTTTGGGGGGGGGGGGGGGGGGCATTCAGAGTTTTTCATATTTTTAAGCTTATCCTTCTGATCCATTTCCCTCCTCTCTAAGCCAACCTCTGATCAAAACACGCCGGCGCACACAAATAAAGACGGACACACGGCGCTTTACGCCATTATTACTCTCTGTGGGCTGGAGTAGTGACTGGAATTCTAAGGAAGAAGAATAGCTCGAGCAACAAAATGACGTCACTATACGCTTCACGTCATGGCACCGCCACTCACGACGACGTGAACACTGCGACGAATTTGATATTTCACGTCACTCATCCGAAAGGCACGCTCTCCCAGAGCTGAATGTTTTGTTCCACACAGCCTCTTCCAGGGTTGACTGTTTGCCGGAAGTAAATAGTGGCTCCAAAACGTACTTGCGAAAATGAACTAGTTAATATTGAAAAGTTGAAGCGGTACAACGCTGGATTACAAACTCATTCAGTATCTCCCTTTCCGGCATCCCCCACCCCATTCCACCCCTTCCCCCCGCCTGATCCGCACGGCAATGGCCCACACAAACACAGACGGCAGAATGGCCTACACACAAACACAGACGGCAGAATGGCCTACACACAAACACAGGCGGAAGACACACATGCTCTTCCTACCGGCTATACGTTCTGTGGGCTGGCGTAGCCACAGCCATTTTGAAGAATAAGGTGTAATGGCCCACTCCCACAAAGCCTCTTCTCTATGAGCTTGCATGTGTATTCCACCTTTTCCACAATACTTTCGCAAATATCATATAAAAATAAATGAAGGAGAACATCGCGCCAGCTCAAACACACGTAAAACACTGAAGTGCTGGTGATTTGCGTCAATTAGAAACATTGTATAAAACACTGACGCGTCTAATGCTTTTACGTCACTGTCACTGTTTGATTCTTCTGATGAAATGAAGGAGTCATTTGACATTTTTCCCCATTAAACTTTTATTTTCGAAAAAGTTGAAGAGGTACAAATCTGGCTAACGAACTCATCCAATGTCTTTCTACAAATTAGCCATATCCAAACTTTTATGTGATAATCAAAATTGCGAACTCTAATCTGGGTCAACCGACTTTCAATAAACGGTCACATGTTTTCAATGAGACATCCAATTACAATATGCTCGATGGCTTTCTTTGCCACCACTTAATAAAGTATTTTGCCTAGTTTCAGGTTTGTGCGTGCAGTAATATCGGAGATTCTCGTGTTTACATATATACGTACACACACGGACTTCGTGCCAAATCTACGTTCAACAGAAAGGTTTGAGTAGCTAGACGTAACGTCATTTTTAAGTCCATTCTATTTATAGAAGGATCTGTTTAGGACGGGTCGCGGTGGGACGAATTTAATAGCATGTCCATGGTGTCAAAGGCGGGCAGGCCTAAAACTTTCCGAAAGTCAATTAAAGTAACAGATAAAAAAAATTACGTCATGTCTATTTACGCTAACTTTGCTGCTGAACGTACATTTGGCACGAAGCGCCGTGTGTGTGTATGTATGTATGTATGTATGTATGTATCTATGTATGTATGTACGGTAGTACGTATGTGTGTATGTGCTTATGTATGTAAACAAGTATCTCCGATATTTCTGAACACATAAGCTTGAAACTTGGCGAAATACTTTCTTAAAGGGGTGGCTAAGAGAGCCCCCGAGCATATTGTAACTGAATGTCTCATTTAAGACAAACAGATTGACCCAGATTAGAGTCCGTAACTTTTGGCATATTTACTTAAAAATTTGGATATAGCTAGTTTGGATAAAGACATTGGATGAGTTTGTTGGCCAGCGTTGCATCTTTTCAACTTCTTTAGTAAAAGAAAAATAATTATTTTCAGTAAGGAATTAATACAGTTAAAAAACTTGTTTTCTAGAGAAAGTCAGACAGTAGGGGTGACGTAAAAGAGGCCACTCCGTCACCACAGAGACATTGACATAACACTCTAAAAATGACTTAATTCTCTCTAGCGCGCCGCCTTCTCTCTCTCTCTCTCTCTCTCTCTCTCTCTCTCTCTCTCTCTCTCTCTCTCTCTCTCTCTCTCTCTCTCTCTCTCTCTCTCTCTCTCTCTCTCACACACACACACACACACACACACAGACATGCGCGTATCTCCAAGAGGCTTAGATCCTCATGCGTCCAAAGAGCGCATGAGGATCTATGTCTCTTGCTGATGTTTGGAAGGCGCGCGCATGCACGCACTAACATGCAAGCACGCACGCACGCACGCACGCACACACACACACACACACACACACACACACACACACACACACACACACACACACACACACACACACACACACACACATTGTCGCGCTTTCAGAAGCGTTTTCAGGTGACCCGATATAACTAGTTTGGAGAAAGACATTGGATAAGTTCGTTAGCCATCTTTATACCCTTTTAACTTCTTCAGTAAAAATTATTTCTTTTCAGAAAAAAATTTAAAACAGTAAAAAACCTTAACATCTCTAGAAAGTCAGACAGTGGCGTTGGCGTAAAAAAGCAACTCAGTCACCACGCAGACATACTCTAAATATAACGTAATTCTCTCGCTCACTCGCTCTCTCTCTCTCAAATATGTGTGCATCTCGAAGAGACATAGATCCTCATGTGTCCGTAGGGCGCATGAACATCTATGCCTCTCGAGGACTTTTAGAGCGCGCGCATCCACGCACGTACACGCAGACGCATACACACAGATCGACGCGCTTTCAGAAGAGCCTGCAGGTGTACTTAGTACAGCATGTAGCTAGGTAAAGTAAACCTGATTTCACACAAATTATTGCAAGACTAAAATTGTAAAGTGAAAGTATAGTTTTGTCACCATTTTCCCAAGTCTTGAAGCGAAAGCGAAACTCATATCATGTTAATTTTAAAATTAGGTAAAAATAAAAAAATAATAACTCAAGACAAATGACGTTTGACAAACAAATTACGCGTATGCACTGCGTGCGCCCCTTATAGAGTTCACTATGACGCATTGGCACATCTGCGAGGTCTTTTCAAAAAGAGATATTTCAACATCAGAATTAAGTCAAAGACAAAAGGTAGAGACCCTTGACAGCGAAGACAGCTCTCATATAGAAGGGACTTTGTGGGTTATGGTTCATCCATCTTGTTATCTTGTTACTTTTTTTCCAGACCATGAGCCCCGCCCGCCTGTAAGGTTCTTTGCATTCTACGGAACGCGCTCCGACCAGTCCCGCCCTAAAGTCTACCGTATTGTCAAAAACTGAACACCGCCGAACTGCAAGAGGTATAGAGCCTTATGAGCCCAGCAGTTGCGGAAGCTCATGAGGATCTATGCCTCCTGCTGAAAACACGTTGTATCCATGTTCCTTGGACGGCAGCAGCTCTTTGGGTTTGAATTTACACAGATTTCAGAAAGATAATCTGCATCAACTGGTATATCATGGAAATATAGCTTACTTAACTCATTGTACCCCAGACACACCACAGGAAGATAAGAATCGACCATAATAGTTCAAGGGTAATGCTAGAATAGCTTGGCGCCTATGGGCGCCAAGCTATTCTGGCATAACCCTTGAACTATCAAGGTCGATCTGAGTCCTGCACTGCAATGCAGTCTTCTGAGGACAACTGCAATATTTAAGGATTTCGGTGATGGGGTAGAATGGGTTAACTCATTTAGCCCGACGCACATATTTCCCAAATTTTGGAGGGGTCATCTAACGACAATGCACCTGTTGCAGGAGATGGCTCGACCATCATGATTCAGAGGGTAGTGCCAGATTAGCTTGGCGCCGACAGGCGCCAAGCTAATCTGGCACTACCCTTGAATTATCATGGCCGAGCCATCTCCTGCTGTAGTGCGTCAGGGCTGAATGCGTTAACGATAAAATTTTATGTTGCAAAGCTCCAGGTGTACACATTGGCGTTCAGTGGAGAATATGAGTGATCCACGTACAAACTGCTAAGTTAATCATCATGGGGAGCTATACACAGACACTGTGGGTTACATACCGGTTTGAAAAGTTGGCCTCGTCCATCAGGACGTGCAGAGTCTTTGTGATCACTGACTGGACTGCTGCATACACGTCTGTCTCATTAGCCCCTGCAAGATCACAGCTAAGGAAGCGCACAGTGCCGGCTGATGGTGTGGGGTCCTGACGGAGTGTCATCTCCAGCTGGCGGTGGATGACGTGTGACACGGCGCGACTATACAAAGACGTACTGAGCACGAGGACATCCTCACCCGCCCGCAGCCAGTGCAGACCGACCAGCACCAGCACTAACGACTTGCCCGTGCCGGGCGGCCCCACCAGACACACCTTGGGTAGGCTGGGGAGCCGGTTAATTAGTTGAAGCTGGTCGGGGGTCAAAACGACCCTAGCCAGCCTCTCCCCGAGCTCCGACACCCCCTCCCCGAGAGTGCGCACCTCCACGCGTGGCGGAGTGACACAGTGGACAGCGATGGTGGTGGCAGGCCCGACGATTCTGAAACACACAGTCCGCAATCAGTCATTTTTATAGTAGCAGTAATAATAATAATAATAATAATAATAATAATAATAATAATAATAATAATAATAATAATAATAATAAAAATAAAAATAATAAAAAGCAGTTATATCGCGCTGAATTCACAGAAGCAGTGGACTCTAAGCTCGTTACAAAAATAGTGAGTATGCAGAATCTCACTACCTTTAAACGAATTTAATCAACGCAAACACTATGGTACAACTGAAACACACATAACAAAACCATCCCCAAGTTAAACGCATTTTTATGATGCTGATGCGCTTCATCTATGGTGCTCCACGGTTGTATTAGATCATCTGCTTAAAATATACTTTAAGATATCGCTAGAGCGCTAATTTGATCGCAAAATCATTTCCTACAACGTAACAAAAACAAACAAAAGCAGCTGCATAATTTTGACATGTTGTGCCTTATCTTCATGGCATTCCGTGGCACGTCAGTTAAAATAATGTATAAAACCGCCTTTTTGTAAAAAAGATTATTTTAATGTTTTCACCCAAGGATGTAAATATAGTGATAACAACAACATCCATAATATAATAATAATAATAATAATAATAATAATAATAATAATAATAATAATAATAATAATAATAATAATAATAATAATAATAATAATAATAATAATAAGCGGTTAACAATAATGTGATTCGTCTAAAGCGCCGTGAACTGACACCAACACGCACGCGTAAAACACAGGCATTCACACTGAAGACAAAGAAAGTACAAGACAAACACAAAACATTCAAGTGTTGCGCAAAGTCAGCGCAGCTACTGAAGTTTCAGAAATTTTGATCACTTATATATACAATTTATAAAGTATCCTTAAACCAGTACCGGAGTGGGAAATGGTGCGGGGAAGAGCCGGAGTACCCAGAGAAAGAGCAGCAGACACTTATCGACCCTTATCTAAATAATCTGTGACACTTATTGGAGGAGAAAAGGCCGACCCCGGAACCGGCTATTGAACCTCCCACGTCAAGCGTTGGAAGCATAGGGTTAATTTACCGGTGTAGTTTATTCAAAACAAAACTGTTATGGTTACACTCAGTACAGACAGGGTCTCGAATGGCATGGCACAATTAAGTTCTGAGATAGTCTTTTTCATCCTGATACACCCATTGCTTGAAATAAAATTTACTGTGATATTTCAGGGGTGGTGCCAGAATAGCTTGGCGCCTGAGGCGCCAAGCTATTCTGGCACCACCCTTGAACTAAAATGCCTGGATCTTTCTCCTAATTATAATGTACCGTTCATAGGGTAGTCACCGAATTTGTTAAAAATCAGCCTCCGGATGTAGTGGGTTAATATCAATCATTGTGGTGATACTATCAAGCTTCCGTCTTGCTGTTTTTGTCACGGGTCGTTAGGTTGTCTTTAAACTAGTCGATGTAAGGTAGCGTGACTACACAGGTCATCACGTGACACGCCCTCACCTGGCCAGCGTGTTGATATAGACATCCCGTGTCATGACCGGGTCCACAGTTCCCGACACCCGCCTCGTGAACCACCCAGACAACTGCGTCATGGTTTGGGGCGTGATGTGGTGTGGCGTGGCCTTGTCGGAAAGCTGGTCAGCACACAGACACAGCTGTACAGCAGTCGTCACGTCCGGCGCGCCCAGTGAAGCACACACGGCCTGGGGACAAGTCAAACATACACTTTAACAGCAGTGGCCATTTTTAGCAGATCGCGGTTCTCGCTAGGGCGGAGGTAGGTGCCTCTGCTTTATGTTCATACTGGAAATGTCAGAAATGTCAACCAACAAGGTGGCAGATATACTGGCAGCACAGTTCATTTTTACTTATTTTTATAACAAGAGATATATTTAAGCTACATGCTTAAAATTTGGCATGGAATTGCAGGAGACATGTCTGCAACTAAAAAAAAATGTTTGTTTGATACAGTTTAAAGTTCTAATATTAATTTTAATTAATTATGCTAATTTATTCTAAATTTTCAACAGCCCAAAAACCCAAACTTTTTGCCAGTGCCAATTCTAAACAGTTGTTTTTTTCCCCTTAATTCTTTTTTAGTTTTAAACTGCACCATAAAATGAAGCTTTTGTCATACCAGAATTTTTATATCAGTATTTGTTTGTTTTGTACAGGCAAATGAAATTTGACACTTCAAGTTTGTAATTTTGTTAATTACAAAATTTAATATAAAAAAAAACAAAAATTGCTATACTAATTTTGGTATGACAATAGCTAGGTATTGGTATGAAGAAGCTGCACACCAAATATTATGGTAATTGGTTAATATTTGTGAGTACAGTGTGGGAAAAATGAACAATACCTGGAAAATTTAGAATAAATTAGCATAATTAATTAAAATTATTATTAAAACTTTAAACTGTATCAAACAAACATTTTTCCTAGTTGCAGACATGTCTCCTGCAATACCATGCCAAATTTTAAGCATGTTGCTTAAATATATCTCTTGTTATAAAAATAAGTAAAAATGAACTGTGCTGCCAGTATATCTTCCGGCCTCCCTCACTCCACCACTTTCACTCTCCAACGCGTCCAGAACAACGCTGCCCGCCTCGTCCTCAGAAAGAAAAAATCCGTCCACGTCACTCCCCTGCTCAAGCTCCTTCACTGGCTCCCCATCCCCCAACGCATCCAATACAAAATTCTGTCTCTCTGCTACAAATCCCTGAACAACTGCGCTCCTGCCTATCTCTCCAACTTACTTCACCCCTACACACCTTCCCGCTCCCTCCGCTCTGCCTCCGACCCTCTCCGCCTCCACATCCCTCGCACCAAACTCAACACTTTCGGCCCCCGCTCCTTCTCCGTCTACGGTCCATCCACCTGGAACACTCTCCCACTCTCTCTCCGTCAGTAACACTCTCTCTCTTCCTTCCAGTCCGCCCTCAAAACTCACCTTTTTCAACAGTTTTAGCACTATATCACCACACTCCCCATCCCAAGCTGACCGTCGTAATGTATTTCACCATTTGTGGTACGTGAGTCATTGTCTAAAGCGTGCGCATGCGTGCGCACGTTGTGAGTGCGCGCTTAGAGTTATAATTATTATAAGATAAGCGCATTATAAATACCGTAATTATTATTATTATTATTACGTTCTGCCACAGGACCGAAATCCTCAAATTTTGAAATTGCCCTCAGAAGGACTGTACAGCAATTCTAGAGACAGATCGAACATGATTGTTCAAGGGTGGTGCCAGAATAGCTTGGCGCCTATCTGGCACCACACTGGAACTATCATGCTGATCCATGTCTTGCTGTGGTGTGTCGGGGCTGAATGAGTTAATGGATAAACTATTTAATTGTCAAAACATTTTGGATGTTCTGGGCCTAGGTGCATGACACGTCTATAAATTAAAACAGGTTTAACGTTAAAAAGTTTGGTTTCACAAAACTTTTAGAGCTGCTGCACGACACGCTTTTAACAAATGAAGAAAGCGTTCAGCCGGCTGCACGTCATCTATTTATAACTAGATGAAGAAGGGTTCCTGAACAGTTCATTTTGCAACAAAGCATTCAACAGCATCAAAAGTATGGCAAAATTTTAGAACACACTGAGCATCTAATTATGATGTTTTAAAAACCAACAACATTCATATATACTTAAAAAGGAATAAGACAGCCAGTCATTCTAAAGATCAATAGCACGTGCATTAAAATGGAAGATGTAAAAAGCACTGCGGGGGCTTGAGCCCACAGCGGTAACTGTATCCAAATACATGGTTTTGGTTGTGCGCTTTATCGAATGAGCTCACGAGGCTCAGGAAGAAACTGAGCTTATATTTATATACAGGTCACGTTGTTGTTGACGCTCTTCGACTAAAATCTCATTGAACTGATGCAATGATTCAGGGTCTGGGGCTGGATTCCTTCACAAATGTGCATGCATAAAATCCCAACACTTGTTCTGTTCGAGTCACACTGCCTTTTTGCAGACACCGACTGCCACTGAAGCTGACCTCCGATCTCTCCAAAAGCTTATTCCGCTCAAGGCTGGCTATGTCAGCCCCTCTCAGTAAATGTTAAACGCTGGAACTGATGATGTTTATCATTGCATTTCGTCGTAGGATCTTTTTTTTTCTTTTTCTCTCTCTTCTCCTTCTTTGTCGATTGCATTGCGATAATGCGGCGGACTGAACAATGCCGACCATTTTTAGAAGAGTTTTAGCGCGTTTAGAACAGCTCCCAGCACGTCTAAAGTTGAAATGTACAAATCTTTACAAAGACGGTTTTATAACGTCCGTGCACCGCATCTAACTGCGCTAAAACGAGTTTAAAAAGCGCCTTTGAAAGCCTGCTAGGCACCCAAGCCGGTATTGTCTTGATAACTGCGAGATGAATCAACCGAACAAGCAGTGGAGACAAGAGAGAGAGAGAGAGAGAGAGAGAGAGAGAGAGAGAGAGAGAGAGAGAGAGAGAGAGAGAGAGAGAGAGAGAGAGAGAGAGAGAGAGAGAGAGAGAGAGAGAGAGAGAGAGAGAGAACGACGTTACCTGTTGTAATTTTGTGTCGGCCGTCAGAACCCCCATTAACTGCTGAGTGGTGATGTAGGGAAGGATGAGGGTCTTCATGAGGCAAACTCCAGGGGCGATGTCCTGTATGATGTGGAGAACCACTCGCTCCGACTTGTTCAGTTGGTTCACGGCTTTGGCAACCCTTTTGGACACTTCGGTATCAGTTGGGACGAACTTTATACCGACAGACTTGATCTCTCCGATAAGGATGCCATGCTTCGGGTGCACGACTAACACGTCAAAGTCGCCGTCACGATCACGTTCGTGCAACTCGACAGGTCGGGGCAGTAGTTGCGCGGCTTGGGCGTAGGCTGGCTTGTTGAGATAGTCGGCGTAGTTGAGCTGTGAAATAAAAAACATCGGCTCGTGCTGCGTCTCGCCCAGTGCCTGTACACAGTGCATTACGTGCTGCTGGGCAAAGTCGTCACGAGTGTCGGTTTCCTGTACTCGGGCGGGCTGGCCGGAGAACGACCGTAGGGCAGATGACGTCGGCTGGTGGGATGACGTAGGCTGAATGGATGATTGACCGGGTGATGTAGATGAGGAAGCGCCACTTATCGGCTGTTGTACGAGTACACGCAGGCCAGCTACATGTTGTGTGTCATACGGCACCCGGTTAAAGTATAGCGGCGGCACGCAGTACGTCTGGTGATCCAAGTCCGGGTAAAATGTCTCTATGATCTGGCGCCAGTCGTTCATGGCGGCCTGCTGTGTGGCTTGGCCTGCACCCCCACCCCCCTGCGCCATCTGCAACATCAACACCACTCACAACATGTTCACGATACTATCTACTTGGCTTTCTTTGGTAGTGTGTCGTGAAACGTTACCAGTCAAGCAAACAATTTAACAAGCAATGAGTTAGCTAGAAGCCTGCTGTGTATGTTTGATTAATCAATGAGTTAGCTAGAAGCCTGCTGTGTATGTTTGGTTAATCAATGAGTTAGCTAGAAGCCTGCTGTGTATGTTTGGTTAATCAATGAGTTAGCTAGAAGCCTGCTGTGTATGTTTGATTAATCAATGAGTTAGCTAGAAGCCTGCTGTGTATGTTTGATTAATCAATGAGTTAGCTAGAAGCCTGCTGTGTATGTTTGATTAATCAATGAGTTAGCTAGAAGCCTGCTGTGTATGTTTGATTAATCAATGAGTTAGCTAGAAGCCTGCTGTGTATGTTTGGTTAATCAATGAGTTAGCTAGAAGCCTGCTGTGTATGTTTGATTAATCAATGAGTTAGCTAGAAGCCTGCTGTGTATGTTTGATTAATCAATGAGTTAGCTAGAAGCCTGCTGTGTATGTTTGATTAATCAATGAGTTAGCTAGAAGCCTGCTGTGTATGTTTGATTAATCAATGAGTTAGCTAGAAGCCTGCTGTGTATGTTTGATTAATCAATGAGTTAGCTAGAAGCCTGCTGTGTATGTTTGGTTAATCAATGCCCCAGTAGCAAAACGTCTTCTGGCCCACGACGGCCGCAATGGGCCCGCGCAAGGCCGTGCGCGGGCCTACTGCGGCTGTCGTGGGCTCGAGGACCATTGCTTACTGGGTTATTGTTTGCCAGATGTGAAGAGAAACGCCCGACTTACAGGTCTTGCCGTTTCAAGCACTTCCTCTTCCTGTATGTCAGCTACTCCCCACTCTCAGCAGTCTCTGCAGTCAGAGACTCCTCAGCGGTCTGAAGAGCTCTGCCAGACACGTCTATACAGTGCGGTGGTTGCTGGAGCGCCCTCTACCCAGCATACGCCTACTGGAGCTCAGAGTATAACAGATGCACACATGTTGACACCCCCGTACTATGACCCTTCTACTAAATCACCTTCTGCAGGTCAGCCATTCTACCTGCCTCGTACTCATCACATGGCGTCACACCCCCTCTACAGCCACAACTCTAAGATGGGTATGTCTGCCCAGCATGTCTACCGGCCTACTCCACCACAGATGGTGCGACCCACACCCACACACTTTCAGCCCAGCGTCAACCCCTTGGAGACGGGGCAGCCTGTCTACTCACCTGGCTTCATGGCCCCTTTAGCTCCATCTGCACAACCCTTTGACCCTCTGCGGCTTGTTGCAGAACTCCTAAAACCCTACATTATGAGCTGAGTTTGCAGTACGATACACGGTGGCATGCCCCATTCTATACTCATAACCTTCATACACCTCTGATCTGTATATCTAAATACGTCATATCTCTGTGTGAGAAAGATGATGGGCATAGACTTGGGTATGGCCTTCTCGTTTTATATTGGTAGTCTCAATCACAGTTTTGTCACTGGCTTACTCCATTTTATGCCTCACGCTTAAGCCTAACTGGAAATCTACATGTCTAGACACTCACCGTCCAATACATGTTGGAAGGCGCAGGGTATATAGTCCATAAGCAAGCCAGATCTACCGTGCACCCCCCCCCCCCCCCCCCAGTACTCAATAAGATGGGTTTCAAAGTGTACCCTAGTATGTTCCGAGATGTTTAAGCCATGTTCCCCGAAAATCCTTAGGAACACACCAGAGATATAGCCGATGGCACAAGGGTACCCCCATTCACCCTCTTCGCAGGTGTTAAAATGAGGTTGAGAAACATTTTCCTCTAAATAAATCAGAATTCATTTCAGAAGCCCAAATCAGGCAATATTATGTTAAGGCACACCTTCTGCATTCTTTGCAAAAAAACAGAATGAAAAAATATTAAATCTCTGGCTCACAGTGAAGGTATTCGCGCACCCAGTAAACGGCCATTTTCGCGAATTCACCAAAAATGACAAAAATAATGTGTCAGTTGCCTTCAGACATTTTCTATAGCACTGACAGTCCATTTTCAGGTATACATCATTAAAACAGGATGTCAAAATTATTATAAACTTGACTACGTGATGCTGTGATCACTGTGAGTGCCACAGTGGTTGATTTTGTATCCGTACCCCCAAGTTGTAAAAATTCACAAAATTAATTAGAAAAAGTTACTAAAGTTATTTTATTTCATTTTGACCTCTCTTTACCTATTAAGTTTCAATAATGTGAGCATAAAGTGCAAGAAAATTAGGAAAGTCGGCATCCTTTACGGTACATTCGTGGTGAATTATAGCTTTTTCCCATTTATAATTGCCGAATTGGGAAACGTACGTTGTTTCCGGTGAGCTCGGAAATTTTGTATATAACCGATAGATCTTTGTTAGGTTTTATTGGTTAGGATAGAGTACCACAGTTATCCCCAACCTGATTTTATGATGCTGTGATGCATTTAGGGGCCACAGTGGCTGAATCTGCTGCCCTACCCCCATTTTACCAGTACGCAAAGTATCGCAAAATAATCAAAAATTGCTTACGTCATACTCCTCTGTTTAAATATTTTTTGTTGCCAGTTTTCTTAAAAAGTATGCATATTGAGCATACAAATTTGTGATCATTTCATTAATTTCAATGTGAGCCATCAATTTAATTGCAACTATTTTTAACTGGTTGGTCTTTTAGGTGATATTTTACCTAGTGTAAGGCGGGTCTAGTAAGGTCTCCCCTTTTCCTTCATTTATTGTCGTCTCAAAATGTGTAAATATGAATATGCATAATAAGGTTTCATGGTTCTTAACAGCCAAAACAATGTTATCAAAATACTTAGTTTCCACATGTCCACCACGAGATCACCACTTCCACCTTCTTCTGCAACGTTCAATTCCTTGATGGCAGTCTTTAAATCTTATATTGTTCTGGCTGCCAATAAGCAAGCTGTCAAGAGCTCGGCAGCATGTTTTCAGAATTTGGAGTACAGGGGCGGGTCTTCTGGTCAGAGCTGCCAGCAGACCGCTTCTCTGTATGGGCAGGTTTGGAGAATGTGCTAAGGAGACCGATTTTCTACGCCAAATTCACATAGGGCTGTTTCCGGATGACCCAGTCTCACGAGGTGAGTCCAGCAGGGTCCGTACGGTCTGTGAACATTTGTGAAAGTTGTTAAAAAATGACAAGGATTTTTCAGGGCACTGGAAAGTCTGTCAATTTTAGTCCTTTACCTTAAAGTCTGTGAAAGTTTGTAAAAAATGAGAAAGTGCTGGCAAACTTTTGTCTACTTGTGTATTTTCTCCCCCAATTTGTGACTATTCCATTGCGAACGATCATGCTGAAACTTGTTGCAAGTGATCTATATTTAGCTCTGATCATAAAGTGACTGCATGGCCTTTCTGCCGAACATTTTGATTGGTTGTTTACGCTTCTATCGAGCTCCGCCATTCGCTAAGCGTTCTTTTATTTTGGTATCTCTTCATGCATTAGCCACGAAAGCTTCAAATGAGCTGCTGATACAGAGTGATCTAATTAAAGTGTGTAAACCTTCAGGCTTCAGTTTGGGTTTGTGAAACGTTTATGAAAAGTTTGTGAACTTCGTCCCAGCTTGTCTGTACGGACCCAGTCCAGAGTAATCAGTGCCTAGATGAAAGATGGTGGCCTGGTTCTCCCTGTTCAGCTTGTTGATGTCGTCTGCCCACGGGCTGCAGCCGCCATTCTGCTGTTGCCAATCACTTTGTTGCTGTAGTGTCTTGGTTTCTTTACAGGAGGTTGTGATCTTGAGGTAGTCTCGCGCCTGCTTTGGCCAGGCTGTCAGCTTCTCCATTCCCAGCTACTCCAGAATGCACTGGAATCCATCTGTACGATATTTGGAGCTGCTGCCGCCAGCTGGTAAGGAGAAGGAGGTAGTAGTGGTATACGCCTATTCCTTCATTCCGCACGGCGTCTTGTGCGGTACCACAGCTCCTGTAGGGGTAGCACTTGTGCATTATCTCCAGCGAGATGGCTTTGTGCAGTGCCTCGACCTTTGGCAAAGAGTCCTGGAACATTGTTTATGTTGTCTAGAAGGCTCTTTCGAGATGTCCAGGTATCTGAAGGGAGCTCTTCACACATCTTTGGGCTTGGTTCCAGGACGTCAGTTTTAGCCCTTTACAGGACATTCAGTTGGCGGTTCAGACTTGGGCGTTCCTGACGGTTCTTGGTCTGCTCCTGTAGTCTCCCATGCTGTCGGTGTTTAGTAAGTCTCTTCATCGTGTGTGCTGTTCTGCGTTCCAGTGGCTCCAATGTCCTCCATTTCCTAAATTGGGGTGCTCCAGATGGCTCTAAGAAAGTCACTGCATCATGAGAATGACCCATGTTCTGCATCTTGTCAAGCCTGGAGTTTTGGGTTTTGTAGGCAGTGTTTAATGTTCTCGATGTATTTTGGTACCGCACTACTGGTCTGACCGAGCAGGTGTTTGCTTGTGCCAGGATGCTGTAATTTGCGCCAATGTGGTCCCCACCAGTTTCTTCATCAGAGACTTTTTTTTTTGCAACTCTAGCTTCCATGGCTCCGATGTGAGGCCTCCACGTGAATGCAGTAATTTATTTGTTGCCAGTAAAGTTGGCCTGTCTGACTTTGGTACTGGAAGGTCTCCAGTTTTAAGGTGACCTCTTCCATCTATTTGAAAGAGATGGTCTAGCTCAGTTTTTGAGTGGCCTCTTTCAGTCCAGCTGCTGACGCTATTGGCAGCATACTGGATTCTGCAGGATGCTATTTCTTTATGTTCTGCTGCGCTCCACACTGCAAAGTCATCCGCATGGAGGATGTTCGAGAAGAACCTTGGTACTGTTGTACTGATGTCATTAATGTAGATCAAGAACAGCATCAGACACAACATCTCCCTGAGGTACACCTTCCCCGAGTTTGACAAGACTGCTGAATGTGCAGACGGTAGAAGATTCAGCGGCAGCCCCTGTTAAGCATGCCTTAACTAAAAAGAATTACAATTAAATTGATGGGTCACATTTAAATTAATGAAATGATCACAAATGTTTATGCTCAATATGCATATTTTGTTAAGAAAGCTGGCAACAAAAATATTTAAAGAGAGGAGAATTGTCGCATCCTGTTTTAATGATGTAAGCCTGAAAATGGACTGTCAGTGCTATAGAAAATGTCTGAAAACATCTGACACATTATTTTTGTCTTTTTCTCCGATTTTGCGGAAATGGCCGTTTACTGGGTGCATAAATACCTTCACTGTGAGCCAGCGATTCAATATGTTTTCATTCTGTTTTTTGCAGAGGATGCAGAAGGTGTGTCTTAACATAATATTGCCTGATTTGGGCTTCTGGAATGAATTCTGATTTATGTAGAGGAAAATGTTTCTCAACTTCATTTTAGCACCTGCGAAGAGGGTGAATGGGGGTACACTTGTGCCATCGGCTATATCTCTGGTGTGTTCTTAAGGATTTTCGGAGAACATGGCTTAAACATCTCAGGACATATTAAGTTACACATTGAAACCCATTTTATTGAGTACTGGGGGGGGGGGGGGGGTGTGTGTGCACGGTAGACCTGGCTAGCTTATGGACTAATAGAATACGGTATGACCCTGTAGTTCTAACAATATATTCCGATATGATGCCAATTCAAGATCTTCATCGACCGTTGATTGTGAGCTGCGTCTGAGAGGGAAAATGAAATATTGCTTTACTAGCACATGTTGCCTCTTTACTAATGATGTCAACGCCCACGGACCATGACACCGACCTTTCCAAGTCCTGTAGCGATGGGCAAGGGGCAAAACGACAGGTGAAAGATGTCACTGGAAGCCACAGTCTCAAACCTGCATGCAGGCGGTTCAGGATATTGGTCGCCTGATGTTGACCTGGGGATGACAACGTCACTCAGCACAACCTGAACGACCAAGCAGCCTTCTCTAGGGACAGCACTGCTTGCCCCACACGGAGAGGGGCCTAGAAAAGGTGGCCTAACCAAAGCTCATTCCCTCGTAACCCCAGTTGGCTAGCCGCGGTCAACGGGCATCTCCTCCTGCGGTCAGAAAACAAGAAACAACAACGGATCCACTCTCATGACGACCACGACCGGACTCAACGTAGCATGCTGGAACATCCGAACCATGCTCGACACAGCAGACAGCGGACGCCCTGAACGCCTTCATTACCCATGAATTGAGGAGGTTAAACATCTACATCGCCGCGCTCAGCGAAGTACGCCTCTCGAAGGAAAGCAGCCTCCAAGAACTTGGCGCTGACTACACCCTCTACTGGTCAGGCAGGCCTGCATCAGAAAGACGGCTCTCAGGCGTTGTCTTCATGGGCAAGACCCCCATTGCGGGTAAGTTGGAAAACCTACCAACGGGTCACTCCGACCGCATCATGTCCATGCGCCTCCTACTGAGACACCAGCAATACGTCACCCTTCTCAGTGTGTACTCCCCAACCCTCCTGGCAGAGCCTGCAGAAAAAGACAAATTCTACTCTGACCTGCGCAGCCTCCTACAGAGCACCCCTGCAGACGACAAAGTCATCATCCTTGGCGAATTCAAAGCCAGAGTGGGCCAAGACTCTGAAGCCTGGAAAGGAGTCCTCGGCAAGCATGGCGTTGGGAACTGCAATGACAATGGCCGCCTACTGTTGGAGTTCTGTGCAGAGCAGCAACTTGTCATCACCAACACTACTTTCCAGCAAAAGGACAGTCGAAAGACCACCTGAATGCATCCTCGCTCCAAGCACTGGCACCTTATCGACTATGTCCTAGTGCGTCAGAGGGACCGCAATGACGTCCTCCTCACCAGGAGTGATGCCCGGCGCAGAGTACCACACTGACTACCGCCTTGTCCGCTGCAAACTCAGGCTCCGCCTTAAGCTGAAACCCAAGAAAGTCCCCCCGCCCCCCCCCCCCCCCCCCTTGCCAGCCTTCAGCGTGAGGACAAGAAAGCTGCCCTTCAGACAGATTTACAGCGCATGCTCAAAGACACAGTTGATCCAGCAGACTCCTCCCCTGAAACACTCTGGGAACAACTGAAAACTGCTTTGTTAGAAAGAAGAACAAAGACTGGTTTGACGAAAACGACGTAGAGATCCAGAAACATCTAGAAAAAAAAAAAAAAACGCCCACCAGGCCCACCTAGCCCAGCCTTCCTGCCCTGTGAAGAAGTCTGCCTTCCGCCTCATCTGCAGCAGTTACCAGCGCAAGCTTAGAGAGCTCCAGAAGAAGTGGTGGTCCAGACTCGCACAGAGGACCCAGCTTTGCGCTGACAACGGTGACTACAGGGGCTTCTACGAAGCACTGAAAGCAGTGTATGGCCCCAGGCAACTGGTACAAAGTCCCTTGCGACGCGCTGATGGACAGGCACTCCTCACATATAATACCTCAATCTTGAACCGCTGGTCGGAATACTTTCAGGACCTCTTCAGCGCTGAGCGCACTGTTCAAGAAACAGTCATCCTCCAAATCCCACACCTCCTACTAAAGGTTGAATTGGACGAACCGCCAGCCGCCGAAGAGACCCTCACAGCGATCCACCAGCTCAAGACTGGCAAAGCAGCAGGCATTGACGGAATCCCGCCAGAGATCTGGAAACATGGAGGCCCAGCACTGCACAACAAGCTCCACGACCTCTTTCTCTGCTGCTGGGAGAAAGGAACACTACCAAATGATCTCCGTGATGCAGTCATCATCACCCTGTACAAGAACAAAGGAGAGAAGTCTGCCTGCTCTAATAATCGTAGAATTACCCTGCTGTCCATTGCTGGGAAAATTCTCGTAAGGCTGCTCCTGAATCGGCTGGTACCTGCCATCACTGAAGACCACCTCCCAGACGTCCAATGTGGCTTCAGAGCCAACAGGAGTACCACCGACATGGTCTTTGTGCTGAGACAGCTTCAGGAGAAGTGCCGCGAGCAGAACAAAGGGCTGTACGTAAGGTTTGTCTGCCTAACAAAAGCGTTTGAAACTGTGAGCAGGCAAGGCATGTGGCAGATCCTGGAGCGACTTGGCTGTACCCCAAAGTTCCTCAGCATGATTGTCCAGCTACTCGAGGACCAGCAAGGCCAGGTCAGACTCAACAGTGACCTCTCAGAACCATTCCCTTTTCTCAACGGCGTGAAGCAGGTTTGCGTGCTGGCACCGACCCCCTTCACCATCTTCTTTAGCATGATGTTGAAGCAGGCCACAGTGGACCTCGACGATGATGACGTAGTATACATCAGGTATCGTCTCGATGGCAGTCTGTTCAACCTCAGGCGACTGCAGGCCCACACCAAAACCCTAGACCAACTGATTCGTGAGCTGCTCTTTGCTGATGACGCTGCCCTCGTTGCACACACAGAGAGAGCCTTGCAGCGCATCACGTCTTGCTTCGCAGATGCTGCCAAGCTCTTTGGACTCGAGGTCAGTCTGATAAAGACAGAGGTCCTTCATCAGCCGGCACCCAAGGAAGAGCATCGCCCTCCCCACATCACCATCGGCGAGTCCGAACTGAAATCTGTACAAAAGTTTACCCATCCTGGCTGCATCATCACGTCAGACGCCAAGCTAGACAAGGAGCTGGACAACAGGCTTTCAAAAGCGAACATTGCTTTCGGGCGACTATTCAAGCGGGTGTGGCACAATCAACAGCTGAAAAAGGCACCAAGATCAGCGTGTACAGAGCTGTCGTCCTCACCACCCTACTGTATGGTTCCGAGTCTTGGGCCCTCTACCGCAGCCAACTACGACTCCTCGAACGCTTTCACCAGCGCTGCCTGCGTACCATCCTCAGCATTCACTGGAGTGACTATGTCACCAACGTCGAGATCATTGAACAGGTGGAAACTGTGAGCATCGAGGCTTTGCTGCTGCGGACACAGCTTTGCTGGGCGGGGCACGTCTCCAGGATGGAGAATCATCGTCTACCCAAGATCACTCTGTTCGGCGAGCTCGCCACTGGACACCGAGACAGAGGGGCACCAAAGAAGAGATACAAAGACGGTCTCAAGAAGTCACTTAGTGCCTGCCAAATCGACCATCGCCAGTGGTCTTCGCTTGCTGCGGACCGCGACACCTGGCGATCGATCATTTACAAGGCAGCCGTCTCCTTTGAGGACTCTCGCAGAGCTAATCTTAAGGACAAGCGGCTCAGGAGAAAAAAAAACAGAGTTGTCGTAACTCAGAACCCTCACCAGACCTTCCCCTGCAGCCACTGCGGTCGAACCTGCCTGTCCCGGGTTGGCCTCCGCAGCCACGAACATGCCTGCAGACGACGTGGGCAAGCCCTATAGAATCTTCGTTCGCGAGGTCAAGCCAAGACTAATGATGTCTGAGACTTTTCACTTGTCGAAGGTGTTAAGCATACAAACTGAATATGACCTCTGTCTGCGTTTGAAATGATATTCTCGGCAGGATCCTTTCAACGTGTCAGTAGCACACTTTATTTTATGTCCATCGCTTTTTTCCCGTTACTGTATTGTCTTGACGTGCACTCACTACTGACTCGCACGGCTGACTGCTACGAAGACGTGAAAACTGGATGACAGCAAACAAGCTCAAACTGAACGACGACAAAACGGAAGCCATGCTGGTAGGCACTCGCCAGAAACTTTCCCAGCTCCCTCCCTCTCTCCACCTTCAACACGACAGCACCCCCATCTCCCTCTCTGATTCGGTCAAGAACCTCGGCGCTATCCTCGATTCCTCTCTTTCCATGACCAGCTTCGTCTCCGCCACGGCCCAGGCATGTTATTTCCACCTTCGCCGCATCAGTCAGATCAGAAAATACCTCACTTCCGAAGCTGCCACCAAACTCGCTGTCTCTCTCATCTTATCTCGCATCAACTACTGCAACTCTCTCCTTTCCGGCCTTCCTCACTCTACAACTCTCACTCTCCAGCGCGTCCAGAACAATGCTGCCCGCCTCGTCCTCAGAAAGAAAAAGTTCGACCACATCACTCCCCTGCTCAAGCTCCTTCACTGGCTCCCCATCCCCCAACGCATCCAATACAAGATTCTGTCTCTCTGCTACAAATCCCTGAACAACTACGCTCCTCTACAGCTTACTTCACCCCTACACTCCTTCCCGCTCCCTCCGCTCCGCCTCCGACCCTCTCTGCCTCCTCATCCCCCGCACCAAACTCAGCACTTTTGGCCCCCGCTCCTTCTCCGTCTACGGTCCATCCACCTGGAACACTCTCCCACTCTCTCTCCGTCAGAAACACTCTTTCTCCTCCTTCCAGTCTGCCCTCAAAACTCACCTCTTTCAACAGTTCTAGCACTATATCACCACACTCCCCACCCCAAGGTGACCGGCGTAATGTTTTTTTTCACTATTTGTGGTACGTGAGTCACTGTCTAAAGCGTGCACATGCGTGTGCGAGTTGTGAGTGCGCGCTTAGAGTTATAATTATTATAAGATAAGCGCATTATAAATACCGTAATTATTAATTATACACATTATACGAGGAAGGCGGTGAGCATAGAAGAGACTATGACTCTATATTAATTTTAATTCTTTGGTGATATTTACTACATCATAATCACTAGAATTTTTCATTGTCTGCCTGTCGACTTATCTAATATGTCACGCTATGCGAGGCACTCATACTCAATCCAATAGAAATGTGACGTGCATATGCTTTTCTTCAGTATTATATGCCGATATATTACTAGATGAAAATAGTGATTCATGGACTAGCATGTCTTACTGTATTTTGATTTCTAATATCTATTTCATATCTTGAATGTGTGCTGCGATGGCATCATCTTGACATATCGTGCGAGTGTTGCCACTTTCACCACAAGCATATTTGTATCTTCTTGTGCTTTTCATGGGATTTGTCCGGACAGGAAATTGCTGGACGCTTCTGCGATTTAAAAAATAATAATTTTGGGGGGATCTTGTAAGGCAGCATTGAGTTATAGGAACATTGAACTCTCATTTGTGACACGTACCGTGTTTGGTAATCTTATTGCGTGTCATTACTTATGGCATAGATTAGATTGTTCGTGTTAAACCTATTATAGGGTATTTAGCTTTGGTTATTTAGCTTTACTTTCTCATTCTCTTGTTACTTCACGTGTGCAACCAGTTTATTTTTTCTCCCATTATCCTGTATTCAGAAAGACACATGTCACCAAATACCAACAACCCAGATCGTCTCTTGAACATTGGCCATCTTAATGTGTATCATCTCTGCAACAAAATAACGGACATCACTATTCTCTTAAATCTGCCATCACAATTTCATATCTTTGGGGTTTACTGAATCCGGCCTGACAGACAATATCAGTGATCAGGCAATCTCCATACCTAATTTTGCTATTCTACGTCGTGATGCCTCTGTTCTAGGCCAAACTGGCATAGTATCATACATACATGACTCTATTTGACCTAGAATCAAAGCAAATTGAATGCATGTGGCTGGAAATAAAAACATCGAAGTCATCACCCGTTCTTGTAGGGTTTATTTATAAAAATCCAGCGGCCACAGTGGCATGGCTTGATGACTTTGAATAAATTATTGACAGTACAGAAATGCAGGGGTAATATACATATCCTAGGTGATTTTCATATTTATTTGTTAAAAGACGGTTACTGTTCATGGAATTCAACTATCTATTTTCTTGGTTTAACACAAGTTGTTCAGTCGCCCACACGAGTTACTTCATCTTCTGCGACAATGATAAACCATATCTATGTCCATGTTCTCAATCTTTCAATTAGTGATCACTTCCCAGTATCTTTCTCGCTGTCTGCCAAATTAGCTAAAAAATCTTGCACAGGGCATAATACTATTATTTACAGGTTTTGTAAAAAAAATAAAAATAACCAGAATGCCTTTTTCTATGACTTATCCAGTACCCATTTAATGATGTGTTAAATTACAATGACCCAAATGAAGCCCTCACCCACTGGTCTGAACTGTTCCTCGGTGTTCCAGATAAACATGCCCCAGTGTGAACAAAACGTGTCAAACATCCCACAAACCCCGAATGGCTAACTTTGAGAAATAAAAACAGCCATGCAACTCAGAGATACACTTAAGAAAGAAAGGAAATTTGATGACTTTAAAAAAACAAAGATATTTTGTCAAATCTTTAGTCCGAAAAGCTCAAAGACAACATACTAAACAGAACATTGCAGACGGCAAGGACATGCGCTCTGTTTGGCAAGTTATCAACACCTTTACTAAAGGTCAAAATCACAGAGACATGAACATTGCACCTGAGCTCTCTGCAGATACCTTCAATACCCATTTTCTTAGCACAGCTGAGACTTTAGCACGCACTAATACAAATGATTCTGCGAAATACCAATATTCTGAGCAACTACGATTTCACAGTAACAGT
Source organism: Semisulcospira habei (assembly GCA_036245525.1). Taxonomy (NCBI): domain Eukaryota; kingdom Metazoa; phylum Mollusca; class Gastropoda; family Semisulcospiridae; genus Semisulcospira; species Semisulcospira habei. The sequence goes on along the minus strand of BTPG01000001.1, from coordinate 112,158,183 downwards.
ACTGCTGGTTGTGTTTTCTCACTCCCCCAATGACTGATTTGACGTGGGTAAATACATAATTATCTAATATTAAAAAGAAGAGGTCATGTGGTTCAGATGGCATCAGTTGCAAAATTCTTAAAATAGCTCTGCCCTACATAGTTGAGCCTCTAACGTTCATTTACATTCTTTCTATTCAAAGAATTTTTTTCCCTGATGTCTTAAAACAGTTAAGGTCATTCCCCTTCCCAAAAGCAAAACACTTAAACTCATTGAATGATTATAGACCTATCTCCATTCTACCAGTCATCTCAAAACCTAGTGAAAAACTTATCTATACACATCTGCAAAATGTTCTAGAACAGAACTGCCTACTCAGTAAAATGCAGGCTGGGTTTTGCCCGCAACACTCTTGCCAAACTGCCCTTATACATATCATTGATAAATGGCTTACAGCCATTAATAATTCTCAGTTATCAGGTGCAGTTTTTCTTGACCTTAAAAAAGCCTTTGATTTAGTCAACCACTCTATCTTATTAAACCAAAAAACTACCGTTGTATCACATCGATTCCAATACCGTACATTTGATATCATCCTATCTAAGTGACAGAAGACAGAAAGTTTTGCTTAATGATAATTACTCGAGTGAAGATTTAGTAACGTGTGGTATTCATCAGGGGTCAAGTTTGGGCCCATTGTTATTCAACATATTTATCAATGATTTACCATTCTCTATCTCACAACCCGATGCAACATGTCACTTATTTGCTGATGACACTACCAATCATACATCAAACAGTGAATTGCCCAAAATAAACGAAGTTCTCTAGCAAAGTCTTGATGAGGTTTGAAGCTGGTGCCAACGTAATCATATGATAATTAGTGTCCAAAAGACAAAGAGTATGTTGATTACTTCACGCCGAAAACATCAACGTGGTCTCCTGCCCTTAACATTATACCTGAACTCTGAGCCCCTTAATCAAGTTTTAAAAAATCGTTTGCTTGGAGTCACAGTAGATAACCCAGCTGGGAACCACATATCAAAAACACATGCAAACAATATCTAAAAATCTCTTCCTGCTATCAAACCTAAGTCAAATAGTTAACACTGACACTAGAAGACTTTTTCTCCATGCCCATATTAAGACACTGTGATTACTGCTCCACTATCTGGGATGGATGCAGTGAGGTACATTAAAAGAAATTTAACTCATTGAATCGTCGAGGGGTAAAGTTAACTGTGCCTGGTCCCTCTCCCACCGACGAAAAGTTTAGAACCATCCGACTGCTAAACCTAAACAAACTGATCACATTTAATCGATGCATACTTATGCATAAAATTCTTCACCATAAACCCCATTTTATCTTCGTATGTTATTTTGGGATAGTCAAAGACAAAACACGAGGAACAGTTTGTTACAGCTACCATGGGCCAGGCTCGATATATATAAAACCAGCCTTTCGTTCTCATGTGCCAAAGCCTGGAACGAACTACCACCCCAAATTAAATCCATTTCTAAATCTAGAACCTTCAAAACTCGTTTATATAACATCTTGTTACAGTAACTTACTACCTGAACAGACTACCCAAAAACAAATATTAAATTATATATATATATATATATATATATATATATATATATATATATATATATATATATATATATATATATATATATATATATATATATATATATATATATATATATATATACGTGTGACGTGAGATGGATATATATATATATATATATATATATATATATATATATATATATATATATATATATATATATATATATATATATATATATATATATATATATAATATATATATATATATATATATATATATATATATATATCCATCTCACGTCACACGTATATATATATATATATATATATATATATATATATATATATATATATATATATATATATATGTGTGACGTGAGATGGATATATATATATATATATATATATATATATATATATATATATATATATATATATATATATATATCCATCTCACGTCACACGTATATATATATATATATATATATATATATATATATATATATATATATATATATATATATATATATATATATATATATATATATATATATATATATATATATATATATATATACGTGTGACGTGAGATGGATATATATATATATATATATATATATATATATATATATATATATACATATATACATATATATATATATATATATATATATATATATATATATATATATATATATATATATATATATATATAATATATATATATATATATATATATATATATATATATATATATATATATATATATATATATATATATGCTGTGCTAATGCCATGGAATTCCAGGCTGGTAAGCTTGCATTGTGTCAACAGGACATCAGCTGTCCTTTTTGTGACTGCATCGCTCACTAGTTCTAGAAAGGCGAGGTTAGTGGGAGAGAAGGAATGACAGACCTATTATTTTGAGCCTTCCACTGAACACCTACTACATAAAGCAGTATGGACTACCCCCAGGCGCCCCGTTACCCGCTGGAGAATATCCAGACCAAGGGAGCATGCTATAAAATATTCCCAAACAGATATTGGACCTGCTGAGTAGATTTAAGTTTTTGCCGCCTACGACCGGTTTCGATAGGTCTGTCATTCCTTCTCTCCCACTCTCCTTTCTAGAACTAGTGAGCGATGCAGTCACAAAAAGGACAGCTGATGTCCTGATGACACAATGCAAGCTTACCAGCCTGGAATTCCATGTCATTAGCACAGCATTCTCAGAACTGAATGAAAAATTACGTCCCTTGGAGCTAATTTGATTGAGTGCATTTTTTTGGCTTTGGGCGACACCTTTGTTAAAAGTAACGAATAATTGTACCACAAAATTGCCTTTTCAAAATTAGTCTGTCTTCTTCCACTGCAACACCTCATAAAGCTTTAGGGATGCAATCCAAGCTGTACTAGTGGTGCTACCAGTAAATTCTGGAGGCGGCTTCTAATACATGCGTTGTGTTTGCAATTTCAGGTTACGCCGTATGTCTACTTGACGAGCCCCCCCCCCCCCCCCCCCCCCCCCCTTTGGGGCGAAACCGGTCGTAGGCGGCAAAAACTTAAATCTTCTCAGCAGGTCCAATATCTGTTTGGGAATAGCATCCCCCCTAGGGGGGAGGTCTGGATATTCTCCAGCGGGGGCGGGGCGCCTCGGGGTAGTCCCTACTGCTTTATGTAGTAGGTGTTCAGTGAAGGGCTCAAAATAATAGGATAGATGGAGGTGATGGTCCAACTTTTTAATTGCGACCTTCAGCCAGACAGAAAAGGCCTCCCCGGCGGCTAAAAATCGAGAAGAGGGGGTCTGGAGCGGGGGGGGGGGGGAGGGGGTGGGTGTTGGGTGGGGGGGGGGGGAGGGGGGCGGGGTAGGGGGGGGGGGTTTGAGGAGGCATATTGTCCACAGTCATCGAAAAATCAAACAACAAGGGATAGTTGGTGGGGGTGGGTAGCGCAGAGTCGCCGAGAAATCAAACAAGGGCGGGGTTCGGGGGTGGGGGTTGGGGGTGGGGGGTGGGATGGTGGCGGGGTTAAAGCATTTTAAGAAATTTTGGCATGGGGGTTCGGGTGGGGGGGGGGGGTGGGACAAGGGGTAGGAACCCCTGCTACCCATCCCCACCCCCCAGGTCAGCCCCTGCAGTTGTGATCGAGTCATCAGACAAGTCTACACAGGCATTGTACTGTCAAAAGGATTTTAACAGAGCACTGAAACACTGGAATATTTGTTACAAAGCATGCAGACACACATTGTGCATTGTGACAAAATCTCAATGAGTTTTGTGACAACTGTTACAGTGTCACAAAGCTAGCTACACAAGATCACCAGAATTCTGTCGCTATTTTGCAAAAACCAGTACGTTTATTTTTGAGAATAATAGATGTTCAATAATACACAATGAAAACATCCCTTTCCTTAAAGGATGGGCACACTGGTTTTTGCCAGTGAACGGCAGTCGTGTCTACAGGACAATGTTTCACAACAGAGCAGGAGGCATTCTACATGGTGTGACGTGAGATGGATCGCGTAATGTTTTGTTGTGAAAAGTGGCCTCAAGATAACCTACAATGTGAACACGACGTTCCAGAATCGAGGTTAACACTCACTGGGAATAGGAAATCCTTCGTGTGGGCGAATCCGCTACTTCCCGATGGAGGTGGTTTCTTTTTTTGCTTGGGACATTTAAACTCCTACTACCGCCGTAACTGTTCAAAGAAACACTTCTGCAACAGACAGTTAGGGAACGCTGCTTGCAGTTCTAGGTATATACGCTCATTTGCGTGAAGAAACAGACGTAATTTGACCAGCAATAGGTATAGAGTACATAGGACCAACAAGAGACAACTCCTCATGAGCCTCCGCGAATGTCGGTGCTAATGAGAATGTATGTCTCTTACAACTGGTTAATGTTCGCATTTTCCCGGCAGTTAAGGAGTTAATATCAAGTAATTTGTCAATTGACAATGACTCTGTTCAACACTATCCGTAAGAGTTACAATTAGATTGACAGGCTAACTGTCTGCGCAGAATAAACTAGTGCGATAATGCATTTACGTTTGCTATGTATCCCAACTGCTGTAGAAATTCATCAAGTGTGTCGACATAGCAGAACAAACACAAATGCTGCTGAAAATTGTCTTCAGGTTTATGGTACTTTAACCCTCAGACAGAAGTTTGTTAGAGGACAGACCTGGTTTTCAACGAGTCAAAGGCCAGGGGGGGGGGGGGGGGGGGTGGGAGGACGGGACGGGGGGAGGGGTGAGGGGTGAGGGGCTTGAGGACCAGACCTACACTCCACTGGAATAAAACAAACAAACAAACGATTTGGGTAGGGTGACCTTTCAATCACGGACAGAAAAATCAGACGACGAGGTGTAGCAACAAGCGGCCAGGGGGAAGGGGGATTAGCGGGGGGGGGGGGGAGGGGGTAAGATTACGAGTGTGGGGACCTTACAGTCAAAAGTGGTTTTAAGGGGGGCGGGGGGGGAGTGGTGCGATGTTCCCACTTTTCAAGTAGAGGGGCGGTGGGTGGGGGTGGAGCCGGGTGTGTGTGTGTGTGTGTGTGTGTGTGTGTGTGTGTGTGTGTGTGTGTGTGTGTGTGTGTGTGTGTGTGTGTGTGTGTGTGTGTGTGTGTGTGTGTGTGTTTGAGCAAAAGACACTTAATCACCCAGCGATCACTATACTCGGTGTCATTGCCTGTGAACAATTTATCTTGTTTTCACAAATGCACTGATACAATGCGGACGGCCATTTCCGGAAACTTGTTTTGCCACACATCAGCGCCTGCCAATGATATTCAGTCTGACCACTGTCTAAAGCATATCACACACACACACACACACACACACACACACACACACACACACACACACACACACACACACACATACACACACACACACCTACGGACGCATACACACACACACACTTAACTCTGTGTATGTGTGTGTGTGTGTGTGTCTGTGTGACAGCGACTCATCATCATCATCAGTCCCTTGCTCGAACTGGGCGTTGGGGGGACTGAAAGGCAGCAGCAACAGACAGTGCTCTCCACTGAGTTCTATTTTGGGCGGTGGCAAGCAAGTCTGGCATCTCGAGTTCGGTCCATTCTTTTATGTTTGCGACCCAACTCTTTCTCTGACGACCTCGCCGACGACTTCCTTCGAGAGTGCCTTGGAGGATAGTCTTGGACAAGGTGTTGTGTCGGGTCACATGGCCAAACCAAGCAAGCTTGCGCCGTTTCACGGTTGCCAGAAGGGGTTCATGTGGGCCCACCAGGGAAGTGACGATGCTCCGTACATATTCGTTGGTCTTGTGCTCGCGGTACGAGATGCGGAGCAACTTCCTCAGGCACTTGTTCTCAAATGCCTGGATTTTCTTTTCTGAGTCTGCAAGCAGTGTCCAAGTCTCACAGCCGTAGAGCAGAATAGACACTACGAGGGACTTGTAAAGCCTGTACTTGATGGTGAAGCTGATGGAGTTACTTCGCCATATCCTGTCCAGCCTGGCCATTGCGGATGTTGCTGTACCTATCCTGATACGGATCTCTGCTATGCAACTACCGTCTTTGGACAGGGTGGCTCCCAAGTACTTGAAGCTATTGACCTCTTCTAGCTTCTGGCCGTTCATGTGAATGTTGCTGCTGCTGTCGCTTGTGGTGTTGATCATCACTTTGCTTTTATCCGTACTGATCTCCATGCCATAAGACCCTGCGCTACTTGAAAGTTTGTCTGTCAGGTTTTGGAGCTCACTATTGCTGCCTGCCATGAGGTCAATGTCGTCTGCGAATCGAAGATTGCACAGGATCTGCCACCAATAGAGATTGAATTATGGTGGTCGTGGAGGGTTTCCTGCATGATCTTCTCCAGGAATATGTTGAAAAGGACAGGAGAGAGCAGGCATCCTTGACGGACACCGATCGTCGTCCTGAAGAACTCGCCTGACTGATTGTTAAGTAGAACCGCGCTGCAGGCGTTTTTGTAAAGCGCTTCTATCATTTGGATCAGTCCCTCCTCTATGTTGAACGATCTCATGACTTGCCAGAGTCCGTCGTGCCAGACGCGATCAAATGCTTTCCTGAAATCAATGAAGTTGTGGTAGAGTTCGCGCTGATGCTGCAGATGTTTCTCGATCAGGACGCGGCAGTTGAAAATCTGCTCTACAGTGCTTCTTCCAACTCTGAAGCCAGCCTGTTCTTCTGCCAGCAGTTCCTCGGCGAAAGTTCTGAGGTGGTTGAGAATGATTCTAAGCATTACTTTGCTAGGGTGACTTATCAGACTGATAGTTCTGTAGTTCTGGCACTGTTTCAGGTTTCCTTTCTTGGGGAGCGGGATCACTAGAGACTGTGTCCATTCTACTGGCCATTTCTTTTGCTCCCAGATCTTTTGACAGAGTGTAGTGAGGACCTTCGTTGTTACTTCTCCTCCATGTTTCAACAGTTCAGCAGGTACGTTGTCTACACCTGGAGACTTTCCTCCCTTCAGGCCGCGTACGGCTGCTTCCACCTCTTCAGCTAACACTGGCAGGTCTTCAGCCTTCCTGGCCCCAGCCTGGTTGTTTTGGAGGATGCTGGTGTCTGGCTCAGCCTTGTAGTTATACAAGTCTCGGCAGTACTCAGTCCATCTGTTTAGTACAGCAGTGTTTTCCGTAAGGAGTTGGCCGCTACTGTCTTCGATGACTGTGGCTGTTCGCTGTTGAGTCTTGGTGAGGGTCCTTAGCGTTTCATAAGCCTTCTTGCTGTTGCCGTTTGCCATGCCCTCTTCCACGCTACAACACTGGTCTTCAATCCAATCTTCTTTGGCTTCTTTCATCCTCTTCCTGACAGCGACTAGAGCCCGCGTTTGAGGACAAGCTTGAAATTTTAGGATATTGTCTCTAAAAGTGACCATTTTTTTCGATTTCTTTTTATTCAGATGCTTATTGGCGACAAAATGGCCGTTTTACAAAAACCGGTTGATCCAAACTTAAGCTTAACACTGACAAAACCGAAGTCATGCCTGCTGGCTCTCAGTCTCGCCTTAGTCTGATTGAGCCTGCCCGCCTTTGACATCATGGACATGCTGTTAAATTTGCCTCACCGCGAACCGTCCTAAAAAGTCCCTTCTATAAATAGAAGCGATCTAAAAAGTAAGACTAATAATTATGTAAACAGACTATGTGAGAAATATATCAAGAATATGTGGCGCTTATATGGGTTAAACAAGAGATACAGATCCTCATGAGCCCCGCAAATGCGGGGGCTCATGAGGATCTATACCTCTTGCGCTTGGCGGGGGGGGGGGGGAGGGGGGGGGGTCCCATTTTTCTTGGCAGTGCCACAAACGGGCCGAGAATAATTGCCAGGCAAAAAACACGTCAGCGCCAGGTCGGTGTGAAAAATGATATTCAGCCAATAGGGCCCCAGATACTTAGGTCACATGCAACGCGTGATTTAGCTGGACAATAAAAGCTTGCCGCCTTAAACAGGTTTGTTCTGCATGAAACCGTTCAGAGCCAGCTCATACACACACACACACACACACACACACACACACACACACACACACACACACACAACTAGACGCCCCGGGAGCATAACCTCAAAGTTGTGCCAGAAGGGGGATGGATCCTCATGACGGAACCCCAGCAACTGGGGAGGTGCTCATGAGGATCTATACCTCTTGCTGTTAGGTGGAGTTTACAGTTTCTCGGCACAGAACGCGGTTAATGTGTCCTGTGGTTTGGAACCTTACGGCCTAGAGCCATTCGGTTCAAAATCACAGACCAGTACACAACAACAGCGAAAGAATATTCTAATAACGAAGTTCAGAATGTGTACTGGTCCGGAATCTTCATATTTTTAGGATCACCTTATCAGCAGTGTCTTTGGGTTTTCACTAAATAGCCAGGCGATATACAATTCTCAAACGACCTGCTACAGACAGAAGGGTTAATAGTTTGTAATATCTCATTCATAAATGTTCCAAGTGTGTCTTACAAGGGTTAAATTTTCCCTTGAGTGTTCCACATATACCGCTTTTCCAATAAGTTATGACGTTTGAATGTCGTAAAATGAAAGGCTTTTCTGTTATTCATCTCATTTGTATGCAGAAGAGTTCCTGGCATTAACCTCAAAAGGCAGTGGAAAACCTCGGGTACTTGAGCCTACTCATAGTGATTGTGAAAGAATGGTAGAAAATTCTGAGTGGAGGCAAGACAACACGCATGACCCGCTGTATCGGCGAAATTTAGCAATCACAGTCTGCCATGGAACACATCGCTTTACGTCAGCCAGTGGGTAAACTGACCTTCAGTCACTGAATACATAGGTCTGCCTGGGTCTCAACATCAGATTGAATGATTGTATTTCACCTTCCAAAGATCCGGTCTCCAACCTAGTGCGCAAAGTTGCTCGGGCCGATTAGAGCCCGTAGTTACTATTTGCAATGTGCTTTCTGTGTTTTTGAACTTGGATTTTGGCCTTTGCCACGTAATGTTGAAAGTCACAGACTAGCGCCAAATGTACATTTTCTTTAGGGTCGGCGTAGCTGATCTGCTGCCACCAGCCCCAGTAGTAAAAGGTCTTCGGGACCACGTCGGCATAGACACACACACAGCCGTGCGCGGGTCCACTGTGGCCGTCGTGGGTCCGAAGACCTCTGCTTACAGGGAGCATTGTGCATGCAAGTAACTCGCAGCTCTTAACTCATTGACTTTCTTCGAAATAATTAAAACCATAGTACATTCAGATTGTTTCTGGCATCGGAGTCGGGATAGGGTATTGGTTATATGCTTGCATGGCTGCCATACAGTCAGCAGATAGTATGTTGCGGTCCCAGTGCCAAGCTGAAACGTGAGAGTTAATAATTTGTTCTAGTGTCAGTTCTTTCTATTGTGCGCATTTTAAGACGGCGTAAATTCGAGTAATTTATCAAGCCTGAACGGGTGGTGTGAGGCAGATCACCTTGGCGAACCGCCAGCCTTTCTCAATAGGACAGGGGACTCACAGCTTGGCAGGAGATAATCCGGGTAGTAACGTGAGACAAAGTGCGTGTGTGTTTCTTGTCAGGTTGGCTGTAAGCCGTCAACTCCGAGAAAAAGTGAACACGATCCAGCTGCAAGAGACATAGATCCTCATGTGCCCCCGCGACTGCGGGGGCACATGAGAATCTATGCCTCTTGCTGAGAACAATATATGTCCATGTTTCTTGGACGGTTTTGGCTTTTGGTGGTTGATGAACAAAGATTCCAGAAGCTAAAATGTACCTTGTCGCGAGGACGGAGTTCAGTCGACCTGCACTATAATTATCCAGGCAGAAAAAGCTCAATTTTCAACATTGTTATGACATGCAAGCTAACACAATCATCACGCTAACTACCGCTCCTACAATACAGGACTGGGGAAACGGCCAAAGACGCCGATCACACCCAATGGTACAAAACAGGTCTGTCGCTAATTTGACCAACGCAGAAAAAAAACAAAAAGAAAAAAAAAACATGCAGATTGTCTGCAATATGACGTATCCGGCGACAGCTCGTTTAGTATACGCTCTTCAGGCACAAACGCACAACCTTCGGTCATCACGGCCAGCAACACCATAATGATATACAGACATACCCCATACGTCTTCGGGCCCACGTAGGCTGCAGAGGGCCTTCTCACAGCCGTATGCGTGCCCACTGCGGTTGTCGTGGGCCAAAGGACCTTTGCACACTAAGCACAGCCTACATATACGGGGGAACTCATTACGGGTCTTTGTCACTTGCTGGCCTTATCCATGCTGTAAACCTCAATTAACCATCGAAACTGATATGATTGTTTGAGATACATCATTATTTCTATGACTGGCTGGTTGTCGACTGGGGTCAACTGCTGCGATTTTGTTTACTGGTTATCACAAATGAGTGAAAGTAGTATACTACTTGTGTGTGTGTGTGTGTGTGTGTGTGTGTGTGTGTGTGTGTGTGTGTGTGTGTGTGTGTGTGTGTGTGCGCGCGCGCGCGCGTGAAGACACGTGACCACCTAGCGATCACAACACCCAGTGTGACCTTATGTGCATACAGTGTATCTTTCTTTTCACAAATATATTCATGCATTTCAGACGGCTGTTTATCGAAAACTGGTTTTGGCCGGTCAACATAAGAGTCAGCGTCTGCCATTGATATTCAGTCTCACGGGTTGATCACTGGTTGTAGACTTGCACAGCCCCCCCCCCCCCCTCCCAACCGCACCTCCTACCCCCACCCCCACCCCCACCCAAACGCACACACGCAAACACTGCCGCAGACACACCAACAACAAGCGCTATGAGAAGTTCTAATCAAACATTAATGAGTGGAATATGGAACAAGTGGAAAATGGAAAGATACAAGAGAATGGCTGTTCCCCCAAAGGCCCAGATCCTCATGAATCCCGGCACATGCGAGAGGCACGTGACAATTTACGCCTCTTGCTGAAGCCACATTGTATCTGTAAAATCTGTCGACTGCTGGCGATCGTTGACGTCGAATTTGCAATGATTTCTAAAAACACAACCCGAGTCCACCGCTAGTGAAGCGGTAAAATTTACAAGATGGCCGTTGACAATCGGATTTCCCTGTCACGGTCAGGAAACATGTATCGACTTGCCAGCGTGAGTACGAGACGAAGGCATACGGATACCAATATTTTTTGTTTTAGTTTGAAGAACGTAGCGTGCAATATAAAGTGACTCATACCGACCAATTTAGCAGATACTTGCAGCTCAGGGAAACGATCAAAATACAAGAAGGGGGAGGGATGTTGCGTCGAGGTGGGGGGGGGGGGGGCATGGAGGGACAGGGGTGTGCAGGGGGGGGGGGGGACAGGCGACTTAGGTTTCTTGTCTATGGATTTGGCTTCTTGCAGTTGTTGTAAAAAAAGGGTTGTTGCCCATTATCCGAACGTTGTATAGAATTTTCAACAGTATTAACGTTCAATGTTTTTTTAGTGTAGTGCTGAGTGTAAACACTAGTCAATGCAAGCGTCAAATAATCTTTCTAAAGGTGAACTGAGATGAAAACCTTGCTGTCTAGGGGTATCTCTTCAGCCCGGCAACTGCCACAGTTATTGTCCATTGGGCTGAACACTTTAAACCCAGCCTAATGAAGAGTAAGATTACTAGCAGCCAGTCTGAACAACGTGTATTAACAAGCAGATGTCTCAATAAAAGCGATGGATAATGTTTACTGGCAAGTCTCGTTTGTTTTCAGAATAACAAAATGCATTTCTGGTGTGCAGCACGTCAGTCAAAATAATGATCAGTTGCCTGTAAATTGCTGCTCAATTATTTGTCGAATGACAGCCAGTTTCATTAACGGTACAATTGACGACAATTATCACAAGACAAATCAAAACAAAACTGAAACGATTTAAACGTAAATAAGCCGCATGTGACTTTGACCATGGGACATCAACGCCATGTTCATGGCTCCCAATCTCATCATGTGACCCGTACAACAAAATTCATTTTGTGAAAATGTTATCCAGTGGCGTGATTAATCGGTGGCATAACACATCATCTCTCCGATTTGTAAGATTCTCGACCATTCAGGTTGAAATCTCCATATCGTCTACTTCTCTTTTTCAAACTATAAATTTACCATTGCCTTTATTATCAGGTTAGCAATGGCACTATCATCCCATGCTTGGCTTTATTCTTCAGTATTTCACACCAGTCAGCCCTGTACAACCAGTGCACGTGACTGTGTTTGAAACTGTTATAAATCAACGTCAACGATCCTCAGGCGTAAAAAAAAGAAGAAAAAAAAAAAAAGATACAAGTGGTAACAGCAAGAGGCACTCCCTCATCCAATCGGCACCAGGCATCGAATTTTGTGGATTTGCTTTAATGTTTAAGCGTGAATCTTTAAAGCTTGAATATATCTCGCTGAAATCTATCCTGTCCGAATCCACCCAGGCGTTAATCTATACTCAGGACAAATTTACCTTGTGAGTTATTGCTCGGGTATTTTGTAGTCAATCGCGGACCAATTCTATATCACCTCATTATGCAACTTTCGTGACGCACCCAGTGTCACGGGTGAAAACTGAAAACCGCCATTTCCATAAGTATGTAGACACATCTCCCACTCAGGGTCACGTTTCGTATACATGTCTGAAGTAGTGCCGCCAGATCGCCAGCAGAACTATGTAAATATATAAATAAATCAGCGCATTAAATAGGCGCATTATCCCAATTGAAAATTGACTAAAAGCACCGCCGTGAACTAAACGCAACAAGCACGCTCACGTGAAACACGCGCATTCACTCACACACTGTACATAAACACCGAACATTCTCGTGGTGCTAAGGGTAAGCTCACTCGAGCTACTGAAGTTTTGGAAATTCAAATCGTTTATATTTGAAATTTGACCAAGTGGGCTGAAATTGATACCAAAGTCGTGAGGGGAGGAAGAGCCGGAGACTATGTAAGTCTACTCCGTTTATAACAAGGTCAGATATAACAAAAGTCGGATATAGCAACACTTTGTCAAGGGTTCCAACAACAGTTTTTCTACATAGATTACTCCGCTTATAACAAACATGATGATGATGATGATGATGATGATGATGATGATGATGATGATGATGATGATGATGATGATGATGATGTCCAATTGTAATGCTAGCAGCATGCTCAGGTCGCAAAAAACAACAACAAACAAACAACAAAAAATAACAATAAAAACAACAACAAACAAAACAACTCTGGTGCACAGTAGTCCTAAAATTAAAAGTGAAGAAACATGTGGGTCTTGAGGTGCCTCCTGAAGGTGCCAATGCAGTCAATGTCCCTCAAGGATTGTGGTAGTCCATTACACAGCCTAGGTCCGCACTGTGAAAATGCCCGGAAACCAAGTCGCTTCTTTGTGTGGCTTTCAACACTTGGGGTGCAGAGTTTGGACCGGACAGCAGAACGGAGCTGCCTCGAGGCTTATGGCATTGGACTATTTCCCGGAGGTACTCTGGTAAGTCTGGGGTACCTCCCTCTGTATGCGGGCGAGAGGAGAGGGAAAAGAGGGTACGAGTAATTTATTTAAGTACAGTAAACATGGGATATAACAACAAGAAAAACTGCGTCCCCTCTCGATTTGTTATATCAGGAGTTTTCTGTACTTACATAACTTACTCGTACCCTCTTTTCCCTCTCCTCTCGCCCGCATTCCCCAGGGAGGTACCCAATGTGCTGATTCTATGATTGGATGATTAATCAAGGGTTTAACGTCCAAGGCACCAGAATGATACAATACAATACAATACAATACAATACAATACAATACAATACAATACTTTATTAATCCCTTGTCACGACACATTCCCCCCCCAAAAAAAAAAAAAAAAAAAAAAAAATTGTAGGAGAGATAAATTTAGAGGAGTGACAGAGATTGGTTAGTCACCGGGTAAAAGGATAGGACATGCAAAATAGGTGAGTTGTCTGGCCTTTACACGGGGAATTGTTGCCATGTGAGATGCGGTAGGTCGGCGTGTGCCGCACGTGATTGCTCTGCGCGATCGGGTGGTTACTGACCCGCGTGATTATACGTCGCACTTTTTACTTTTTACTGAACGCAAGGTTTTACTAAATCGTACTATATCCAAATTGTTAGTTAGTCGCTTCCAAGCAGCGGAAAAAGCAGCAGTCTCTGAGGGAGGTTTGTGCAGGCGTGGCTCATCATTAGCTGCCATCCTCAAGTAGCCGTGTCATCCTTCTGTGAAGGCCCTACGTTACGATCCTGGTCGCTCCGGAGCCGGTGTCCCAAGACGAGAGGGAAGCTGCGACGATTGAACCCCTGGCCTGTCTTGTTTGTTTGTCTCCATCCCAGCTGGGGCGTCTTCACGGATGACAGTAAGTGCACACAACAATTTGTTAGTGGCCATATGATCTGGGGGGGGGGGGGGGGTTGTCTGTGTTTGCTTGTTGCTCGGCGTTAAACCCAATAACTAACTAACTGTGTTTGCTTGTTCTGTTATTATTATCATTTTTGTTAGTGGGTATGGGGGGGGGGGGGGGGTGGTGGTGGTAAACAAATGTCATTTATTTTATTTGGTAGTATTTAGTGCTAGAGGGTAAATTGGGAAGTGAGTTATATTGTAAAGTTTAAATATGTGTTTCGTGAGTTTGAATTTATTATTGTTTTGGGAGAGAGGTGAAGGAATATAAAGGACGGCAATTAGAACTGTGGGAAGGATGATGTGATTACGCTTTTCGTTTTGTTAGTTATTCATATGTGTATTTTTGCACCCATGTTTTAGTGCATCTAAAGACCTAAGTGGACAAGTCCGCCGCCGTTGCTGTGCGGAAGGGGTGGGTGATACGATGGTGAGAGTGGAGTCTGGCTGTGTCAGTCCTCGTGGGATTACGACGCCGTGCCTGAGCGTTGTCTGTTGCGAGCGTTGGTGCAGACCTCGCGTTTAGACCAGGTCGGATCGTCTCATTTAGTGTTTACTAACTTGCTTTAAGTAAAGTCTTGTCCATTTGTAAACTTGTAAAAAAATGTTGTGAGACTAAAGTTGTTTCCTTGTGGTGACAATATTATGAGAGGACCTTTGTCGCAGTGACAGAAATATTTTGTATTCTACTTATTCAAAAGGAACCGTGTGCTATAAAGGACTTTATCGCGGAAGCGAAAGCATTAACTTAATTTAATCTTGTCATTTGTGCTCCCGCCGAGGAGATCCAGTAACTTGTGAATTATATTAATTTTGTTCTCAATTTTTATTTGTATTTTATTAAGGATATTTGTTTTATTATATATTTGATGTTATTTTGTATTATTGTGCAAAATGGATATTCATGTTGGGGAGTGTGGATGTGTGTGTGTGAATGTGAAATGTGAGTGTGTGGTTAGGATTGAGTGAGGACATTTTGGATTATTGTTATTTTTATATGTAATAAATGTTGTCGCAATTGTTCCTCTGGCGTTTGTGTAAGTTTGAGATGATAGTACTATAGTGGTAGCGCTCGTAGGTCGCGCCCCGGAAGCGGGGGTTGCGGCATTTTGGTGGCAGCGGTGGGATCGAATTTTTAGGGGGTTTGGTTGGTGAGTCGCTAGGTTAGGTTAGTACCCAGAGGTTAGTCTTTTGTTTTTGTTGTCGTGGTGTCGAGTGAATGACTAGGCAGGCGGTTGGTCGGGAGTGAGGAAGTATTGCTCTAGGGCGCATACCACGAGCAGTGCGAAACGGGGGGTTGTTGTGTGCAACTCTGCTGCCAAGGCCTGGACAACAGGGGGCCCCCTGGCTCCGTCTTCTGTTCGTTTGTCATTTATTTGATTGTGTTGTCTTAAGTGTTGCATGTTGGGTGTTCTGTTGTCGTTCAGCTTGTGTTTTCTCTTTGGGTGGCAGTACATCGTCTCCAGGCATGATTCTACCCAGGGCCGCGACTCGTGGGGCTAGGGAGGACCAGGCACAAATGGATGAGGCATCGCCCGACTCGTTGACTGCTGGAACCACCCCGTTGCGTCAGACTAGAGCGGCAGTCACAGTGAGTACGCCTTCCTGCCAAAACCCGCGTATGGCGGCATCGTTATCCCCATTAGAGGCTAAAGGTTTAGTAGGACTAGGCGGTTCTGACCCTTATCTGAGATACAGATATTTGGGGATGAGCATGGGATTGACAGACGTAGTGATGGAGTCTGTTAGGAAAGACCAGGAGATGATGTTTCTAAAGAAGAAATTCGAAGGCGAACGGGAACAGAGAGAGGCAGATCGTAGGGTTGAACAGAGGAAATTCGAAGCCGAACAGGGACAGAGAGTCAGACCGTAGGGCTGAACAGGAACAGAGAGATCGTAAGGAAAGGGCTGAACAAGAACAGAGATAGCAAGCTCTTAGGAAAAGGGCTGAGGAAAGCTCAGATGATAGAGAAAGGTTTCAAGCCCAGCTAGAAGAAGAAAGAAGGGCTAGGGAACAGATGTTAGCACAGCAAAGTCAGCGTAGCCAGTCAGACGGGTATCGCGTCAGACTTTTACCTTTTGATGGGAAGGATGACACAGAGAGCTACCTTGAGCACTTTGAACAAATAGCCGAGACTCCAGGATGGAGCAGGGAAATCTGGTCCGCTAGATTATCACCTGTACTGTCGAGGGAAGCTAGAGAGACGTACTTGAAGTTGAGTTCAGAGCAAGCCCAAGATTTCTGTGTCGTCAGAGATGCGCTACTGAGACGTTTTCGGAGGAACGCTGGGTATTACTGCAAACAGTTCAGGGAGGTACATAAAGAGGGTGTTGAAACTTTTCCCCAGTTCCTGAGTAGGTTGCACACCCTAGTGAAGAGATGGTTGTCCTTAGCCAGGATATACATTAATAGTGTAGTTGACGTATCAGATGCTTTTATCACGGAGCTACTATATGCAGTCATGTGTCTGGGGTTGGAGCTGTTCGTGAGATAACGACTTCCTGAGATCACTTCGTGATCACTTTTTTTCTCGGCAGTGGCGGGGTTAAAGCAAGAAGCGAACGATACAAACAGATTTTGTCAGTAAAAACTTACCTCAGCGTCCCTGTCTGCAGCTATGACTGTGTCCCTGTGGCAGAAATCGCATCCTTCTGCTCGCTACTTTCTGCATGACTTTCCCAGGGCTGTGCAGTAGAGAATTATGGCTAATGTAGGCAGTTCTCTGTGCGGCATTCTGTGCAATGGCGCATTGTGTCTCAGTTCAGTTCAGTTAGAGGTTTAGTGGTCTTCTGTGCAGTAGAGAATTATGACTCGTGTAGGCATTTCCCGGTGTGGCCCTCCTTGCAGTAGAGAATTATAGTTCAGTTCAGTTAGAGGTTTATTTGCCTTCTGTGCAGCACTGAATTATGCCTGATGTTAGGCAGTTTCCAGTGTGACAATCTGTGCAGTAGAGGATTAAAGCTCAGTTCAGTTTAATTAGAGGTCTAGCCCACTCTGTGGCCATCTGTGCAGCAGAGAATTATGACTGTATGCAGTCCCCTGTGTGGCTGTCCTTCAGCACACAGTTATGTCTCATTTCAGTTCAGTTAAAGGTTTAAGGCTTTCTGTGCAGTAGAGAACTATTACTGAAGCAGGCTACTTCCTCTGTGGCCTTCTGTGCAGTAGAGAATTGTCTCAGTTCAGTTCAGGTAGATGTCTTGGTTTCGTCTGTAGCCTTCTCTACAGTAGAGAATTATTAACGATGTATAGAACATCCCACCAAGAAAGAAACACGCTTAGAAAGAACAATTATACCGCCATTGTGTTGCATTGTCCTTTTTAAGCGTGTTAACCCCTTCGCTGCCAACGGACTTGGAATGCACGTCTGGTATCGCTGCACACTGACAGACATTCGCGTGAAGAACTCAATTTGACGCAGACCAAAACTAGGCATAACGAACACAGGACTAACAAGAGACATATTAAATCCTCATGAGCCCCCGCAATTGCCCGGATTTCCTTCGACTTTCCCCGGCAGCTAAGAGGTTACTTTCTTTGTTGGGATATAATATATATTTTGTATTGCACTCATGACAGTCACATATTGGCCTAGATTCCGACTGATCTGGGCTCCATATTTATATACTCTCCGTGGGGATCGCGCCGCTACAACGGGCAAGCAGGAACCCGTCTGTATCACGTGGTTTGACGAGACCAGTGATTAAAATCGAAGTAACTTTAAGATTTGCCGTGTCTATTTATGTTGCAGTACTTGTGTTTCAACCGTGTAGGGTCAGGACAAATTGAGTAGGAAATGTCTCGTGTTAAATATGAGGCGGGGGGAGGGGAGGGGGGTAGAGGGCAGGTGAGGGCCAGTGGGGTGGGGTGGGGTGGGGGGGGGGGCAGGGTGGTGTTGGGAAAGGTAGAGGGTGGGGGACGGGTTGGGGTGGGGGGTGTTAAATAGGATCTACGTACCACGGAAATATTCAGTTTGGTTGTACATTGATATAAACCCAATGCGCAAAAGGCCCTCGGGCCGACGTCGGCCAACGTTGGCCCGCGCACGGTGGTGCGCGGGCCAACGACGGCCGAAGTCGGCCCGATGGCCTCTGAGTACTTGGAAAGCGACCTACTCCCGGCCGTAAAGGGTTAACAGAGCTCAATACCCCCCTTATTAATGTTCTGTATATGTCTGTACACCCTAAGAAAAAGCTTGATTTGCAAGCCTTCAGCGTGACGACGTAAAACTTGCCTTTCAGACAGATTTACAGCGCAGACTCACAGACACAGCTGACCCAGCAGACTCCTCCCCTGAAACACTCTGGGAACAACTGAAAACTGCTATCGCAAAATCCTCTGCATAAGTCTTGGGTTTCGCTAGAAAGAAAAACAAAGACTGGTTTGACGAAAATGACGTAGAGATACAGCAACTCCTAGCAATAAAAAAAAAAAAAAAAAAAAGAGCCGCCCATCAGGCCCACCTAGCCCAGCCTTCCTGCCCTGTGAAGAAGTCTGCCTTCCGCCTCGTCTGCAGCAGTCTCCAGCGCAAGCTCAGTGATCTCCAGAACGAGTGTTGGACCAGACTCGCACAGAGGACCCAGCTTTGCGTTGACAACGGTGACTACAGTGGCTTCTACGAAGCACTGAAAGCAGTGTATGGCCCCAGGCACCTGATACAAATTCCCCTGCGAAGCGCTGATGGACAGGCACCCCTCACAGATAATAACTCCATCATGAACCGCTGGTCGGAATACTTTCAGGACCTCTTCAGCGCTGAGCGCACTGTTCAAGAAGCAGTCATCCTCCAAATCCCACACCTCCCAGTAAAGACTGAATTGGACGAACCGCCCACTGCTGAAGAGACCCTCACAGCCATCCACCAGCTCAAGAGTGGAAAAACAGCAGGCATTGACGGAATCCCACCAGAGATCTGGAAACATGGAGGCCCAGCACTGCACAACAAGCTCCATGACCTCTTTCTCTGCTGCTGGGAGGAAGGAACACTACCAAAGGATCTCCGCGATGCAGTCGTCATCACCCTGTACAAGAACAAAGGAGAGAAGTCTGCCTGCTCCAACTATCGTGGAATTACCCTGCTGTCCATTGCCGGGAAAATCCTCGCAAGGCTGCTCCTGAATCGGATGGTACCTGCCATTGCAGAAGACCACCTCCCAGAGGGCCAGTGTGGCTTCAGAGCCACCAGGAGCACCACCGACATGGTCTTTGTGCTGAGACAGCTTCAGGAGAAGTGCCGCGAGCAGAACAAAGGGCTGTACGTAACGTTTGTCGACCTAACAAAAGCGTTCGACACTGTGAGCAGGCAAGACATGTGGCAGATCCTGGAGCAACTTGGCTGTCCCCCAAAGTTCCTCAGCATGATCGTCCAGCTACACGAGGACCAGCAAGGCCAGGTCAGACTCAACAATGACCTCTCTGAACCATTCCCCATTCTCAACGGTGTGAAGCAGGGCTGTGTGCTGGCACCGACACTCTTCACCATCTTTTTTAGGATGATGTTGAAGCAGGCTACAGTGGACCTCGACGATGACGATGCAGTGCACATCAGGTATCGTCTCGATGGCAGCCTGTTCAATCTCAGACGACTGCAGGCCTACACCAAAACCCTAGACCAACTGATTCGTGAGCTGATCTTTGCTGACGACGCTGCCCTTGTTGCACACACAGAGAGAGCCCTGCAGCGCATCACATCCTGCTTTGCAGACGCTGCCAAGCTCTTTGGACTCGAGGTCAGTCTGAAAAAGACAGAGGTCCTCCATCAGCCGGCACCCAAGGTAGAGCATCGCCCTCCCCACATCACCATTGGCGAGTCTGAACTGAAGTCAGTGCACCAGTTTACATACCTTGGCTGCATCATTACGTCAGACGCCAAGCTGGACAAGGAGCTGGACAGCAGGCTGGCAAAAGCAAACAGCGCTTTCGGGCGTCTATACAAGCGGGTGTGGCACAAACAACAGCTGAAAACAGGCACCAAGATAAGCGTGTACAGAGCTGTCGTCCTCACCACCCTGCTGTATGGTTCCGAGTCCTGGGCCCTCTACCGCAGCCAACTACGACTCCTCGAACGCTTCCACCAGCGCTGCCTGCGTACAATCCTTGGCATTCACTGGAGTGACTATGTCACAAACGTCGAGGTCCTTGAACAGGCAGAAATTGTGAGCATCGAGGCATTGCTGCTGCGGACGCAGCACCGCTGGACTGGGCACGTCTCCAGGATGGAGGATCATCGCCTACCCAAGATCACCCTGTTCGGCGAGCTCGCCACTGGACACAGAGACAGAGGGGCACCAAAGAAGAGATACAAAGACTGTCTCAAGAAGTCGCTTAGTGCCTGCCAAATCGACCACCGCCAGTGGTCTTCCCTCGCTGCAGACCGTGACACCTGGCGCTCCACCATTTACAAGGCAGCAGTCTCCTCTGAGGACTCTCGCAGAGCTAGCCTTAAAGACAAGCGGCTCAGGAGAAAAAAAAAACGGAGATGCCGCAACTCAGAACCCTGGCCAGACCTCCCTCTGCAGCCGCTGCGGTCGAACCTGCCTGTCCTGTATTGGTCTCCGCAGTCACGAGCATGCCTGCAGACGTCGTGGACAACCCTTATAGAATCTTCGTTCGCGAAGTCAAGCCAAGATATGTCTGTACAATAATGTTAGACAAAAGGCTGACAACAATTATGAAGCCTGAATGTCGTAAACTCCAATACTCTTTCTGCTCTTCTCCTTGTATGCAGGTGAGTTCCATCTCGTACACTCAACAGGCAGTGGACAATCTCTGGTACGTGTGCCTGCTCAAAATGAGTGTGAAAAGAAGGGTACAAAAGTCTTAGCTGAGGTAAGACAACATTGATAACCCGTTGTATCGGTAAAGTTCAGCAAGCAAAACCTGCCAGATCGCTTTGACGTACTGACAGCAAAAACAATAACAACAAGATGATGCAGAACATTGATTTTCACACCTAGGGCATACAGGTCACAATTGATCTAATCGTACCCGAGAAAAGCTGTAGACCGTATACGAAAAATTATGCACACACACACACACACACACACACACACACACACACACACACACACACACACACACACACACACACACACACACACACGAACGCACGCACGCATGCACACACACATATACACATTCATACTTTCTCTAGCAAGGTTTGCGTAGCTGGATGTGACGTCATTTTTATCTCGTTACTTCTTCGCCAGAATTTCTGCCCCGCACGCCAAAAACGTCATGTGCACGCTCCGGAATGCGCTCCGATAAGCCCCATTTCAAAGTCTACAGTATTTTCAATAGGTAGACAACAAGAACCCACAAGTTCTCACTAAGCTTTATATTAATAATAATAATAATAATAATAATAATAATAATAATAATAATAATAATAATAATAATAATAATAATAATAATAATAATAATAATAATAATACATAGTTTTTATATAGCGCCCTTCCACACGGACAGCAAGCTCGGAGAACTTTACAGCAAATAAAAATAATTTTAAAAAAGGAAAAAAATTAGAAAGCACTCACTCTTTAAATAAAGACCTGCTCGCACCATGTAGGCGCATTCCTAACACGAAATAAACACACACACACACACAGACACACACACACACACACACACACACACACACACACACAAACACACACACACACACACATACACACACACACACACGCAGCCTACCTACATGGGCTACACGTATAAGAAAACAGCCAATACTTCCAAGCAGCACATCCAGACTAAGCTAATCTTGATATGCTACCTGGAAAAGATGGGTCTTCAAATTTGTTTTGAAGGTCATCAGGGTAGGGGATAGACGGACATGCAGTGGAAGTGAGTTCCAGACGTGAGGGGCCTGATAACCGAAAGAACGGGCACCAGTAGTTTTTAGGCTGACTCTGGTTCTGCTTTCTGTTTCCTGTTGTTTTAGGCATGTTTTCAGAACTGTTATATCTTTCGGCTGAGAAATAAAGCTCAATGGAATCTGTGTCCAAGGCCGTAAGGTCCGAAATCATCGAGCAGTGTACATTTGTTTGAACGCTTAGAAAGGTCAAGCACAACAGTTAATAAACCTCTTAAATGCCGGGGCAGGGCGAACTCTACTCACTGCAAGAGACATAAATCCTCATGAGCCCCCGCGACTGCGGGGGCTCATGAGGATTTGTCTCTTTTTAGTCCTGTGTTCTTTATGTCTGTGTACTGTTTGGTCACATTTACATCTGTGTTTTTCACGCGAGTGTCGGCCAGCATGCTGTAGTTTCTGACGCGAAATTCGCGATGACTGGTAGAGAAGGGGTTAAACACTTTCTCAAAGTCTATACTTCCGGTGTTATAATCCGGGAGCATTATAGTTCACGTGTAGTGCCCGTATTGGTTATCTCTTCACTCCCAGTGTTACAGGACTATTATAGTTCACATGTAGTACCCTTATTGGTTATCTCTTCACTCCCAGTGTTACAGGACTATTATAGTTCACGTGTAGTGCCTGTATTGGTTATATCTTCACTCCTACTGTTACAGGACTATTATAGTTCACATTTAGTGCCTCTATAGGTTGTCACTCCCAGTGTTATCCTACAGGGAAACTATATTTCACGTGTAGTGCCTGTATTAGGTATCTCTTCACTCTCAGTGTTATCACTACAGGATCAGTATAGTTCGCGTGTAGTGCCTGCGTAGGCTACCTCTTCACTCTCAATGTTATCACTACAGGACCATTATAGTTAACGTGAAGTGAATGTACAGGTTCTCTGTTTACACTCAATGTTATCACTCCAAGATCACGAAATGTCACGCGTAGTGCCTGTATATGTTATATCTTCACTGCACGTGTTACGAGCATTTGAGTTTAAATGTAGTGCCTGACAGAAGCGGCACGACCACAAAGCTGATTTCCGCAGCCGCCTGCCCCCTTTTTGCTCGCATGAACAGCGGGGCGTGTACGACACGCTGCTCACGCGATCCAAGGGCGGGAGGCCGAATGTGGAAATAACTATAGAGCTCATGAGTACTGCCTGATTGAGGCGAGGATGTCACGAGAGCTCATGAATAATTCTCGACAGTAAAAACTTGGCCACGATAGGTCAATGGTAATGATGCCCTGTCATTATCATAATAACAACAACAACAGCAGCAGCAACAACAGCAACAACCAACAACAACAACCAACAACAACAACCAACAACAACAACCAACAACCACCAACAACAACAAACAAATATCATATAGGCGCTTTTTCTCAATTTTTGGGCAAATCGACTCAAAGCGCCGCGAACTGAAACCCAACACGCACACTCACGTAACATACATGGATTTACGCCATTTAAGACAAACACAGTACAAGACAGACGAAGGGCCAGTTCAGCTACTGAAGTTACAGAGATTTTTGATCGCTTGTATTTGAAATTTGTAAAGTGGCCTGAGACCGGTACCAAAGTGTGTGTGTGTGTGTGTGTGTGTGTGTGTGTGTGGGGGGGGGGGGTGGAAGAACCGGAGTACCAGGAGAAAGAACCCCCGACGGTCCGCCCGAATTAACGGTGACACTTACCAGAGGAGAAAAGTCCGACGTCGGAACCCGTTTTCGAACCTGACACCTTTGGCATTGGTGGCAGGCGCCTTAACCACTGCGCCACACCACCCCGGCCACGATAGCTCATTGGTAATGCCTGACAGTAAATGCTGTAGGTCACGATAGCTCATTGGTAATGATTGACAGTAACAGCTCTAGATCACGATAGTTAAATGGTAATGCTTGACAGTAACAGCTCTAGGTCACGATAGCTCATTGGTAATGCCCGACAGTATCAACCCTAGGTCACGATAGCTCATTGGTAATGCCCGACAGTAACAACTGTAGGTCACGATAGCTCATTGGTAATGCTTGACAGTAACAGCTCTAGGTCACGATAGCTCAATGGTAATGCTTGACAGTAATAGCTCTAGGTTACGATAGCTCATTGGTAATGCCTGACAGGAACAATTAGGCCACGATAAATCCATGGTGCGTGCAGACTTGCGCGCGCGCACGCGTGTGTGTGTGTGTGTGTGTGTGTGTGTGTGTGTATGTGTGTGTGTGTGTCAGTGTGTGTGTGTGTGTGTGTGTTTGTGTATGTGTGTGTGTGCGCGCGCGTGGTGTTGAACAGAGGATATTAAATTGTGCTTCACTTGGCTGGTGACGTCAAACAGAATGGACTTATATATCTATACTGGTGAGTCGTCATGGCGCATGAACAAAAGAAATCTAAAATAAATTCAATTTTAATGGAATAAAAATAAATAAAATGGATAAAAGAAGAAATAAAATAAAATAATGTAATATAATATAAAACATTACAAAACCGGATATTGGCATTACAGGATATAACATTTTAAAAAAAGACACACAGTGGAAAAACGTGGGATCCGGGAAAAAGCATCGTTGAGAAAGAATAATAATAATTAAAAAACAAAACAGACAATGACAGCTTCAAAGCAACTGCCGCATTCTGCATATTTAACAGGCAAAAATGATTTTGCTTTCATTATTACGTCAGACGACCAATCACGTTGGTACAGGCTCTAGCAGATGACCTCACTAAAAACACAGTGAACCACAAATGACCCCTTCAGCCGTATATATATATATATATATATATATAACACCAGCCTTGTCTCTTGTCCAAAATACCCTTGGGCCGACGTCGGTGGCAGTGGGCCCGCGCACATCCGTGTTAGCTTAGTCCACATCTGTGCGCGGGCCCACGGCGGCTGACGTCGGCCTGATGACATTTTCTTTCTGGACCTAGTTTAGGCTAGTCAGGTCTAGGCTCGGCTTGTGGAAATAACCAATATTAACGTCTCGCTAGTCTAAATCGCTACCAGAAACATTGCCGTCCTCGTCATCTTTATCATCGCCATGGTCATCACTGATGTTTGTGGGCGAAGAATTCGTCAGCCCGATTTCTTAAGATCAGAAACCGTTGCAGAAGAAGAATCCGAAGCTGTAGCGGTCGCACCAGCAGCAGGAGGAGTGCCCTCTTCATCGTTATCGCTCTCATCGTCATCACTGCTGGTTTTGGCGGCAGACTGCACAATCTGCTCCGGAACTGTTGCGAGATCAGACTCAGTGTCCTCAGTAACATGTGTAGTATCAGCGGTAGCAACAACAGCAGGAGAAGTGTCCCCGCCATCGGTATCGCTCTTATCGTCAGCATTGCTGGCTGTAGTCTCAAACTGCATCATCATTCTCGGCACCTCCTGCATGAATGTCGCCAAATCAGAATCAGACATAGGCACAGCAATATAATGTGCAGAACCCACATTTCCACTAGCAACATTCTGTCTGTCTTTGCCATCGTCATCGCTCTTATCTTCTGCACTGCTGGTTGTGGCAATTTTTAACATTTTTTCTATGAACTGTTTCATTGGATCAGGAACAAAAGCTTCATCGGCAGAAGTAGTAGCAGTAGAGGCAGAAGCACCAACAGCAAGAGGGTTGTCCTCACCATTGTTATCGCTCGTATCGTCAGCACTGCTGGATGTGGCAAACACTGCTTTCATGATCTGTCTTATCTCATCGGGCAAGGGAAGACCGGCTTCGTCAGCTGAAGCAGCAGCGGTAGAGGCAGTAGCACCAACAGCAAGAGGGCTGTCCTCACCATTGTTATCGCTCTTATCGTCAGCACTGCTGGATGTGGCAAACACTGCTTTCATGATCTGTTTTATCTCATCGGGCAAGGGAAGACCGGCTTCGTCAGCTGAAGCAGCAGCAGTAGAGGCAGTAGCACCAACAGCAAAAGGGCTGTCTTCACCATTGTTATCGCTCGTATCGTCAGCACTGCTGGATGTGGCAAACACTGCTTTCATGATCTGTCTTATCTCATCGGGCAAGGGAAGACCGGCTTCGTCAGCTGAAGCAGCAGCAGTAGAAGCAGTAGCACCAGACAAAGCGTTACCGCTGCTGGTTGTGGCAAACTCTGTCCCTAATTTTGTTGTGACCCTTTCCATTAGCTCAGGAAAACCATCTTCACCGGAAGAAGAAGCCGCAGTAGAAACAGAAGCAGAAGCAGTAGGGGGCATGTCCACCATCACAAGCTGGCTGCTACACCGGGAGACGGCCAACAACCTGTCCTTCGCATCCATCTCTTCATCACTGCCCCTCCCCTCAACAGCCGGCACTCTGCCCGGCAGGTACACCACCACCTTTCTCTCCAGTCCGTGAGTAGCAGCGTAGTACGCCACGTTCACCTGGTCAGTCTGCGCCTCCGCCATGTCAGTTATTTTAGCACTACTTGAATCATCCACGCAACTAATGACGCTGACCGGTAAGCCCGCATCACCTTCACGGAGGCCGGCCACAAAAGCCGATGCAGGTTTAACCGTGTTACCTTGCTTATCTTTGAGCTCGTCAAGAACGTTCATGTCCCGCGTCAGCACGAGTACATCCCGGTACTGGAGAGGCGGGGGGCTGGTGGTTGTGCCTCCGCTGGTGACCGGACCTGCCGACAAATGACAACCGATGGCGGTTTGATGTGGGTAAACATATAATGTGTGCTGTTTTATGTGGTTAAATCATCAATGAGGTTTATGGAAGACGATTTCATGCGAGCATTGTCATCTAGACCTGCGTGTACTGCTTCATATTGCTTTATCTCATTCAGCCCCGACTCACTACAGCAAAACATGGATCGAGCATAATAATTCAAGGCTGGTGCCAGAATAGCTTGGCGCCTATGGGCGCCAAGCTATTCTGGCACCACCCTTGAACTATCATGCTAGATCTGTCTCTAGAATTGCAATACAGTGCTTCACATAGCAACCTCAAAATTTGGGGATTTCGGTCATGTGGTAGAATGTGTTATAGATTGTTTACAGAGTGCGTTGTACATTTTATTTTTAATTTTTGTTTGTTTGTTTTTTGTGGGGTTATTTAAATAATTTTGTTCCATCCCATACGCAATGGCTGTACTGTTCATCTTTTCCACCAGCTGAGCTAGCTCCTTCAAAAGCACCAGTTATGCCCGCTCTCTCTTAGTCTGTCTATAAACGGCAGCCCAATTGAGCAAGTATTACACCACCGCCTCCTGGGGGTCACTATAGATGACCAGCTTAAATGGCAACTGCATATTAATAATGTGTGCAAAAGGGTTTCCAGCGGCCTGTATATGTTGTCAAAATTGAAAACAGTTACTGACACAGATGCGCGTCTTCTTTTCTACAATGCTCATGTCAAGTCGCACATAGACTATGCAACAACAGTGTGGGATGGTTCTAGTGATGTACATTTGAAGAGGCTAAACTCCCTACATAGGAGAGCTGCTAAGCTTATATTTTTATATTTCCCGATCCCAAACTCTCAACTGACGAAAAGCTTAAAACATTAAAAATGCTCCCTCTATCCCATCACTTTCAGTTCAATAAAGGTGTAGTGATGTACAAGCAGTACAAGCAATCATGTCCACTGTACTTGAGTTCTTTTACCTCAGAACGGATATCTGTAGCTTCTAGACATGGACAACAATTCAAAGTACCCCTGCCACGTATTGATTTATTCAAAACCAGTTTGTCATTCTCGGGAAGTTCATTCTGGAATTTTATTCCTGCAGAAATCAGAAACGCAAAGACGCTTACCTCATTTAGGGTCAGCCTCTTCAAACACCTAGAATCTCTGAGGTAATCTAATCATTACAGTACAGGGACAACTTGCGCGTGTGTTCAGGTGTGTGAATGTGCGTGTGTGTGAGAAATGTGTGTGTGTGTGTGTGTGTGTGTGTGTGTGTGTGTGTGTGTGTGTGTGTGTGTGTGTGTGTGTGTGCGTGCGTGCGTGCGTGCGTGCGTGCACAAAACCACTAATATGGCCGACTTTCTTTACCATCCTTCTGGAAAATGGGTGTGTGTAAAATTCTGGGTGACCAAGTCAGGCACCCATTTTTTTCTGAGGGTTGTTTCTGCATTATCTTTCTCTCCAAAGTCAGAAAAAAAATATAAAAATTGGATGTCCCATTTTTGCAGGTTTACCTAATGTTGTGTGTTTTAAACGCACTGGGCCAGTGTGTTACCACGGAAGCGAGCGTCGTTCGGCTGCGCAGAGTGAACTGAGTTGTTTCCCCTTCTATTGTCTCTCGTCCCGCCAACCGTCGTTCCATCAGGTAAGATTGTTTTTATGCAATATTTCTTAGTTAAAAGCACGCCTAAGTGTACTTCTTCAGCGCAGTTATTTAACTGAGATGCTCCCAATCAGGTATAATTTTACAGTAGCCTATATGGACCCGTTTGGCCGAGAAAACTGAGACGCCGGCCGTCTGCTACGACCCGCGTCTCAGTGCTGCTCAGTCAGTCTTGTAGTAACAGATAATAGAACCCCACGAATTTAACAAAAGCTTTCTTCTTCAACGAAAGGAATTCGTTCAATAACACATTACAAGGTCAATCTGTCACGCGATTGGGTTGCTTTTTTTTTTCTGACATGTGTGATTGATATCGAAAAGTAACTTGACATGTATGCATGCACTGTAAAAAAGATGGCGCCAGATTTCATTGTGTAGTTGAATCATCGTACGCAAAACTACCTCGCGATTCGAAGAACAGACTTCCACGAATAGTTTTTTTTCGGATTTTGCTACTGAAGTATCGCCTTTTACTGTATTACCAGTTATTGTTCGTAGGGGGCAGGGGGTACTGCTATAATTATGTATATATCTGATTTAAAATGGCAATGGTTTACATGGTTGTATTTGACATGTTTGCAGCAACACCGTTTTGGTCACACTCAGCACTTTCTGCACACACCCAGCGCCGGATGGCAGCAGGATGTTCACACCCATCGGGATCTATGGAAGTGGACAAGCACGCCCCTTCCTGGCACATGACCAAGGCCCATGGCAAAATTAGTCAGCAGCAGCATGATGGCCCAGCTTTGTCTGTCGCAGAGGGTGCGTCTGGTAGGAGGGTGCATAGACGGCAGCGGAATGCCCCCAATTACAAACTGGTAAGTGATTCTATGATCATCTTCATTTTATTGGCTCGCGTGCGAAGCAAAAGTGAGTTTATGTTCTGGGCCACTGGTCGTCTGTCCGTCCATCCGCGTCCATGGTAAACGTTAACAGCGGCATTTTCTCGGAGACTTTTCAAGCCACATTCTTCAAGCTTGGCCCAAGGATACTTTGTGGCAAGACCTTTGTAAACATACCAATTTGAGTGACCTCTCTCAAAGGGTCACGCGGGGTTGACAGATGTGTGAAAACTGCTTACATTTTCAGAAAACATGGATTTTGCTGTTGCGAAAGCCAGCCCTCGTCACCAAGGTCACACATATGTAAATCGGTCATACACGGGATTACTCTTTATATTCTTGTGCAAGGCCCCTTAAACCAAAATTGGGCTGCTTTTGTACTAATGCAGCTTTCTTTTTTTTTTCTTTCCTTTACCAGTTGGCAAATGGAGCCTGGGATGGGCCTGAGGCTGAGAGTGCAAGCGCATCGCAATACAAGGACAGTGATGACGAGGACTTTGTTCCTGGCTCGAGCTCACAGGATTCAGATGGTGTGTCGCCATCAATCTCTGGGGTCTCTGACACAGACAGTATTGTATTGAATATGTTAGATTTCAAAGTGGCTGTTTCAGGGTGGGCAGGTGTCAGTGAAGCAAGTACCAGCAAGGTGCAGTGTGCGTTAGGGGATGAATTAGGGGGTGGTAATGACAATGTGGATAGGCAGAAGGAACATGATGTTGGGGGTGGGGAAAGAACACTTACCAAAGAAACGGGTGTGCACATGTTGCAGAGAGGGAAAGGAAAGTACAAATGGGACATGAAACATGCATGCAAATTTTGTGGCAAGCTTGTTTTGAAAATGAGCACGCACTTACACGATGTCCATGCAGATGAGGCAGACGTTGCTAAAATTTTGATGATAAAAACGGGACTAAGCAGAGACGTCAAGCATGGATCAGAATACAAGATGAGGGTGATTACATGCATAATGCTGCAGTTCTTGAAAAGAAATCAGGATGTTTGATTCCTAAGTATCGCACCAAAACTAGTAAGGTAGACGACCTTCTCGCCTGTAGCCATTGCAAAGGGCTCTATCAAAAAAGCTGATCTCTGTACACTCAAAACGTTGCTGTCATAAACAAGGAGGGTTTCAGTTCGCTAAGGGAGGTGAAGCTGCTCAACGTGGTAGGCTAA
Source organism: Semisulcospira habei (assembly GCA_036245525.1). Taxonomy (NCBI): domain Eukaryota; kingdom Metazoa; phylum Mollusca; class Gastropoda; family Semisulcospiridae; genus Semisulcospira; species Semisulcospira habei. The sequence continues at coordinate 112,127,577 of BTPG01000001.1, read as the reverse complement.
TGCTTCCAATACCCTTAGACGTTGACTTTTCCTTCTATCATAAGGTTTTAGCCAGACAGAGAGATGATGAGATAAGCCGTCTCATCAGAACTGACCCTTTGCTTCTGGAGTATGGAAAAAGATTATTTGACCGCAGGGACATTGAAGAACACACGGCTGGGCAAATCAGCTCCAGGATGCGGGAGTTAGGGAGACTATTAAAGCTTCTTAGAGTGAGGTCAGAAATGAAAATCGCAAGTTTAAATGCTGTGGTCAATTCAGCTAGCTTTGATCATGTTGTACTGGCTGTAAAAGAGCTAGCAGAATTTGATGAGGACACACATCAGTTCAAAAAAGGCAATCTTGCAATGCGCATAGGCCATGATTTGAACAAAATGTTCACAGATCAAACAGTCGCTGGCATCCAAACAGCTTGGGCATGGTTCAGATGACAGGTGGCGACAGGAGCTCTCTGAGGCGCAGCGCTTTGACTCTGTCTTCACCGGGGACTGGTACGATTGTGTGTCAGCTACAGCAGCCCAGTCGGTCGGGAAAATGACCATGAACAAACCCAAGCTGATCCCATCATGTAAAAATGTGAGGAAGGTCCAACAGCTTCTTGAGACAAGGATGGTTTCGGAAGATTATCCGACAGTGGTTAAAGCAACTCTTTGCGCTGTATCACTTTTCAACCGAAAACGAGGGGGAGAAGTTCAGAGAATGAAGGTATCAGACTTCCAGAATGCTAAGATTGGATCGATCACCAATCAAGAGATCTTGAAAGGTCTCACAGAGGTTGAGAAGAAAATGGTGAATCATTTTCAGCGAGTGGAAATCAGGGGCAAGTTTAATAGGAGTGTTCCCATTTTGCTGACGAAGAAGATGATGACAACTGTGGACAGAATCCTTCAAATGAGGCAATCAGTGCCAGCTCTCGCCGGTTCCCAGTACATCTTTGCCACACCTTCTGGTCAGAGGCCTTACAGAGACCATGATGTTCTGAAGGAACATGCGCTACAAGCACGAGTGTCAAACCCAGCCATGTTCACATTTACTCAGTTACGGAAGCAGGTTGCAACTTTGGCTCAGTCCATGGCCATCTCGGAGTTAGACCAGGATCAGCTGGCAGACTTCCTTGGTCATGATATTCGGATACATCGCCATATCTAACGCCAACCTCAAGACGTCCTTCAAAAGGCAAAAGTGGCAAAGATTCTTCTGTCAGTTAACAATGGGATGACAGATTTTGAGAGTTGCATTAGAGCTGAACTGGGCGATGATGAAGAGATTGACTTTGACCATGAAAACACATCAGAAACTCGCAGAGAGGTCTCTGGGGAAACAACACCTGTGAATGAAGCAAATAGCAAGTCAACAACACAGGAATCAATTTGCATGACCGAGAAAAAACGTCCAGAGCCTGATGACAAACTAGATAGTTTTGATGATGACAGTTCTGCGTCGGCTCCTGTCCGAAATAAAGCTAGATTTACAAGGAATCCATGGGGGAAAGCTGAAGAGAAAGCTGTTGAAACTCGTTTCAAGACGCACCTCGTCGTGAACAAACTTCCTGGAAAAGCCGAGATACAGCAGGCAATTGCAGAAGAGGCTGCACTTAGACATAGGCGCTGGACAAACATTAAGGATTACATCCGCAACAGACTGAAAAAGTTACAAAAGAAATGAATTGAGATTCTCCGACACTCGCGTCATTTTCGTTTTCATACAGATTTATTACAAGAGTGTTCATTATTATTGGGTTGGTTTCAGCATGTCTAGCTTGTTTTTGTCAGTGGAACTGCAAATGGAACGACGCTTGGGGACGAGAGACAATAATAAGGGGCAAGAAAACCATTGTCAACATAAAGATTTATTACAAGAGTGCTACTATGGGGTTGGTGCGCCTGCATCATTTTGTATACTGTATATAACATGTAAAACTTTGAAAATGGAACTGCTGATGGAACGGCGGTTGGGGACGAGAGACAATAATAAGGAGTAAGAAAACCATTGTCAACATAAAGATTTATTACAATAGTGCTACTATGGGGTTGGTGCACCTGCATCATTTTTGTATACTGTATATAACATGTAAAACTTTGAAAATGGAACTGCTGATGAAACGGCGGTTCGGGACGAAAGACAATAATAAGAGAAAAGAAACAAACATTGTCAACATAAATACTTATTTCAAGAACGTTATTATTCGGTTGTTTTCAGCGTGTATCGCTCTGTTTTTTATCTGATGTACACCTGGATCATTTTGTATGCTGTGTAACATTAAAGAAGTACCAAATGGAGAAAGAAACACGCATTAGAAAAGACGGGTACAACACAATTTATTAATATTTTGGGTAAATACCCTTTGTCAAAATAGACAAACAAACAGAGAGATTAGCCTGCTACTTATCTTCATTGGCAGAAGGAATGTGCAGCACATTCCTTCTGTGAACAAAGATAAGGAGCGACTGATCTCTCTGTTTGTTTGTCTGTTTTGACAAGGCGGATATACCCGAAATCTCACTGAATTGTGTTGTAACTGTCTTTTCTAAGCTTGTTTCTTTTTCCGTTGGACACTTCTTTTCTTTGCATTTTACATGATTGGCAGTCACCTTTTGGGTCTGAATAATTTTTTTGTTTGTTTGTTGTTGTTTTTTTTTGTTTTTTTGTTTTTTGTTGTTTGTTTGTTTGGTTTTTTTTTTTTTTTTTTTTTTTTTTTTTTTTTTTTTTTTTTGGGGGGGGGGGGGGGTGGTGGTGCATCTCTCTTGATTTTGGATGTGTGTTGCTAAATGATCTTAAGTTTATTTAGCGTATTAGACTGGCTGGCGACATACATTCAATATTCTGTTCATTATTTTATTTTATTTTTCCCCCTTCATTATCAGTGCTGGCACGTCTGGACGTTCAGCAATGTACAACCAATCGGGATGAAAGACAATAATAAGATAAGAAAACCATTGTCAACATGATAAACATTTATTACAAGAGTGTTATTTTTTTCAGCGTGTATAGGTTGTTTTTATCTGATGTACGCCTGGATCATTTTGGAAATGTCTGTACCTTTTTTTTTTTTTTTTTTTGGTTACTATAAAGTACACTTTGCATACTGTGCATTGTTGTTTCTAAAGTCACAGGAAGCATAAACCTTAGCTGAGTTGGTATACCTCGCCCTCTACCTAGGTTAAACGCACCAGCGGTGCCACTGTTGCTATTTTCGCACCAGACCGGTCGCTCGGACTGGAAATGTGCACCAGAACTGCTCGCGCAGGTTGGCTTGTGCACTTGTAGTGTGGTCTTGTACATTCACGCAGAAGATTGTGATCGCAGTCAAAAAAAAAAAAGGTTCGTTTGCGGTTTTAACTTGTAGCCTTTTATCTCCCCGAACACGCCAGTTTTGTGTTGAGATGGCGGAGGCTTAAGTCATGCCCAACACCACTGAATCAAGTCTATTGTACATGTAGTGCGCTCATTTCTCGAACTTCAACTTTGACGGTGCTTTCTGCCGCAAACGACGCAGATGTCGCAAAAATCACCTCCATTGAGGGTTTAAAAAAGCCGTTTTTAAAAATCTGCCAAATCGCGTAATGTTTCGTGGTGCTAGCATACGGATGGATGCATAATTGATGGATTGCATATATGGGAAAGGGTTTATTCTTTATTCATGTTATTTTGCAGCAGTCAAACGAAGCTCACGAGATTCTTTCTCCGAGGTTGCCCATTACAGGTGCAGAAAGCACACGCTCTAAACCGATCGGGTGCACCAGACCGGTCCGAGCGACCGGTCTGCTGCCAATATAGCAACATTGGCACCACTGGTGCATTTAACCTAGGCACTGGACGAGGTATACCAATTCGGCTAAACTTTATTGTCGCACTTGCTAGAACTCAGTATTATATTTATCTCTCCATTTTATGAAAAGAGGCACATAAGTCGCGGTAACCCTTTACGTGCCGAACTTGGGCAAGAACTAGTTTTCCTCATCACAAAGTTGGCAGAAAAAGGTTTGACTGCTCTTGATTGTTTGATTTGAAGTGTCTACAAACAATTACCGTGCTTTTTATATGCATGCACCTTTGATGTGAGTAATAAAGGCTGAAGTTTCAAGTGATTGATTTCCCATGTTGTCAGTTCATTAATTAATGTCAGTGTTCTGTTTTGTCATTTTAACTCATTCTACCCCAAGACCGGAATCCCCAAATGTTGAAGTCGTCTTCTGAAACCTGCGTTGCAGGGCAGGACACAGATCGACCACGATAGTTCAAGGGTGATGCCAGAATAGCTTGGCGGCCATAGGCGCCACTCTATTCTGGCATCAGCCTTGAACTATCATGGTCGATCTTTATTTTGCTCTGGTGTGTCTGGGGTAGAACAAGTTAAGTGTTAGTTTCTTCGTCTCGGTCTTTTTCTGTCTTTCATATTTTTCCACACTTTTTAACCTGTATCATACTGAGGCTAAAAGCTTCAAATTTGTACACTGCCATATATGCAAGCTACATTACAGAACTTACAGATGAGGACATAGACGAATGGCATTATTAGTTCAAGGGTGGTGCCACAATAGCTTGGCGCCTAGAGGCGCCAAGCTATTCTGCCACTACCCTTTGGACTATTTTAGTCACACTTGTTGCACACATTGGTGTATTCCGAATAATAAGGGTTAATATTCAAAATGCTCTGTTGCTGTTTGTCTCAAACTGCAGAGTACATTTTTTTTAAAAGTCGTTTAATTTCCAGAATTCTCACATAAATGCCATGCATAAACTGTTTTGCTTCAGAATGACAAAACGTAGCAATGTTTAAAAGATTTCCTCTGTAAAAATCATAATCGACAGGTTACAGGCCAGTGTTCATTCAATTTTGCACCAAACAATGTTAAGAATGTTAATGCATACATACACATTAAGTTGAAAAAAACAAAACAAAAAAATGAATGTGAAAAAAAAAGTATTCCATGCACTTGACCTTATTATATACGCCTAATGTTGTGAAACACCCATTTTGACTGTAATGCCAGTTTTTGTGTGAGAGAGACACCCACCCTTTTATTGGTAGAAACCCATTTTTTTCTGCATCTAGTGGCTCTGTTTCTAGAAAATGTCTATTTTTTTTTGTTTGTTTTAAGTTATAGAGCTTAGTTATAAGGTGAGTTCTAAACATTCGCATCAATTCCAGAGCCCTAGAATAAATAGAAATATGGGAACCCATTTTCACATGAAATGGTAGGTAACCCACTGTGAGGCTTTTGTGCTCCTCTGTGTGTGTGTGTGTGTGTGTGTGTGTGTGTGTGTGTGTGTGTGTGTGTGTGTGTGTGTGTGTGTGTGTGTGTGATTGAGAGAGAGAGAGAGAGAGAGAGAGAGAGAGAGAGAGAAAGAGAGAGAGAGAGAGAGCGTCTCTTTTTTTTAAATATAATATACAGTGAACCATAATATCTGAGTGCCAAGAGTACATAGAATAGTGCATGTACTATGTATAATGTTTTTGCCTTCATATCTGTGTACGCGATATTTTTAAGCGCGCGCTCACGTATCTCTCTCTGTGTGTGTGTGTGTGTGTGTGTGTGTGTGTGTGTGTGTGTGTGTGTGTGTGTGTGTGCGAGTGTGTGTGTGTGTGTGTGTGTGTGTGTGTGTGTGTGTGTGTGTGCATGCTGTGTGTGTTTGTGTGTGTGTGTAAGAGAGAGAGAGAGAGAGAGAGAGAGAGAGAGAGAGAGAGAGAGAGAGAGAGAGAGAGAGAGAGAGAGAGAGCGCACATATACACATATTTGCCTTTGCTGTATGAATTCTAATGTACTTAATGATTTTATGAGTATTGCTTTACTTTGCATGTTTACTCATTTTATATTTTTGTGCGTACGCGTTATGCGCGTATGTATGTCTGGAGTGCGTGTCCGAGAGCGTGTGTGTGTATGTGTGCGTGTGTGTCTAAGTGCGTGCGTGTGCAAGTTTGTGTTTGTGAGTGTGTGTGCGTGCGTGCATGCGTAATTGCGGTGTGCATGTATGTGTGTGTGTGTGTGTGTGTGTGTGAGAGAGAGAGAGAGCGTGCGTGTGCGTGCGTATTTGCGAGCGTGCGTGCGTGAACGAATGCATGCATGCAGCAGTGTGTGGTATGTGTATGTTTACATGTCTATGTCATTTATGTAGTAGATGTAGCAACGGCAAGTTTGAAAACTTGTCCTGTTACCAATAACTTCTACCGTTGGAAAATAAAGGTTCATTGTTCATTGTTCTGTTCCTGCAAGGCCATCAATGTCGTCCGCAAAGCGGAAGTTCGTGATTGTTCTGCCTCCAATACTGACAGTTCCTTCATGATCTTTTTAGGGCGTCTGTCATGATTGTTTCCAGGAAGATGTTGAAAAGAGTAGGTGAGAGCAAAAATGCTTGTCTGACTCCAACTGTAGCTCTAAACCAGTTTCCTTTTTTTTTTTTTTTTTTTTTTGCCGTTAAAGCAGACTGCGCTAGTGGCCTTGTTGTAAAGGTTTGCTATGACTTTGATCAGGTTGGCATTGACGTTGTATACCACCATTTAATCTCTATGTTTTCCGGTTATTTATGATTCAAGGTGCCGGACAGCCCTGATCTAAGCGTTCAGTAGAAAGACCTAGGACAGATTCGTGCGCGATACTAGAATTGCGGATTGGCCAGCTGATTAAAAATTACAGGTACGGCAATGGTTCTAGGAGGTAGGCATTGGGGCATTGAACCCCCTGCAATTTTTAGATGCTGACTAATCACAGTGTCGGAAAATGGAGTGACTGAACGACAATATGACTTGGTTTTCGGCACACGCCTAGCCACAACATAGCAGTCATGTCTAGGCAAAGATCTTGAGGTAATTTACTTTGTAATGTAACGTCAATATTTTGGATGCCAGACAACTGTTCCTACATGATGATGTAACAGCGCAGTTCATGTCGCCAGAGTGCCAGTCGTCACTATAAAATGATGTCACTGCGCGTGAACTGAAAGTAGGTCAAGTTTCAATATCGCGTGTGCTCGTGCCGTTTTGTTGACCAGACTTTCTGCAAGATGATTTTGTGCACACCCGGCAAAGCACGCAGCAGACTTGTATCACACGTGTGTGATACAGCTTTTCCGCTTAAAGGCAGCAAAGAATGAGGTGTGTAAAAAAGATAAAGTAACATATTCTGAAGCGGATGTTTTGTGCCAGTGAGTCGCAAGTGACATGTTGACTGCCTAATATGTCACATCGCTGTCTCTTGTGTTTGTGTGGTATCACAACGTGTGACCCGTAACGCTACACTGTGATGTTCAGAATACCGCTGTATGAGCAACGCAACGCAGTTTTATACTTTTTGCTAGCGCTCATTCTCACTGAAAATGTACAAATCGAAACCTGAACACTGCATTTTTAAAACAAAAATTCGTTTAACGACATGAAACTTCAGTTTCTTTCAAGTGTAACCTTTCCCAGGTTCAGACTTTGAACAGAAAGTCTCAGCATTCAATATTTTTTAACTCATTCGATACGTGCCACCTCCGGATACGCGGATTTAAGCCGCGTATCCTGAGGCGGCACGTCTCGAATGAGTTAATTAGGCCATTGTAGTAGATTCATGGGTAAATTGAGTTTTGCGATTTACGTGGTGGACCCTTGTAGTATTTGACAGGATTTTTCCAGAAATTTGAGTTCCCTACGTAAGTAAACTTAAATACGGAAGAAACATTACAATATTTCAAAACATAGCCTCTAATGCAAATAAATTTCAGGTACTTTAACAAAAACAGTGCATCGAATTCTCGTGTCCTTTTTGAGAAAAGCTCTAAGTAATTAAGCTTGCATAATACAGCAAATCAAGCAACACATTCTTTCGTGTGATTTTTTTTTTTTAACCATTCTGCTGAGAAAGCCGGTAATTGACAAAAAAATGAAAGAATTGACAACAGTAGGATTTGAAGAACGCGGCAGCGCTGTTGGTGTATAATGAGATTTTATATTATGGTTACTACACCTGTTAGTTTGGATTCATTGATAGATGCTAACCAGGCATCTGTCATCCTAATCAGCGCAGTATGGCAGAAATGGTTTGGTCAGACACCAGACTGCAATGAATGAATAAGATTTCGGTTTGCTAAATATTTAGATAGATGTTTATGAATATGCCTCTCTAAAGGCTTTGACAAAACTGATAGTTATGAAATGGGACGAAAATTATTAATTTCACTCAGATCTTTTGATTTTGGTAGTGGGATTACATTTGGGTCTGTAAATGCATCCGGAAAACAGTTTTGATTTATACAGAGATGGTAGATGTACGTGCGACTCTCAACGATATATGGAAGAGATGTCTTGAGTATTTATGAACTGATCTCATCAGGCCCGGATGACTTTTTATTTTCCATCGAGGTAATTAATGTGCCCAATTCATAAACCGCTATAGACGGTATCATGAAAGGTTCGTTGTTATTGTTTACTGGTTACAGTAGACTAGTAGCTTGTCTGGACAAACATACTTATGTGAGTTATTTCCCAACAATAAAGTTATCTTGAATCTTGAATCTTAAATTAATTTATATTGTCCTTCTTGTTGTAAGTAGTCATTTGTCTAATGCTCACTTTTTCACATCTGTATGTGTGCGCGTGTGTTCGTTAACTCATTAAAGACTGAAATGAGTTAACTAAGTGCGTACACTTGGTAAATGTGTGTGTGTAAGAGTGTATACGAGCAGTCAAGAATTCATCACCGGAAGTCGGGCCGTAGCATTGACCCATTTCCTCCTGTACCCGTAGCTCAAGCTTGTCCTCAGTGAACACCTACCGATGACGCCGACACGGAGCCGATGCCTCAACACGTGGGCCACCTCCCGTCCGCACTGACGACATTCTATCGGCCAGCGGCCTGCGTGTTGTCCCCCCTCGTGACGTAGTCTGATGATTTCGGGACCGTCACTGATGGAGGGGATGGCGCTGGCCGTGTAGCCTGGGATTGTACCTGCCCGCCCCACCTCCCTCACAATAACTGGCGCCGATCGTAATGGTACTGTCAGCGTCTCTACATGCAGGCGTGGCGGTACGTCTGTATGATGCAATGTAGCGGCCCACAGAGACATACAGGGGACACGGCGGAAAAGCTCAGCTACCATCTGTCGATAACGAAGACCGATCTCCCTATAACAGAAAAGGGAAAGGAAAGATATGGCATGGAAGCTACAAACCGGCCACCACCAACACAAACATCACCGACTGTGGTATTAACGGTCATAAACAATTCAACGGAAAGAATGAGAACCTTCACTGCCAACGGCCAGAAATACTATTGTAAAAACATGGCAGATTCACTACTACTGGAGAACTCATCCTTCTGCCGCAGGCACACAGATATAAATAAATCCAGCAAGAGATAGTAGTCCACGCATCTGCTCATGAAGTTCTATACCTCTTGCCTTTGTGTGTTGCGCGTGTTGTTCTGGCGGAGAGTACAAAATTAACACAATAGTGATTCGTGTTTTTCAATCTAAATTAGCTAACACGATGAGGATTTCATCCCAAAGTCTACCATATTGTTTGGAGCTCACGGCATTTTTTTTTTAAGGAACATTCAGAGTTTTTCATATTTATAAGCTTATCCTTCTGATCCATTTCCCTCCTCTCTAAGCCAACCTCTGATCAAAACACGCCGGCGCACACAAATAAAGACGGACACACGGCGCTTTACGCCATTATTACTCTCTGTGGGCTGGAGTAGCGACTGGAATTCTAAGGAAGAAGAATAGCTCGAGCAACAAAATGACGTCACTATACGCTTCACGCCATGGCACCGCCACTCACGACGACGTGTACAGTGCGACGAATTTGATATTTCACGTCACTCATCCGAAAGGCACGCTCTTCCAGAGCTGAATGTTTTGTTCCACACAACCTCTTCCAGGGCTGACTGTTTGCCGGAAGTAAATAGTGGCTCCAAAACGTACTTGCAAACATAAACTAGTTAATATTGAAAATGTTGAAGAGGTACAACGCTGGATTACGAACTCATTCAGTATCTCCCTTTCATCCCCCACCCCATTCCACCCCTTCCCCCCGCCTGATCCGCACGGCAATGGCCCACACAAACACAGACGGCAGAATGGCCTACACACAAACACAGACGGCAGAATGGCACACACAAACACAGACGGCAGACACACGGCTCTTCCTACCGGCTATACGTTCTGTGGGCTGGCGTAGCCACAGCCATTTTGAAGAATAAGGTGTAATGGCCAATAGTCATTACTTTTTTTCTTTAATGAAATAACTTTTCTTTAATTCTGGAAAAAGGTTAAAGAAATAAATTTTCTTTACTTTTTTTGAAAATTAAAGAAATACATTTTTTTTACTTTTTTTTTTAATGAAATAAATTTGCGTTAAATACAGGAATGATCATTTATTGCTCAGCTCGGACAAAAAAGTGGCATGCAGTTTGAAAATTTACATACAAATTGTGAAAGAACCTATGGAATCTATGAACAGACTGTGAAAAAAAAATCAAGAATAAATAATGTGATTTGATTTGATATTTTATTAACAACATGTTTCTTCCAATCTGTCCTTGTGACACTCATTCACACCCTTTTCAAGCATTTTAACCCATGCACACCAACGAAAAAAAGAAATTAAGCTATGCATTCAAATATAACAGCTAGAATTAGTAGAATACAAAGAATCTCTCTCTCTCTCTCTCTCTCTCTCTCTCTCTCTCTCTCTCTCTCTCTCTCTCTCTCTCTCTCTCTCTCTCTCTCTCTCACACACACACACACACATTATATACATATTTACATAATTATAATACAAAAATTCCCAAAATTTCTCAATTAGAGATTTCTAAAAATTGTTAACAGATTTTGAGTTGCATTTTAAATTTGTACATAATTTCTCAGAGACAGGCATACAAAATCAAGAAAAAATAACCATGCTTTGGAAACTAAGTACTTACAAAATATGGAAAAGCCGTTGAAAAACAATTCAAAACATGCACATATAAAATGAAGAAAAAAAGAAATGACCATCTTTTTGCTATGTACATACAAAATGAAGGATGGGGAAAAAAAGAATTTCAGCAGAAGCATAAACAGTCATTGGAAACACACACACGCGCCTACAAAGCCTTATTAAACTTGAGGAGAACTTTCATCTCTAAGTGTTCGTCTGACACTTTGCTTCTGATGGGTGTGAAGACAAGCCCAGCACACGAAAAGAGTCTTTCAACTGATGCACTGCTGGGTAGGATGGTATTTGTCCGTACAAAAATCTTCTTCACCTTCGGGAATCCATCCAGAGTTGCCAGGGGCCCAGGGGGGCAAAGGAGGTAGGTGGAGACGTTGATGTTTTCCACCACATCAAAAGTAAGGAAGTCTCCATCATCGGCATCCTCCTTGAGTGGACTAGTTGGCTCGGATGACATGATTTCAATATTCAAGGCAGCTTTGCAGGCCTCCTGAAGTTCCAGATCATTCGTCCAAGTCAGCTTCCGTCTGAAAGAAAAAGAATAAACCTAATTATAATGAAAAAGTTTAAACAGAATGATAATGATACACGTTCCTTGACAGCTTTCGTTTTACAAATATCTGTAAAAGAAAAATAAGCTTCATGTCTCATTCATGGTCCAGGGCTGCAAACTCCCCAATAGGCAGCTTTATTATGGTTAGTAGTTAATTTGTGCACTAAATAATACATTATTTCAAGAATAGTGGAACTGTACAGCTGCTAACAAGCACATGACTTTTTTTTAAAGGTTTTTTAAGGAAAACCAAGTTGTAACAGCTTACCTAGGGTCGGACACAGCTGCAAGAAGGCAATCACTGTCCTTGTAGCTTTGTTGAAACCGGGCCTGGACCCCCTTCAACACACTGTCGGCCAGCGGCTTGCAAATGCATAGTGACGACTTGATCTTTTCAATGCGTCCCTTCAGGGTCTCCAGTTGAGGCAGCAAGCTCCCAAGACCAGTGCATCTCTCTCCCTGTATAAAGTCCAGACACCTTGCCAAAGGACCCATGACCTGTGGAGCAAAACACACATTAGTTCAAGGCATATAATTATGAAATAAAAGGAGTTAAGCTGAAAGCATAAAAACTAAATAAAAGCACGCAAAAAGTAATGGGTAAAAAAATGCAGAAAACATAGCATACCAAGACAAATTCTCTCATCAAGTCAAAGTCCCTTGTGGTGAAGTTAGTGAGGCCGAGGGCATCGCAAATCTTTCTCAGCTGCTCTGCTGACAGCGCACTCAGACACTGCACAGCGTCGAAGGTCGAATTCCATCTAGTTGCATTAGGAACCACCAGTTTCTTCTTTGCTATTTCTTCTATGGCCTCTGCACACAGACAAAAAAAGCAATTATGAAATTAGCACACAAAAGAAAATTAACTGGGAGACAAATGTGACTACCAAGGCAAGTCTTGTAAAGGGAGGTAATTAGTATGGTTAAGAAAGAACTCTAAAGCTGTAATTGCCACTTTTTACGGCAAGTTCTTTCTTAACCCTAGCACATAAAAACATAAATTGCAAGGGGAAATAAACACAAAGACAAATTTGCTGTGATAAATAAATAACTCACCAGCACTGGTAACTGCTCTCGACTGCTTATTCCAGATAGCAGTTGCCTTGGCGAACATGGATCTGTAGGCGATCTTAAATGTCTGGTCTTGCAGGGCTGCCTCGGTGTCTTTGCTTGCTACCAGATTCAAGGTGTGTGCTGCACAACGGTGATGTGTGGGCAGAACTATATCTGTTTGGGCTTCATCCCTCCATCCATCGTCCTCTCTGAAGATGTCAAATGTTGTGACAGGGTCTGCATCCTCTGCATCCTTGTCTTCAGGGGAATCATCTTTACTGAACATCCTATAACAAAAAACATATAAATAAATAAAAAAAAACAAATAAAAAAATAAATTAAATAAATAATGCAATTTTTTGTATTTAAGAATAAATTCATATAATAATATGAAGGAAGGACGTCTTCAAAACATCCATGTAGAAGAAACAAAAGATACACACCTGAAAGCCTTCACAAAATTCGAACCATTGTCTGTCACAATACGGACTGTCTTGTTCTGGAGGCGATACTGTCGAAGGACGGAGTCTATGGCAGAGGCCAACTTATCAAACGTATAAGACGTCTGCATGCCAGTCCAAATGATCTCACCGCAAGGTTCTCATCCAAGTAATGGCACGTCATGCCCAGGAATGATCTGAAAATACAGAAAATTGATTAAAAATTAAATTAAAGTTGTAGGAAGAAAACACCAACACACACTGATATGACAACCAAGATGGAGGCTAACAACCCCTGAAACAGCCTGCTATGTGTAACCACTAACAACGATACATGCGTCAAACCAATTACCTGTGATGTGACGTCCAACAATCAGCGATCACGCACACATAGTCGACAGCCTCCAATGTCTTGATGATCCCATTCACCATGTCTGCATACTTGGTCTGAAAAAACAAAATATGCAGAATGAACCCTTTTATCGTTACTATTACAATAACAAGTAACATATTTATAAAAACACTTAATAATAGCAAACTAGCTAGCATAACAAGCACAAAACTCACCTCAAGTCTTTTATTGGCAGTATCCCGGCACAACAAGGTGTTTTCCTGTCCAGTCAGCCCATTCACAAAGTGCTTGAAGTGTTCACTGTCCAAAAGATTGAACGGCAAATTTTCATGAAGCAGGAGGTCCATAACATAATTGTCTACTTCAGCCTTCCGAAGGACAGTCCTGAAAAATGAAAATACAGAATTAAGAAATTAAGAATACAACATGAATGGGCACAATTCAATTTAAAATCTTAGTGTCTTTTGGCACTACGGTCATATAAAGAATGTTGCACTACAGTCACGTAAAAACAATGAAATTGAAAGAATAAGTACAAAGCAGTGCAGACCTCCTTGATGAATTGTCCAACCGTAGACACTTCTGGATTGTAGGCTGGCTAGGAGTAGGACTGCTTTCTCTCTTCCTCTTGACCGCAGACTTTGTCTCAATCAGCCCCTTCTCCAGCAACGGGTGACGTCTCTACACACAAGAAAGAAAAGACAAAGTTTGAATACACTGAAGCACAACTAAAATCAACTACTGAAAAACTAAGATTTTATTAAGAGGCCGTTTACTTCATGCTTACTCTGGTGCAAAAAAAAACCCACTATTTTATTAAGAGGCAGATTACTTCAAGCTTACTCTGGTGCAAAAACAAAAAAATAGTGCAAAAAAGAGTTATAAATTCAAAAGTTATCCAACTGTAGGGACAGTGTGAGTGTTACAAGACGTCAACATTATTAGATATTAGTACCCAAGTTAACTTCGTCAAACAAGAAAAACAAACATTCAAGATCACTTTATTTTCTCCAACAGGAGAAATTAAGACATGAATTGTTAATGGATTACAATAATACAGACACTCATTCACATTAAAGAATATACTTTACAAAAGTAGAAATTAGGCTACAGAAATTCTAGAAAATATGGCAATCACCTGTTTTAGCCCCCGCGGTCGTAAACCACGATGACAAAAGCTCAGATAATTTACTTTCATTTTAGAACGAACATCATTTTCTTTTTGGGGGTACTGAACATGATATGAAATGCTGCTTTTTCCGTACAAATAACAGTTTTAGTAGGGGAGTTGTTGTCCGAGTAACTGACCGCGGGGGCTAAAAGAGGTGATTGCCGAAAATATAAAACTAAATCACATATCACAACTGGTAATATCAAAAATATTAATTTTATATAATCACATAAATTTAAAATTAGGCATTCAAACCCACACACGTACGCACAGTCAAACACACGTGCTGGTTAAAATAACCTGTCACCTACCTTCAAGTGACTTGTCAGATTTGCCGCTGTCTTTCGATGGGCTAAGATTTCTTTTGCACAGCCCCGCTGTTTGCATTTAAAAATGAGCGTATCGGCTGACTTTCCTCCAACATACTCGTAGTATTCAATAAACGCGTCAAAGAATCTCGGCAAAATTTCATCTCTCGATTCACTGCTGGAAGTGGAAGCCATCTTCTTTTCACGATCTCAAATTTGAACTGATGCAGGGTATGCTGGGTAGGCTAGCTGTAATCCAAACCGCCTCAAACCGGCTGCAACTGGGTCAAACCGGCTTTGCGCATAGGCCTCTGTTGTTAGTCGTGGCGGTAAAACAAACTGAAGTAACGAAATTTTTAACGAAAGAAATCGATAATCGTTACTTTTATTTTTTAATTCGTTGAATTTTCTTTAACGTTTTAAAAACATTAACGCGTTAATTTTCTTTAACCAAAAATTTAATTCGTTAAATCGTTAAATCGTTAAATCGTTAAATCTTCCAACCCTGGTAATGGCCCACTCCCACAAATCCTCTTCTCTATGAGCTTGCATGTGTATTCCACCTTTTCCACAATACTTTCGCAAATATCATATAAAAATAAATGAAGGAGAACATCGCGCCAGCTCAAACACACGTAAACCACTGAAGTGCTGGTGATTTGCGTCAATTAGAAACATTGTATAAAACACTGACACGTCTGGTGCTTTTACGTCATTGTCACTGTTTGATTCTTCTGATGAAATGAAGGAGTCTTACTTCAATTGACATTTTTCCCCATTAAACTTTCATTTTCGAAAAAGTTAAAGAGGTACAAATCTGACTAACGAACTCATCTAATGTCTTTGTACAAATTAGCCATATCCAAACTTTTATGTGCATGTAATCAAAATTGCGAACTCTAATCTGGGTCAACCGACTTTCAATGAACGGTCACATGTTTTCAATGAGACATCCAATATGCTCGATGGCTTTCTTTGCCACCACTTAATAAAGTATTTTGCCTAGTTTCAGGTTTGTGTGTGCAGTAATATCGGAGATTCTCGTGTTTACATTCGTGTTTACATACATACGTACACACACAGACTTCGTGCCAAATCTACGTTCAACAGCAAGGTTTGAGTAGCTAGACGATGATGATGAGATTGGAACGGGACAGGGACTTCCAGCTCTCGCTGATTTCGTCCGGGGGGGGGGGGGGGGGGCAGGGGGGGGGGGGGTGACGGGGGGGGGGGGGGGTGGTGTCGCTGTCTGTCTGCCGCTCCGTCGCGCAGCTGGCTGATGGTACTGCCGGGGCCGGGTGGTTGGTGTTGGAGGAGGCGGGTGGTGTGGCCGGGAGACCGTTGCCTAGCGCCAGGCTGGTGGGTGGTGGTAGGCCAACCACTCCAAAAGATCTTGCAGGAGTGGTGGCGGGGATGGTGGTGTCGGCCGGAGGAACCGTGGCCGGTTGTGGGGGTTAGGTGGTGGTGGTGGCGGCCAGTTGATCCTGGGCCGAGGTGTCGGGCGCTGGAATGGACGGGGTGGGTGGCGGCGCTGAGGTGGCAGGCGCATGTGTGGTGGCGGCGTGGGGAGCAGTGGTGGGCGCTGGTGTCGATAGCGCCTTGGCGGTCGGTGGCGCCTGCTCTGACGTGGGCCAGTAGCTGGTCCGTTGGGTGGTAGTGGTGGTGGCTGTTGTGGTGCCGGGTCTGTGGCAGCGTCTTTCGTCTCGGCGGTTTCTGTTGCTGTATCGGCATCCTGTGTCGCGGGTTGGTGCTTGGTGGTGTGCGTCGTGCCGGTTTTCTTGTTGGCAGTCTTGGGGGCGTCTGTTGTGGTCTGGCTGTGTGCGTCGGTCACCTGTGGTGGCTGGAGGTCTCGAATCGCTCCGGTGTGCACCAGTCACCGGGCGGCGACCAACGCACGGTGATAAGTGTCCCCTTGTAGTGCTGCTATGACCGGTATGGCGTCTTGAATAAGGAGGACCAAGTCGTCGAAGGTGATTTCGCGGACCCTCGTCCCCTCCTCCTCAGCCGTCGCCGGGCGCTCCCGAGTGAGTGTTTCGGGGATAGCGACCGGCCGTGTGGCTGGCGGAGAGTCGGGTTCCGACGCCGACCCTGACGAGTTCTGGCCCTCCTCTTCCGACGAAGGTGTTTGTGGTTCGTCCTCCACAATTGGTTGTGGTGGAGGAGGCGACTTGGCTCGGTGTTGTTGCCTAGTCTGCCTGGTGTTCTGTGTAGGCTGTTGCGGGGAGGCCGGTCGAAGGCTCTTAAAGTAGGCCTTCTTCTCGGAATAGCTCATCCGAGATGTGTCGCGTCTTTGTTGTCGATCAGCCATTGTGCGCTGTGCGGTGGACCGTTCACGGCGCGCTGTGTCTGTATCTTGGCTTGCCTTGGCTTGTATCGAGAGAGGCGCGTGTCCTCTCTCCTCTGCTGCTGAGCGCTGAATGAACTAGACGTAACGTCATTTTTAAGTCCATTCTATTTATAGACGGATCTTTTTAGGACTGGTCGCGGTGGGACGAATTTAATAGCATGTCCATGATGTCAAAGGAGAGCAGGCCTAAACCTTTCACAATTAAAGTAACAGATAAAAAAATTACGTCATGTCTATTTACGCTAACTTCGCTGCTGAACGTACATTTGGCGCGAAGCGCCTGTGTGTGTATGTATGTATGTATGTATCTATGTATGTATGTATGTATGTATGTATGTATGTATGTATGTATGTATGTATGTATGTATGTATGTATGTATCTATGTATGTATGTATGTATGTATGTATGTATGTATGTATGTATGTATGTATGTATGTATGTATGTATGTATGTATGTATGTATGTACGTATGCACGTATGTGTGTATGTGCATATGTATGTAAACAAGAGGATCTCCGATATTTCTGTACACATAAGCTTGAAACTTGGCGAAATACTTTCTTAAAGGGGTAGCTAAGAGCATATTGTAACTGAATGTCTCATTTAAGACATAAACAGACTGACCCAGATTAGAGTCCGTAACTTTTGGCATATTTACTTAACATTTTGGATATAGCTGGTTTGGATAGAGACATTGGATGAGTTTGTTGGCCAGCGTTTTATCTTTTCAACTTCTTTAGTAAAAGAAAAATAATTATTTTCAGTAAGGAGTTAATACAGTTAAAAACCTTGACTTCTAGAGAAAGTCAGACAGTAGGGGTGACGTAAAAGAGGCCACTCCGTCACCACGGAGACATTGACATAATACTCTAAATATGACGTAATTCTCTCTAGCGCGCCGCCTTCCCTTCCTCTCTCTCTCTCTCTCTCTCTCTCTCTCTCTCTCTCTCTCTCTCTCTCTCTCTCTCTCTCTCTCTCTCTCTCTCTCTCTCTCTCTCACACACACACACACACAGACATGCGCGCATCTCCAAGATGCATAGTTCCTCATGCGTCCGGAGAGCGCATGGGGATCTATGTGTCTCGCTGATGTTTGGAGGGCGCGCGCATGCACGCACTAACATGCACGCACGCACACACACACACACACACACACACACACACACACACACACACACACACACACACACACACACACACATACATTGTCGCGCTTTCAGAAGAGTTTTCAGGTGACCCGATATAACTAGTTTGGAGAAAGACATTGAATAAGTTTGTTAGCCATCTTTATACCCTTTTAACTTCTTCAGTAAAAATTATTTCTTTTCAGAAAAAAAATTAAAACAGTAAAAAACCTTAACATCTGGAGAAAGTTAGACAGTGGCGTTGGCGTAAAAAAGCAACTCAGTCACCACGCAGACATACTCTAAATATGTCGTAATTCTCTCGCTCACTCGCTCTCTCTCTCAAATATGCGTGCATCTCGAAGAGGCATAGATCCTCATGTGTCCGTAGGGCGCATGAACATCTATGACTCTCGAGGACTTTTAGAGCGCGTGCATCCACGCACGTACACGCAGACGCATACACGCAGATCGACGCGCTTTCAGAAGAGCCTGCAGGTGTACTTATTACAGCATGTAAAGTAAACCTGATTTCACACAAATTATTGCAAGACTAAAATTGTAAAGTGAAAGTATAGTTTTGTCACCATTTTCCCAAGTCTTGAAGCGAAAGCGAAACTCATATCATGTTAATTTTAAAATTAGGTAAACATTTAAAAAAATAACTCAAGACAAATGACGTTTGACAAACAAATGACGCGTATGCACTGCGTGCGCCCCTTATAGAGTTCACTATGACGCATTGGCACATCTGCGAGGTCTTTTCAAAAAGAAATATTTCAATATCAGAATTAAGTGAAAGACAAAAGGTAGAGACCCTTGACAGCGAAGACAGCTCTCAAATAGAAAAGACTTTGTGGGTTATGGTTCATCCCATCTTGTTATCTTGTTACTTCTTTGCCAAACCATGAGCCTCGCCCGCCTGTAAGGTCCTTTGCATTCTACGGAACGCGCTCCGACCAGCCCCGCCCTAAAAGTCTACCGTATTTTCAATACGGTAGACAAAAAGACGTATCAGTGTTGACTTATAATTATCTCGTTGACTGCCGATAAAAACTGAACACCGCCGAACTGCAAGCGGTATAGAGTCTTGTGAGCCCTGCAGTTGCGGAAGCTCATGAGGATCTATGCCTCTTGCTGAAAACACTTTGTATCCATGTTTCTTGGACGGCAGCAGCTCTTTGGGTTTGAATTTACAAAGATTTCAGAAAGATAATCTGCATCAACTGGTATATCATGGAAATATAGCTTACTTATCTCATTCAGCCCGACGCATGTATTTGGAGGGGTCATCTAACGACTATGCAGGAGATGGATCGACCATGATGATTCAGAAGGTAGTGCCAGATTAGCTTGGCGCCGACAGGCGCCAAGCTAATCTGGCACTACCCTTGAATTAGTGCGTCAGGGCTGAATGCGTTAACGATAAAATTTTATGTTGCAAAGCTCCAGGTGTACACATTGGCGTTCAGTGGAGAATATGAGTGATCCACGTACAAACTGCTAAGTTAATCATCATGGGGAGCTATACACGGACACTGTGGGTTACATACAGGTTTGAAAAGTTGGCCTCGTCCATCAGGACGTGCAGAGTCTTTGTGATCACTGACTGGACTGCTGCATATACGTCTGTCTCATTAGCCCCTGCAAGATCACAGCTAAGGAAGCGCACAGTGCCGGCTGATGGTGTGGGGTCCTGACGGAGTGTCATCTCCAGCTGGCGGTGGATGACGTGTGACACGGCGCGACTATACAAAGACGTACTGAGCACGAGGACATCCTCACCCGCCCGCAGCCAGTGCAGACCGACCAGCACCAGCACTAACGACTTGCCCGTGCCGGGCGGCCCCACCAGACACACCCTGGGTAGGCAATGGATCTGGTTAATTAGGTGAAGCTGGTCGGGGGTCAAAACGACCCTAGCCAGCCTCTCCCCCAGCTCCGATACCCCCTCCCCGAGAGTGTGCACCTCCACCCGTGGCGGAGTGACACAGTGGACAGCGATGGTGGTGGCGGGACCCACGATTCTGAAACACACAGACCGCAGTCAGGTATTCTACATCGGACGTTAGTTCGTTCGCACTTCATAATTCTGGATTTGCAAACTATCACCAGCATGTCAGCTTTGATCCAGATTTGTATTTTCTATCAAATCGCCGAACAAGACAAGTAAAAACAACGGTATATTTTAACATTTCGGTGCGTTATCTGGATGACGCTTCAAAAAACACTATGTTCGTATTTTGTTAGAGTTATCAAATATCACAACGCCATGTATGGGGAGTAGTGTGGGTGGTGGTGGGGGGTTGGGAGGTTGGGATTGGATTAAAAATTAATTAACATTTTGTGATTTTAGCTAGGTAGCACAGACGGGAGGTGGACATTCACAGCATCCCAGTAAGCACAGGTCCTCGGGCCCACGTCAGCCGCAGTGAGTCCAGGGCGGCTGTCATGGGTTCGAAGACGTGCTGTTAGTTGGGGTAGTCCTTTTGATGACAATATAAAGCTGAACAAGTCACCACGTGACACGCTCTCACCTGGCCAGCATGTTGATGTAGACATCCCGTGTCATGGCCGGGTCCACAGTTCCCGACACCCGCCTCGTGAACCACCCAGACAGCTGCGTCATGGTTTGGGGTGTGATTTGGTGTGGCGTGGCCTTGTCGGAAAGCTGGTCAGCACACAGACACAGCTGTACGGCAGTCGTCACGTCTGGCGCGCCCAGTGTAGCACACACGGCCTGGGGACAAGTCAAACATACACTTTAACAGCAGTCGTCACGTCAGGTGCGCCCAGTGTAGCACACACGGCCTGGGGACAGATTCTAAAGTATGTAGCGAATGTTTAGAGCCATTAGTAAGCCCACCAAAGCATATAAGTTTAACACAGAATGGATTCTTAGAATGACATGAAGACACTGTCCACACAGGAAGACCATCTCTCCCTAACTCACCCCCTTCTCTCCTCCTCCTTCCCTTCCACCAAAACATTCAACATTGTGAAAGTGGGGATGATGGTTACCATAAACAGGAAGAAGAAGAGGAAAACAAGAAGAACACGTTCATTAGAAAGGTTAACCCATTTAGGCCCTAAGCCCGACAGCATGAGATAAATTGACCATGATAATGTAAGGGTAGTGCCAGACGAGCTTGGCGCCTGAAGGCTTCAATCTCATCTGACACTATCTTTGAATTATCCTGCAACTGGTATAATAATTATAGTCGTTTGGAAGCATGGGCTATTGCGATAAATAATGGCTGATGTGAGTTTACGTAGTGCAAGCATGACAGACTGTGAGACTGTTTACACTTGCACATCAACCGGGTTGAACACAAATACAACCTGGGTTGGAGCGTTTACACTTGACCCAGCCCGGGTTGGAGCAAGGTAGAGCTCAACCCTGGTGCATGTTGCAAAATAAATAAATAAATAAATAAATAAATAAATAAATAAATAAATAAATAAATAAATAAATAAATAAATAATAATCGGGAACATGATGTCAATAGCAGGAATTTCAGTACCGTTGACGCCACGGATTTCATAGTCAGTTGTGCAAATCAACAGTGAACATGAGATGTTTCTACGGGTTTTCATCCATGTCAGGGCTTAAGATGCTCACTGGTTACGTGTGCAGCACGATTTGCATTCATCAGTCTTGAGACCGTTGCTGAGAACAAACACTTTTGATAATAAAATAAGTGATCATGTAAGAAGGCTGTTAATCAACCACGTTGTCATAAAAGTCATGATCTGTTAGAAAAAAGTTTATTTCCCCAAAACTTTGCTTGAATCTCGTGTTTTGTGCCGCAAGAAACAGCACATAAACATAATTAAAATACAAAAAGACGGACATCATCTAATTTTAAGAGCAAAAGAACATCATTCGAGCCACGTAATGTGTTGTCTCGTGGAGGCGCCATGATGCATTCCTAAGATGCTTTGTCCCGTCATGTAGTGGGCGTGTCAACCCCGGTTCCAACTGCAGGTGTAAACATATCAACCCAGGTTTAATAATAATAATAATAGCATTTATACAGCGCAGTAACCCTGCATTTGTCACGCTGGCTCAAAGCACTTATAAACGAAGAGAGACAAAGAACAAGACACAAAAACACAACTGAGAGGGCTTAATGCTCTGAAAGAGAGGACTAGACAGATGTATGGGCTTTGGGGAAAAGGTACGTTTTAAGATTGCTTTTGAATGCAGGGAGAGATGGCGACTGCCGCAAAGAGATAGGAAGGGCATTCCACATGAATGGCTCAACGTGGCAAAAAGCGCGTGAGCTTACAGTGGAGAGTTTAGTGCGGGGAACTTTCAGTGTGAGCGGATCAGAAGAGGAACGGAGGGATCTAGACGGAGTGTGAAGTTGAAGCGGCTCAGTGAGGTAAGTGGGGGCAGAGTGGTGTATGCACGTGTAGCACAGAGAGCAGATCTTGTACTGAACTCTCTGGGCAGTCGGAAGCCAGTGAAGGGATCGAAGTGCCGGTTTGATGTGGTCGGACCTGTTTAAGCGCAGGGCGAGGCGTGCTGCGTTGTTATGGATTCGCTGAAGGGGTTGTATGGAAGAAACAGGGAGTCCAGCTAGAAGAGAGTTGCAGTAATCTAGGCGGGAGAGAATAAAAGAAGAGACGAGTTTGGCGGTGGCGTCAGAGGACAGATATTTTCTGATGGCGGAGATACGAAAGCGATGGTAGTGGCACGATTGAGATGTCTAACTTATAAAATTTCTGCATGGAGAGAGAATTGTCTAAAGCCACGCACAGGTTTTTAACACAGGGTGAGAGTGGTACAGACTACTCGGTACTTTACTCGGGTTTAACGCGGGTTGCAAGTGTAAATGACCTCTTTATCTCACGATACAGAAAGAAACAAAGCGTGCAGGGCTTACCTGTTGTAAGTTCCTGTCAGCCATAATGACTTGCTGCATCTGATGACTTGTGACGTAGGGGAATATCAGGGTGTTGGTGATACGAACTACAGGGGCCGTGTCCTGTGTTATGTGACGAACCACTCTCTTCGACTTGTTCAGTTGATCCACCGCCAGCTTAACTTTTTTTAAAATATCTGCGTCAGACGGGACCCTGGTTTGTCCCACAGACTTAATTTCTCCAATCAAAATCCCATAATGCATGTGGGGGATCAAGATGTCAAAGTCGCCGTAACGATCACGTGGGGTCAGGTCGACAGGTCGGGGCAGTTGTCGAGGGGCTTGGGTGTAGGCTGGCTTGTTGAGATAGTCGGCGTAGTCGAGCTGTGAAATAACAAACATCGGCTCGTGCTGCGTCTCGCCCAGTGCCTGTACACAGTGCATCACGTGCTGCTGGGCAAAGTCGTCACGAGTGTCGCTTTCCTGTACTCGGGCAGGCTCGCCGGAGAACGATCGTAGGGCAGATGGCTGGCGTGATGACGTAGGCTGAGCAGATGTCGTAGGCTGGGTGGATGACGTAAGCTGAGCAGATGACGTAGGCTGGTTGGATGACGTACGATGATGGGATGAAACAGACTGACCGCATGATGTGGACAACCCAGGCTGAATGAAAGACTGACTGGATGACCCAGAGGAGGAAGCGCCACCTAACGGCTGTTGTACGAGTACACGCAGGCCAGCTACATCGTCTGTGTCGTAGGGCACCCGGTTAAAGTATAGCGGCGGCACGCAGTACGTCTGGTGATCCCAGTCCGGGTAAAATGTCTCTATGGCCTGGCGCCAGTCGTTCATGGCGGCCGGCTGTGTGGCCTGGCCTGCACTCCCCCCGTGCGCCATCTGCAACATTAACACCACTCACATGTTCACGACTATATACACTTAGATTTATTTAGTATTGTGTCGTGAAACCTAACAGTCAAGCAAAACATTTAGCAAGCAACCAGTTAACTATACGCCTCTGTGGAAGTCTGATGTGATCAATTCCCCTGTAGCAAAACCTCTTCAGGCCCACGACGGCCGCAGTAGGCCCGCGCACGGCCGTGCACGGGCCCAATGCGGCCGTCATGGGCCCTAGGGCCATTGCTTACTGGGATATTGTTTGCCAGACGTGAAGATAAACGCCCGACTTTCAAGTCTTTGCCGTTTCCCGCATGTGCACTTCCTCTTCCACTATGTCACGAGCGTCACCATTATTTATATGTAATATTACATATTATTATAAGTAATATTACCTATATTTAATATTTGTTAACTCAATCAGTCCCGAAACACCACAGCAAGATATGGCTCGACTATGATGATTTCAAGGGTGGTGCCAGAATAGCTTGACGCCTATAGGCACCAAGCTATTCTGGCATCACCCTTGAACAATCATGGTCGATCTGTCTCCTAAATTGTAATGCAGTCCTCAGAAGACAAATCCAAGTGAACACAATCCAGCTGCAAGAGGCATAGATCCTCATGAGCCCCCGAAACTGCGGGGGCTCATGAGGATCCATGCCCCTTGTTGAGACCAATGAATTCTTTGGACTGGTGTAGCTTGGAGTCGTGCAAAGATTTCAAAAACGAATCGTGGCGGACAAGGGGTTAAGTTAAATGTCGCTGTTCACCACATGCTCAGACTATCACTGCAGGTTAACACAATCGTTACAGACGCATCTTTTTATTTAGGCGATGGATCCTCAGGGGTCGCCCTGCTAAGGGAGGCTGATGAGGATCCTTATCCCTTGACACAATCATAAGCAGTGAAAGTCATAGAATGTTACATATTATGTCAGAGAAGGTGGTGGAAAAACTGTGAGGACGAGGAGAATGTTTTTAATGCGACTCATAGTGATCGATATGCGATCCAGCAATGATCACGGAACTTCATCGGCCACTCCTATGCGGTGGCTTCTGATGATTTATGATCTATGCACTGACAACAAAGAATGCGGTTTTAAAAATTACCTTTTCTTTTTATTAATTATATTAAATCCATCGCATACGAAGACCCAATGACTTCTAGACTGCGGGTGGCGACCATTTCTACCGGAGCGGGCGGCCTGGAGGTGTTGTATGGCCGCCATCTTGTCTCTTATCTGACTGGATCTGAATGTGAATCTCCACGAATTTATAATAAAGGTTGACAATTGTCCTCATTTTCTTGAACACATGCAAAATTCTTGCTCATATCTGTGAAATATAGTAAGTAAAGAGATATATAAATGAAATGGAATAGCTGTAGTATTTTTTCTAACTAATTGTGTGTATTTTTACAGCTTGGGGGTAAGGGTTCAAAATCACCCACGGTGACACTCTCAGGGTTCACAGCATCACCTGGCCAAGTTCATAGCAATTCTGACACCCTGTTCTAATGCTATAAATCTAAAAACGAATTGCCACTAAACGGACTGCAAATGTTGTAGAAAATGTCTAAGTGTATCTGCTACATTATTTTTGTCTCTTTTTGTGATTTTGTGGAATTGACCGTGTCCCGGGTGCACAAAATACCGTCACTGTGAGTCAGTGATTCAATAGTTTTAATACTTTATTTTCTCCCCACAAAGGATGCAGAAGGTATGCCTTAACAAATCTTTCCTGATTTTATCTTCTAGA
Source organism: Semisulcospira habei (assembly GCA_036245525.1). Taxonomy (NCBI): domain Eukaryota; kingdom Metazoa; phylum Mollusca; class Gastropoda; family Semisulcospiridae; genus Semisulcospira; species Semisulcospira habei. Next base: position 112,101,781 of record BTPG01000001.1, on the reverse strand, counting down.
ATGAATTGTGATTTATTTAGAGAAAGGTGTTCGTGAAGCTCAATAAAGAAAATAAAAGTCACTTACTGTCAATTACGTCAGCGCTACTTACTCCTTGTTGCGTGTGTGAAGATTACGTCGTAAACAGAGCGACTCGTGGCAAACAGTGAACACACGCGTGAATATAATACCACTCATTATGTACAGCTCCTCGCGTCACCAGCCGCCAAGACATACCAGCGTGTGACTAGGATTAGTGTCATTGTCTTCAGTTAGAGGACCCGTCAAGAATGATCAGCCGCTATGTGTCTGTGTAGAAACAGTCGCCATCACCGACATGTGCATTTCGTCTGGACAATCTCCTTGTTACTGCTGGCTGAGTCTTTGAAATCCGTGCGTCTTGATCACCTATATCAAAACACAAGGAAATGTATGAACGCAAACCTGCATAATCACTTGTTTAACCCCTTGACTGCGGATAAAAATTGAACCCCACCCAAATGCAAGAGGTGTAGAACCTCATGAGCCCCCGCATTTGCGGGGGCTCATGAGGATCTATGCCTCTTGCTGGAACGAATTTGTATCCATGTTTCTTTGACGGCTTGGGATCTATGATAATGTTCAATAAACAATTATTTCACAAACACAATCCAGGTCCGCGGGCAGTGAAGGGGTTAGAACACCCCAAATCACCAATCTGCTTCAGACATCTGTTACTCCATGTTGTTTAAAACCTGTCCCGCAGGCGTGGGTAGCACCTGCATTTTTAAAGGCGGCCATTACGACTGCAGTTGACGCAGACCGGCACCTTGGAGACTTATTGTGACGTGTATAATCACACAGGCCCACGGTTCACATCTGAATAACAGTCTTACATATAACCAGGAACCACCCCCTTACACTGAGGGAGAGCTGGGGCTGTCATGGATATATCATACAGACCATACAGTTAGAATCTGTCTGGCAGTCTTAAGCGGGGACGCATGATGATCTATGTCACTTGCAGTTGTGTTTCCTTTCTCAGCGGTGACTGAAGGGGTTAAAAATCAACCGCCTCATGCAGGTGCAAGGAGCGGTACGAAAGACTGTTCGTGTGGCATTACACTGTGGGTCTTTGGATGTGGCCTGAAAAGAATAAATGTCAGTGTGTCTGTGTCTGTGTGTGTGCGTGTGTGTGTGTGTGTGTGTGTGTGTGTGTGTGTGTGTGTGTGTGTGTGTGTGTACGTGTGTCTGTGTGTGCGTGCCTGGCCTCCAGTGTGTATGTGTGTGTGTGTGTGTGTGTGTGTGTGTGTGTGTGTGTGTGTGTGTGTGTGTGTGTGTGTGTGTGTGTGTGTGTTACCTCCAGACGACCACAAAATAAGTTCGGTCTGACCGTCTATGTGCAGGATTTCTTTTTTTTTTTTAAATGTTCTCCTATTGTGTGGACCGCTGTGTTCGTAAACTGGCGTTGCCAGTCAACATGTAAGTCACCCAGGGGCCGGCGGGGAAAATTCTAGCATAAATTATCACTGGATACAATGGGGCTCGCGCTTAAATGCGGATTTCAGTTTCTAAACCTCGTGACGTAGATCGACAATAAAAGCTTGTCTCAAACGTGCACGTCCTTCTACAACAGTGAGCTGATCTGTGATTTGCGACCTTACAGCCTAGAGTCATAAGATCCGAACTCACAGACCAGTACACTAGTAACCAGCAATGAAAAATAAATCTTTCTTTACATACAGTGACGTTTTTGTAAAGTTTTTGTGTGCACCAAACTAATTATTACGATGTTAGCATTGATCAATACGAGCATACAAACTTATTTCTTTCCAGTGACTCCTATTTAACTCATTCTACCCCAAGACCGAAATCCCCAAATTTTGCCGTTGTCCTCTGAAGACTGCATTGGAGTGCAGGACACAGATCGACCATGATTGTTCAAGGGTAATGCCAGAATAGCTTGGCGCCCATAGGCGCCAATCTAGTCTGGCATCACCCTTGAACCGTCATGGTCGGTCCATATCCTGCTGTGGTGAGTCTGGGTTAGAATGAGTTAAATAGACGAATACTTGTTGGTGCTGTATTGATGTTATCAACATAAGGATCCGACGCTGACGCGGTCCAGTTATAATAATGCATGATCGCTTTCAGATCCTTGCCGAAGTTGTAGTTGTTACTTAACCGTTTGACTGCTGAGAAAAGGTGAACACAACCCATCTGCAAGAGACATAGATCCGCCTGAGCCCCGCGCAATTGCGGGGGCACATGAGGATCTGTGTCTCTTTATGAGGCCAGCTTGTATCCATTTTCCTGGACGGTTGAAGCTTTTGGTGGTTGAACAGGCACACGTTTCAGAAATACAATTAAGGTACAGCGGCAGGGGAGGGGTTAACCCATTCTGCTCCAGGAATGAAATCCTGCAATTAATATTGAAGTTGCCCCTGCAGACTGTATTACACTTCTGGAAACAGATCGAGCGTGATAGTTCAAGGGTTGTGCCAAAATAGCTTGGCGCCTATGGCGTCTAATTGAAGATTACACATTCAGCCCGACGCCCGTATTTCCCCAAATTTGGATGCGTCATCTAAGGACTATGCATCTATTGCAGGAGATGGATCGACCATGATAACTCAAGGGTAGTGCCAGATTAGCTATACGCCGAAAGGCGCCAAGCTAATCTGGCACTACCCTTGAATTATCATGGTCGACCCATCTCCTGCTGTAGTGCGTCATAGCTAAATGGGTTGACCTTTTTAATTATTTATTGTTCACTATTCCCTTCGTTCTTGGGGCAGCTGGATGGCTGAGGTGTTAGAGATTTCGACTCTCGTCCGAAAGATCGCGGTTTCAAATGTAGCTGGGGGTCATACTTAGTTCAAATCATATGCGGTGCCCCGTCCTTGAAATCACCTTCGTGGTGGACAAAGGGCGTTAAGAACTAACGTTTAGCTTTGTTTCTTTGTTTCTTGGTTCGTTCTCAGAATATTGTGTCACGCTGTGTCCTTCTTTCAAAGATTGCCTGAACACATTTACACATTCTTGCTTACATGCTTGAAACATAGTAAGTAAGGAGAAATAGAAATGAAGGGGAATAGATGTAGTATTTTATTTTTCTACCTAATTTTGTGTATTTTTACAGCTTTGAGGTAAGGGTATAAAATCCCCCACGGTGGCACTCACGGAGATCACAGCATCACCTGGTCAAGTTCATAGCAGTTCTGACACCCTGATCTAATGATATAAGCCTAAAAACGGATTGCCAGTGCAGTCAGTCTACATACAATTTCAAGTCAGCGCCGGACCATTACGTAAACTTTCATTCAGTATGGTGATCACTGAATGCATATGTCAGAATGGCTCTCGCGGCCAACACTGCATAGATGAAATTGCATTTCTTAAAGTTGACTCAGACCTTGTGTAAATGTTGAACTACTGTCTTCATTCACCCTTGTACTGCCGGGGGTTGTCATGGATATAGACCCTACATCATACAGACCCACAGTTAGTATCTGTCTGGCAGTCTTACACTTTAACTCCCTCACACTGCGGGGGTAACCAGGGGTTGTCACAGTCATGGTTACCATACACTCATGTATCGTACAGACCAACGCCTAATCCCTAAGGATAAATCCTTCACACTGCGGGAGAGGTAGGGCTATAATAGATACACATCAGATCCACAGTTCAGAACTGTCTGGCAGTCTTACACTTAACCTGTTCAGTGCCACGAATTCTTTTACCACCCGTTGCGGGGGCTCACCAGGGCTTATGCCTCTAGCTAACACCATTTTGAATCCATTTTCCTGGGTCATTTTTCACGTTTTTCGGTTTGGAAATAACGAAGATTGCAGAACACACAGTCTGCAGTCTGGCGCTGAATAACCCCCTCACACCGCGGGAGAGCTGGCGGCTGTCATGATGTCCATCATGGATATAAATTGTATAATACAGACCCATTCTTCACATGTCTGGCAGTCGTACATTAATCCCTTCACTGCACTGCGGGATAACCGCTGCTGTGGGATCTTGGTCAGCTGGAAGGTAGATTCTATGAGTCATTAGTAGTCGTTCTTGTCGCCCCTCCTCAATGCGGAAAAGGCCATCAGGAGGATGTCGGCCGCCGTTGGCCCACGCACGCGACAAGAATCACTGGCAAAGCCCAACTCGTAATACAACTATTTGACTTCAGCAGTACAACTATAAATGTATGAAGCCCTTGAAAGAACCCCTGCTAAGTGCTAAGAACGTAACTCTTAATGTCCGTGAATTGCAATAAAATCCACAATTCTCACTGAAAATGAAGGTTTTTGGTTGCGTTTGAAAGAGATATGATCCGCCTTTTCGCGATATTATTCGGAATTTAAATCACTGGCAAGCGAATGGACGACATGCGCCTGAAACTGGTGCAAGTAATTTTTGTTTAGAGGGTTTCAGACAGCAACAGTTCTCTTTCAAAATAAAAATAATCTACACCATTTGGAGATCAGTGAATGCCCCTTTAAATGATGCAATCAAATTTACGAAGCTCCGGATGAAATGCGTCTCACATGAAATGTCACCGTGCAACTTTCGTTTTTTTGGGGTGTCGCGTTCAAAGGGTTGTAATTTAAAGGCAACGCGACAGAACAAGATACAGTTTCTTGCGTTATATTCACAAGTGCGTAATCGTTCTCGTGATGCTGTCACAATTTTAAATCTTCAGCCATTACAAAAAAATATCCTCTTCAGAACTTAGTAAAGTGTGTTGTTTTTTTTTAATGCGTAGTGTACATGATAAGGAAATGAATCTATTGGCATACAGATTTGGAACATTCAAATACCGTCTCAAAAAAGGGCAACATAAGCCGCGTATCCGGACGCGGCACGTCTTTAATGAGTTAAATAGCGCATGGACTCTTTATGGAGTCTCAACATGCTTTGTAACAAAGTCATACAGCGTGCTGTGTCTATACAAGATGTGTAGTATTGGTTAAATCGCTTGCGAAGACACCACAGGTACCGTAACAATCAAATAATTATAAATGTACGTTGAGACTTCAGGGTGTGTTCAAGGCCTTTGTAACACTACTTTTTAGCTCATTCGAGACGTGCTAACTATAAGCTTGCCTTTGTTTAGGAAGAAGAATTCTACCTTCACGTTATGATTTTATAGGTGTCTAAACATAGCACTTTCGAACAAATGCAAAAAGAGGCCATTTTAGGTCATACTCAAATGCACATATCTCGGAAGCCAATCAACATAAAGTTCTGATTTTTATGCACTATGTCAACGTGTACTTCCGAGTGGTGCATTTGTTTGGTGGCAGTGTTTAAAAGGGAAAACATTGAGTGGACCTACCTACCCAATGTGTCCTTGCGTGCGCATAGTTTATCTTACTTTTCACAAATCTACTCATGAATTATCGAAACTGGTTTCGCCAGTCAACATACGAATCAGCGTCTGCCAATGATATTCATTCTTCCGGGTTGATCACAGATTAGAGCCTTGCAACCCTCCCCACCTCACAACACCACCACCCCTTACCCAAACACACACCAGCAACAAGCGCTGTGTGACGTGTAAAACAAAATTTAAAACATTAATGTTTAACTCTTTCACTGAGGAAAGAAACGTAATCCTGTGTGTGTAGGTAGCAGTTTTAGTCGCGATGATTCCTACAGGAATCCTACAGGAATCATCGCGACTAATATGGAATCCTACAGGAATCATCGCGACTAATATGGAATCCTACAGGAATCATCGCGACAAATATGGAATCCTACAGGAATCATCGCGACTAATATGGAATCCTACAGGAATCATCGCGACTAATATGGAATCCTACAGGAATCATCGCGACTAATATGGAATCCTACAGGAATCATCGCGACTAATGAAATCCTACAGGAATCATCGCGACTAATATGGAATCCTACAGGAATCATCGCGACTAATATGGAATACTACAGGAATCATCGCGACTAATATGGAATCCTACAGGAATCATCGCGACTAATGGAATCCTACAGGAATCATCGCGACTAATATGGAATCCTACATGAATCATCACGACTAAATCCGCTACCGACATGCAAACTGGGGTTAAAACCATCAGTTGTTAAGTGGAAGATGAAAAAAGTGGAAAATGGAAAGATAAATGAGAATAGCTGTTTTCCCCAAAAGGTACAGATCCTCATGCCCCCAGAGACGCCAAGGGCTCTTGACGATGGACGCCTCTTGCTGAAGCCACATTGTATCTGTAAAAGCTGTCGACTGCTGGGGATCGTTGATGTTGAATTTGCAAAGATTTCTAAAAACACAGTCTGAGCCCACTGTCAGTGAAGGGGTAAAATTTACAAGATGGCCGTTGACAATCGGATAATATCACGGTCAGAGCACATGTATCGGCTTGCCGGCGAGGGTATGGACTCTCTGAACCTTCGAGACGAAGGCATGCGGCTGCTGATTTGTATTATAATTATTTGTTTTAAAAACGTATCGTGCGGTAAAGTGACTCATATAGCTGCCAAGATACCTGCAACCCAGGGTAACGATCAAAACAGAGATGAACAACACGTACATATTTGTACAGAGCCACGCTGAATATTGTGCTTGCGTGTGTGGGAGCTCATGAGGATCTATGCCTCTTGCTGACACCACCTTAAATCCATGTTCCTGGGACAGCTAGTTTTTTGTTTTTTTTTTCGGCCCTCAATTCAGGAAGATTGTTGAAACCCAGTCTGCGTCAGTTGGCATAGCACTGAACGGGTTAAAATAGGTGTGTTGCACATGATCCTTATTACAACCTTGTAAACAATTATCAGAAGTATAAATTGATTACATAATTCAAATAAAAATAAGTAAAATAAACGTATTGAAAAAAATCACAGTAGGTCTACACACAGCACGGGGAAGGCAGCCCAGCTTTCACCTCGTGGGGTAATAACACTGTGTAAAACAAAATCAGTGACTCATTCCGCAGTGGTCGGCCGTGACTATGTATTCACACCCTTGCCGGCCCTAGTTCACGTATAAAAAAATGTAGTTGCGTGCACCCCCAAGCCGTGTCTGTGCATAGCGTCTAGTCAACTCTTTATTCAATTCAATTTAAAAAAAAAAACAACTTTATTCATCTAAAAAATGGCAATTACAATTTTGTGGACGGTGGCACAGTCAAAATAAAAATCACTCAATAAATATTAATTAATACCAAGACATTCTAATATACAATTTGTACATAATGGCGTTTACAGTGTCTCTAACTCGTTATATCCTGAAGATTACCATATTTTTTAAATTTATTTATTTATTTTTATTTTTTTGCTGTGGATGTCCCATAAACATTTCTGGAGACAGGTCGACTATGATAGTTCAAGGGTGGTGACAGAATAACTTGGCGCCTACAGGCGCCAAGCTATTCTGACACCACCCTTGAACTATCATGGTCGATATACATCCTGTTGTAGCACGTCGGGGCTTTATGGGTTAATCTTCAATATCTGACGTCAGGCAACACTCTCGCTGCCAGTATGCGCAGACTGTCCAATTGAAATCGGTTTACATTCAACGGCGGCCATCTCCAGATGTCAAAAGAAAACGACTACACAGTGCTTAAAGCAAGAGGCATAGATCCTCATGGGGCCCCGCAACTGCCGGGGCCTATGAGGATCTATACCTGTTGCCCTAGGACTAAGGCTGTGTACACAAAAGTGCTCTAATAACTTTATCGCAAACACTAACGTCACGCCCGAAACACTCAACACGGAGACATGACAAAGTGAGCACACGGTCCTCAGGCCGACGTCAGCCGTGAGCTTACTAGGATAGTTCTGTGAGGCGACGTGTGTTAGGATACTGACTGACTGCCGATACTATCCTTAGTTCCTTGCAGCTTCGGGAAGAATACCATTTTAGCCGACTCTGTTCATGCAATACTTATTAACTCTTTGGGTGTGGGTAGCGGTTTTAGTCGCGATGATTCCTGCAGGAATCATCGCGACCAAAACCGCTACCGACACCCAAAGGGTTAACTCCAGTAATAGGAAGAAAAGTGTGTCCGTTGAGTACATCTGAAACCAATGCATCGGTATTTAAGCAGCGTTTTCAATATGGGCGATTCGGCAAAGCAATGCCCCCTCCCTTGGACCCATTCAGATCAGATAATGTCATTGCATCATCGCATTATTGAATTTAGCGCGTTTTCGTTCCCTCCTCCAATCGGCAGCAGGCATCGAATTTTGTGGATATGCTTTTTATCTTAAGCGTAAATCTATAAAGCTTGAACATATATGGGTGAAATCTGTCCTGCGCGAATCTACCCAGGCGCTAATCTATACTCAGGACAAATTTACCATGTGAGTTATTGCTCAGCTATTTCGTAGTATAACGCGGGCCACATCTATATTACGTCATAGTGCAGCCTTCGTGACGCACTCAGTATCACGAGTAAAAACTGAAACCCGCCATTTCCATAAGTATTTCAGTAGACACATCTCCCACTCAGGTTCAGGTTCCGTATACATGTCTGAAGATGTGCCGCCAGACCGCCATCAGAACTATGTAAGTCTGCTCCGCTTATAACAAGGTGGGATATAACACAAGCCGAATATAAGAACACTTTTTCAAAGGTCCCAACAGCAGTTTTTCAACGTAAATTACCTCGCTTATAACAAACATCGGATATTACGACAAGAAAGACTGGGTCCCCTGGTGGTGCGTTATATCCAAAGTGTAGTGTACTTAAATAACTTACTCCTTTTTTTATGTCTCCTCCCGCCCGCCTTCCCGATGGAGGTAACCAGTGTGCTGATTCTATGATTGGTTGGTTAGTCAAGGGATTAACTCTTTCGAGACGTGCCGCCTCCGGATACGCGGCATAAGCCACGTATCTGTCGGCGGCACGTCTCGAATGAGTCAACGTCCACGGCACCAGAATGATAATGGACAGACTGGGACAGGAGTAGAAGATGGGGCGCTCATTGCCAGGCCATGCTGTAGGAGAATACCGGCTGACATTGACTTAGCACCCTCACTCACGTCCTTCTTTGGTTACTCTGAACATGGTGTACACACTGTGCGACACCCGCTGTGTGACCATGTGACAATTGTTACGAAGCTTGAATGGATGCTGAAAGCAAACTAAATGCGACATTTTGGACTCATCGGAAACACTTTACTGTCCCAGGAACATGGATTCAAAGTGGTTGTCAGCAAGAGGAATAGATCCTCATGAGCCCCCGCAACTGCGGGGGCTCATGAGGATCTATACCTCTTGCAGCTGGGTGGTATTCACATCTTCTCGGCACTGAACGGGTTAAGGTTAGGGTTGGAGCTGGACTCAGCGATGCGTGGGACAATGATACGTGGTCACAATGGCACGTGTTTTCATCGGATTGTCACTGCTGTGTGGGCACAAAGTCACGAGCACAGTCATAGACGTTAAAAAAAGCGTTTACTTAATAACAGTAGTCCTTTTGTGAAGCATAATTTCAGTGCAAGCTATACCCAGAATATATTTACATCAGATATTGTGAACCATTAACTCTTGTCTTGCCTGGAGAAGGTTCTTTCAAATGTATACAACATCTTCATCCAGCCCATACCAAAAAAGTGACTGCTAAGCGCGTGAAATGAAGAGAAAAGCCCAACGGAGAAAGAAACACGCTTAGAATAGGCAGTTAGAACACTTCTTCCCAACGTCTTCATCCGTCAGCGTAGAATGATAAAACAGACCCCACACGCAGTTTAGTGAACGATCACCTGCCACTGTAGTACACTTTTCGTACATTTTTTTTCTCTCAGAAATCTTGGTTCATTCCACGACCAAAACAACCCACACACCCCAAGCAACATGGATACAAACTGGTCTGAGGAAAAGGCATAGATCGTCAGGAGCCCGCGCAGTCGCTGGGGCTCATGAATGTCCATGTCTCTTGCAGCTTGATCGAGATCACTTCTTTTCGGCAGTTCAGGGGTTAAAGCAAAAAAGCGAACGATACAAAACGATTTCGTCAGTAAAATCTTACCTCAGTTTCCGCAGCGTCCCTGTCTGCAGGAATGATTGTCTCCCTGCGCCATAAATTGCATCCTTCTACTCGCTACTTTCTGCATAGTGGCCTTCCCAGGCCTGTGATGTAGAGAATAATGACTGATGTAGTCAGTTCTCTGTGTGGCTTTCTGTGCAGTAGCGAATTATGTCTCAGTTCAGTTCAGTTAGATGTTTAGTGACCTTTAGTGCAGTATGGAATAAAGACTGAAGCAGCTCCCTCAATGGCCTTCTGTGCAGTAGAGAATTATAGCTCTCTTCTGTTCCAGCTGGAGGTTTAGTGGGCTTATGTGCAGTAAAGAATTATGACTGATATAGGCAGTCCCTTGTGTGGCTGTCCTTTAGCAAACAATTATGTCTCAGTTGCATTCAGTTAAAGGTTTACAGGCTTTATGTGCAGTAGAGAACTATTACTGAAGCAGGCTACTCCCTCTGTGGCTCCTGTGCAGTAGACAATTGTCTCAGTTCAGCGCAGGTAGATGTCTTGGTTTCGTCTGTAGCCTTCTGTGCAGTAGAGAATTATTACCGATGTATAGAACATCCCACCAAGAAAGAAATACGCTTAGAAAGAACAATTATACCGCCATTGTGTTGTATTGTCCTTTCTAAGCGTGTTAACCCCTTCGCTGCCAGTGGACTTGGAATACGCGTCTGGAATCATTGCACACTGACATACATTTGCGTGAAAAACACAATATGACGCAGACCAAAACTAAGCATAAAGAACACAGGGCTAGCAAGAGACATAAGTCCTCATGAGCCCCTGCAATTGAGGGGGCTCAGGAGGATTTATGTCTCTTTCAGACGGATTTCCTTTGACTTTCCCCGGCAGCTAAGAGGTTACTTTCTTTGTTGGGATATATATATTTTGTATTGCACTCATGACAGTCACATATTGGTCTAGATTCCGACTGATCTAGGCTCCATATTTATATTCTCTCCGTGGGGATCGCGCCGCTACAACAGGTAAGCAGGAACCCGTCTGTATCAGGTGGTTTGACGAGACCAGTGATTAAAATCGACGTAACTTTAAGATTTGCCGCGTCTATTTTTGTTGCGGTGATTCCATGTGTTATCTCATGTTGGTGTGGTCGATAATTGCAGCGTATTCGCTCCACAAAGTATGTTGACATTGCCCGCTAGTGTTTCTACCGTATACAGGGTCAGGACAAATTGAATGGGAAATGTCTCGTGGTAAATATGAGGCGGAGGGAGGGGGGGGGGAGGTAGAGGGCAGGTGGGGGCCAGTGGGGTGGGGAGGGGGGGGGGGAAGGGTGGTGTTGGGAGACAATGACAATGACAATGATCCTTTATTTGACAACGGTAAAAGTTTTGGTAGTATCAACCATTTTTCGAACTTGCCGTTGCTAATCTACTGATTACAGAGTTACTATCGTACTAATTGTTTTCTACTACTGAAAAGGAAAAAAAAATTACATGACACAGCACAAGCCAAGAATGAAAAAAAAAAATGTAAGGGGGAAGTGACATAGGAATTACCAACTTTACTGGTCGGGCATAATGACATGTTGTGAGGTTTAATTAAAATAATATAATAAGAATACACACAACCTAATACGCATACATAACGCATGCACATTTGAGCACGCCACTCTCTATCTCTAATATACACGTACGCACACACACACACGCACAACGCACACGCACACACGTGCACACACACGCTTACGCGGCTTATAACGTTAAGCTAGTCAGTCATATGAGTAGCTGGCTACATACATGCTGTACCGAATAAATATGAGTCATCAGTCGAAACCAGTGATACACGCAATTAATGATCTAATGAGAAATAGTATTTTTCAATATGTGCACAGTCACGGAGATGCTGCTGACAAAAATAAGTACTTGATGAGACTGACTTTAAACGAAGAGAAAGTAGCTGATGTCGTGACGTTTCTAGGCAAGGCATTCCAAAGACTAGAGCCAGAGAACGTCAAACTCGTTTTATAGAGATCTATTATAGGTCGCGGCACAATAAGGGATTTTCTTGATCTGGAGTATGTTGATGACTAGACGGTATATAGCGATGTGATATATCGGGGTAGCTTATCGTTTAATGCCTTCAACATAATAATTCCCTTATTGTAAATTAGATGATCTTTCAGTGGCAGAATTTTTAAGGCTGCCAATTTTTGGTCAGTAGTTAAGCTGGGATCAGGGAGTATTAGTTTGGCAGCTCTCCGATGTAGAGAGTTCAATCTTTTCAAATTGACATCTCTCGAACCATCCCACACAGTAGAAGCATAGTCTATATGCGATCTAATATGGGCATTGAAGAACAGTTGACGTGTCTCCATATCAGTAATGTGTTTAAATTTTGCTAAGATGTACAGATTTCTGGAGACAATTTTACAAACGTTACTGATGTGTGGCTGCCACCTAAGCTGGTTGTCCACCGTGACTCCTAGCAGGCGATGGTTAGTAACTTGGCTGATGGTTTTGCCTTGGAGGGACAGACTGAGTGAGAGAGAGCCAAGCTGGTGTTTTTGGCGGGTGCTAATTACCATGCTCTCCGTTTTTACCGGGTTTAAAATCATAATATTATGACTGCACCATTCATCAATATCTTGCAGTGTGTTTTGCAGTCGTGAATTGATGTTTGATATATCCTTATCTGGCGTGTGTACAGCAGCATCATCTGCAAACATATCACATGTAACGCTTTCATTTGTTATCGCAAGAGGAAGATCATTTATGAACAAGCAGAATAAAAGGGGACCAAGAATAGAGTCCTGTGGTACGCCATGCTTCACTAAACCTTGATTCGAGTATGAGCCATTTAGTAATACCTTTTGTTTTCTACCTTTGAGGTAGGATTTGAGAAACGACGCCGAGTTGGTGGTGTACATGGATACTTTCTTGATCAGTATTGCGTGGTTTACTAGATCAGAGGCTTTACGAAAATCTAGAAACATGACTCCTGTAAGTTTTGAGTCGTTGATGGAAGATAACCAGGTGTCTATCATCCGTATCAGCTCAGTGTGACATGTGTGTTCTGATCTGAAACCCGACTGCAATGAATAGATTAATTTTCGGCTTTCCATGTATATAGATAGATGCTTGTGAATATGCCGTTCTAAGGGCTTGGACAGAACAGGTAGAAGTGATATGGGCCTAAAATTATTAATTTCGCTAAGATCTTTAGATTTAGGGAGAGGTATTACTTTCTCGTCTTTAAATGCGTCTGGAAAACAATTAAAATTAATAGAGAGGTTGTAGATATAAGTGATAGTCTCTACAATGTAAGGGAGGGATATCTTGAGTATTTTCGCACTAATCTCATCCAGTCCTGATGATTTTTTATTTTCCAAGGATGTAATTAATTTACCAACTTCATGGACCGCTATAGTGGGTATGATGAAAGGTTTTGTGCCGGCAGTTCTCTGCTTGCAGAAATCGACTAAGTTGTCCGGGCATACATAGTCATGCGACTCAGTTCCCGGCGGGATTAATGATTCTGCAACGGAGACGAAGTGGCTGTTGAAGCTTATTGCTGTGAGATGCGGCGGTAAAGGAGCTGTGCTTTATTCGTGCCTCTGGTAACTAAATTTATCGCACGCCATATTGTGGCACAGTCTTTACTTTCGTGAATAACTTTATCGAAAAGTAATTTCTTTGCCTTCAGAACCATGGATTTTATTCGATTACGTTCTTTCTTGTAATCGGTGAAGCGCTTCTCTCTTCTCAGCTCGTCCCTGTGCTCCATGGCCTCAATAAGATCCGCAGTCAGCCAGGGTGGTAAAGTGGCGTATTTAACTCTTTGTTGTCTCAAGGGCGCGTGTTTATCTAGCACTCTGAGAAAGATGTGATACCACGTATCTAGTGCTTTATTTGGGTCGGTTTCATTGCACACTTCAGTAAATTCTGCAGAAGCTAGATCAGACAAAAAGGTATTTGCATTGAACTTTTTAAATGATCTGTATGTTATGCACGTATGTCCTTGCTTTTTTTAGTTTTGGAAGCTTGGACAGCCACGTGCAGCTCGCCGGATAGTGGTCGCTTACGCTAAGACTACCAACGTGAACGTTGCTAACTGCCGGCGGTTTATTTGTATATTAATATGGTCTATAACAGTGGCTGATGATGACAACTCTAGTGGGCGATGTCACCATTTGTTGAAGGCCAACTAAGGTAGTGGTACACTCCCATGATGGGTGAGGTTTAAGAGTGTCAATGTTAAAATCCCCTAGAAGGAGAAGTTCGCTTTTATGAATATCTGTTTTATCAATCAAGTGTACAAAGTTGTCATACCACTCCAAATTGGCCGCAGGATTTCTGTAAAGAAACCCAACAAGTAAAGGAGGGGATTTAGATTGCCTAATCTCTATCCAAATACATTCCACATCGCTAGTTTCTAAGTCTCGGCGCCTGCGGGTTATGTGTTTGACCGCGCTACACCTGTCTCGCCCTGGACTGACGGATCTCTCCGAAGAATGGAGTAATTTGGAATGGCGATGGCCTCATCACTGATGTGGGAGGCAAGGCGTGTCTCAGTTATACCAAAGAGATGAAAGTAACTAGGTGAGGTAGAGGGTGGGGGGCGGGTTGGGGTGGGGGGGGGGGGGGGGTAAATAGGTCTACGTACCACTGAACTATTCAGTTTGGTTGTACATTGCTATAAACCCAATGCGCAAAAGGCCAACGGCGGCCGACGTCGGCCCGAAGGCCTCTGCGCACTGGGAAAGCGACCTACTCCCGGCCGTAAAGGGTTAACAGATCTCAATATCTCCCTTATTAATGTTCTGTATATGTCTGTACAATAATGTTAGACAAAAAGGCTGACAACAATTATGAAGCCTCAATGTCGTAAACTCAAATACTCTTTCTGCTCTTCTCCTTGTATGCAGGGGAGTTCCATCTCGTACACTCAACAGGCATTGGGCAATCTCTGGTACGTGTGCTTGCTCAAACTGATTGTGAAAAGAAGGGTATAAAAGTCTTCGCTGAGGTAAGACAACATTGATAACCCGTGGTATCGGTAAACTTCAGCAAGCAAAACCTGCCAGATCGCTTTCACGTACTGACAGCAAAAACAATAACAACAAGATGATGCAGAACATTGATTTTCACACCTAGGGCATACAGGTCACAATTGACCTAATCGTACCCGACAGCCGAGACAAACTGTAAGTTTATGTAAATACCGTATACGAAAAATTATGCACGCAAACACACATACACAAACACACACACATACGCGCGCGCGCGCACGCACGCACGCGCACACACACACACACATACACATATACACATATACACATACATACTTTCTCTAGCAAGGTTTGCGTAGCTGGACGTGACGTCATTTTATCTTGTTACTTGTTCGCCAGAATTTCTGCCCCTCACGCCAAAAACGTTATGTGCACGCTCCGGAATGCGCTCCGACCAGCCCCATTTCAAAGTCTACAGTATTTTCAATAGGTAGACAAAACAACAAGAACCCACAAGTTGTCACTGAACTGTATATTAATATAATAATAATAATAATAATAATAGTAATACATAGTTTTTATATAGCGCCCTTCCCCACGGACAGCAAGCTCGGAGCGCTTTAAAGCAAATAAAAATAATGTTAAAAAGGAAAAAAAAATAGAAAGCACCCACTCTTTAAATAAACACCTGCTCGCACCATGTAGGCGCATTCCTAACACGAAATAAACACACACACACAAACACACACACACACACACACACACACACACACACACACACACACACACACACACACACACACACACAGCCTACCTACATGGCTACCCATATAAGAAAACAACCAACATTTCCAGGCAGCACATCCAGACTAAGCTAATCTTTCTACATGGAAAAGGTGGGTCTTTAAATTTGTTATGAAGGTCATCGGGGTAGGGGATAGACAGACATGCAGTGGAAGTGAGTTCCAGACGTGCGGGGCCTGATATCCGAAAGAACAGGCACCAGCAGTTTTTAGGCTGACTCTGGGCTGAACAAGCAGTTCTGCTTTCTGTTTCCTGTTTACTGTTGTATTCTTCGGCTGAGAAATAACGCTCAATGGAATCTGTGTCCAAGGCCGTAAGGTGCAAAATCATCGAGCAGTGTTTGAAGGCTTAGAAAGGTCAACCACAACGATTAATAAACCTCTTAAATGCCGGGACAGGGCGAACTCCACCCACTGCAAGAGATATAAATCCTCATGAGCCCCCGCAGTCGCGGGAGCTCATGAGGATTTATGTCTCTTGTTAGTCCTGTGTTCTTTATGTCTGTGTACTGTTTGATCACATTTACATCTGTGTTTTTCATGCGTGTGTCGGCCAGCGTGCAGTAGTTTCTGACGCGAAATTCGTCATCACTGGTAGTGAAGGGGTTAAACGCTTTCTCAAAGTCTATACTTCCGGTATATAATGCGGGAGCATTATAGTTCACGTGTAGTGACTGTATTGGTTCTGTCTTCACTCCTATTCTTACAGAACTGTTATAGTTCACCTGTAGTGCCTGTTTAGGTTACCTTGTCACTCCCAGTGTTATCCTACAGGGAAACTATATTTCACCTGTAGTGCCTGTGTTAGGTATCACTTCACTCTCAGTGTTATCACTACAGGACCAGAATAGTTCGCGTGTAGTGCCTGCGTAGGCTACCTCTTCACTCTCAATGTTATCACTACAGGACCATTATAGTTAACGTGAAGTGAATGTACAGGTTCTCTGTTTACACTCAATGTTACCACGCCAAGATCACTAAATTTCCCTATGCGTGGTGCCTGTATATATTATATCTTCACTGCACGTGTTACGAGCATTTAAGTTTAAACGTAGTGCCTGACAGAAGCTGCACGACCACAAAGCTGATTTCCGCAGCCGCCTGCCCCCTTTTTGCTCGCATGAACAGCTGGGCGTGTACGACACGCTGCTCACGCGATCCAAGGGCGGGAGGCCGAATGTGGAAATAACTATAGAGCTCATGAGTACTGCCTGATTGAGGCGAGGATGTCACGAGAGCTCATGAATAATTCTCGACAGTAACAACTTGGCCACGATAGGTCAATGGTAATGATGCCCTGCCATTATTATAATAACAACAACAACAGCAGCAGCAACAGCAACAGCAACAACCAACAACAACCAACAACAACAACCAACAACCAACAACAACAACAAACAAATATTATATAGGCGCTTTTTCTCAATTTTTGGGCAAATCGACTCAAAGCGCAGCGAACTGAAACCCAACACGCACACTCACGTAACAGACACGGATTTACGCCATTTAAGACAAACACAGTACAAGACAGACAAAGGGCCAGTTCAGCTACTGAAGTTACAGAGATTTTTGATCGCTTGTATTTGAAATTTGTAAAGTGGCCTGAAACCGGTACCAAAGTGTGGGGGGTGGGGGGGGGGGGGTGGAAGAACCGGAGTACCCGGAGAAAGAACTCCCGACGGTCCGCCCGAATTAACGGTGACACTTACCAGAGGAGAAAAGTCCGACGCCGGAACCCGTTTTCGAACCTGACAACTTTGGCATTGGTGGCAGGCGCCTTAACCACTGCGCCACACCACCCCGGTCACGATAGCTCATTGGTAATGCATGACAGTAACTGCTCTAGGTCACGATAGCTCATTGGTAATGCTTGACAGTAACAGCTCTAGGTCACGATAGCTCAATGGTAATGCTTGACACGATAGCTCATTGGTAATGCCCGACAGTATCAACTCTAGGCAGGAGCACCACCGATATGGTCTTTGTGCTGAGACAGCTACAGGAGAAGTGCCGCGAGCAGAACAAAGGGCTGTACATAACATTTGTCGACCTAACAAAAGCGTTCGACACTGTGAGCAGGCAAGGCATGTGGCAGATCCTGGAGCGAATTGGCTGTCCCCCAAAGTTCCTCAACATGATTGTCCAGCTACACGAGGACCAGCAAGGCCAGGTCAGACTCAACAATGACCTCTCAGAACCATTCCCTATTCTCAACGGCGTAAAGCAGGGCTGCGTGCTGGCACCGACCCTCTTCACCATCTTTTTTAGCATGATGTTGAAGCAGGCCACAGTGGACCTCGATGATGACGATGCAGTGTACATCAGGTATCGTCTCGATGGCAGCCTGTTCAACCTCAGACGACTGCAGGCCCACACGAAAACCCTAGACCAAATGATTCGTGAGCTGCTTTTTGCTGATGATGCTGCCCTCGTTGCACACACAGAGAGAGCCCTGCAGCGCATCACGTCTTGCTTCGCAGATGCTGCCCAGCTCTTTGGACTCGAGGTCAGTCTGAAAAAGACAGAGGTCCTCCATCAGCCGGCACCCAAGACAGTGTATCGCCCTCCTCACATCACCATTGGCGAGTCTGAACTAAAGTCAGTGCACCAGTTTACTTACCTTGGCTGCATTATCACGTCGGACGCCAAGCTGGACAAGGAGCTTGACAGCAGGCTGGCAAAAGCGAACAGCGCTTTCGGGCGACTTTTCAAGCGGGTGTGGCACAATCAACAGCTGAAAACAGGCACCAAGATCAGCGTGTACAGAGCTGTGGTCCTCACCACCCTGCTGTATGGTTCCGAGTCCTGGGCCCTCTACCGCAGCCAACTACGACTCCTCGAACGCTTCCACCAGCGCTGCCTGCGTACCATCCTGGGCATTCACTGGAGTGACTATGTCACCAACGTCGAGGTCCTTGAACAGGCTGAAACTGTGAGCATCGAGGCTTTGCTGCTGCGGACACAGCTCCGCTGGGCGGGGCATGTCTCCAGGATGGAGGATCATCGCCTACCAAAGATCACCCTGTTCGGCGAGCTTGCTACTGGACACCGTGACAGAGGGGCACCAAAGAAGAGATACAAAGACTGTCTCAAGAAGTCACTTAGTGCCTGCCAAATCGACCACCACCAGTGGTCTTCGCTTGCTGCGGACCGTGACACCTGGCGCTCCACCATTTACAAGGCAGCTGTCTCCTTTGAGGACTCTCACAGAGCTAGCCTTAAGGACAAGCGGCTCAGGAGAAAAAAACAGAGATGCCGCAGCTCAGAACCCTGGCCATACCTTCCCCTGCAGCCACTGCGGTCGAACCTGCCTGTCTCGGATTGGCCTCCGCAGCCACGAACAAGCCTGCAGACGTCGTGGGCAACTCCTATAAAATCTTCGTTCGCGAAGTCGAGCCAAGAGGAGGATCAACTCTAGGTCACGATAGTTTATTGGTAATGCCCGACAGTAACAACTCTAGGTCACAATAGCTCATTGGTAATGCTTGACAGTAACAGCTCTAGGTCACGATAGCTCAATGGTAATGCTTGACAGTTATAGCTCTAGGTTACGATAGCTCATTGGTAATACCTGACAGGAACAATTAGGCCACGATAAATCCATGGTGCGTGCGGACGTGCGCGCGCGCACGCGCGTGCGTGTGTGTGTGTGTGTCAGTGTGTGTGTGTGTGTGTGTGTGTGTGTGTGTGTGTGTGTGTGTGCGCGCGCGCGCGTGGTGCTGAACAGAGGATATTAAACTGTGCTTCACTTGGCTGGTGACGTCAAACAGTTAATTAATCCACACATCATGAGACAAGCAAACCAAAGAATAAAGAAGAGGCTATGGCAGGTACGAACACATCTTGACACTACATTTATTGAGATAACACCAGTCAGCTTTTGGAGATCAGAGATGCCCTGTGAAGCAACTAACAGAATCAAACAAAACAAAACAAAATCCCATTCAACCCAAAGTACGCATTTCCCAAACTTTGGAGGTGTCATCTAACGCCTATGCACCGGTTGCAGGAGATGGCTCGACCATGATAATTCAAAGGCAGTGTCAGATTAGCTTGGCGCAGACAGGCGAAAAGCTAATCTGGCACTACCCTTTAATTATCGTGGTCGACCATCTCCTGCTGTAGTGCGTCTGGGTTGAATGGACTAATATAGCTATACTGGTGAGTCGTCATGGCGCATGAAAAAAAGAAATCTAAAATAAATTCAATTTTAATGGAATAAAAATAAATAAAATGGATAAAAGAAGAAATAAAATAAAATAATGTAATATAATATAAAACAAAACAAAACCGGATATTGGTATTACAGGATATAACATTTAAAAAAAGACACACAGTGGAAAAACGTGGGAAAAAGCATCGTTGAGAAAGAATAATAATAATTTAAAAAAATTAAAAAACAACAACAACAACAAACAATGACAGCTTCAAAGCAACTGCCGCATACTGCATATTTAACAGTCAAAAATGATTTTGCTTTCTTTACTACGGCAGACGACCAATCACTATAGTACAGGCTCTAGCAGATGACCTCAATAAAAAAAACAGTGAACCACAATTGATCCCTTCAGCCGTAATTCTGTTGTAACATACAGCACTCTTTTAGTAAATAAAATAAAATAAAAAAAATATATATATAACACCAGTCTTGTCAGTTGTCCAAAAGATCCTTGGGCCGACGTCGGTCGCGGCGGCCCTGCGCACATCCGTGTTATGATAGTCCACATTAGTGCGCGGGCCCACGGCGGCTGACGTCGGCCTGAAGACATTTCCCTTCTGGATCTAGTTTAGGCTAGTCAGGTATAGGCTCGTCTTGTGGAAATAACCAATATCAACATCCCGCTAGTCTAAACCGCTATCAGAAACATTGCCGTCCTCTTCATCCTTATCATCGCCGTGGTTATCACTGATGTTTGTGGGCGAAGAATTCGTCAGCCCATTGTCTTAAGATCAGAAACCGTTGCAGAAGAAGAATCCGAAGCTGCAGCAGTCGCACCAGCAGCAGGAGGAGTGCCCTCTCCATCGTTATCGCTCTCATCGTCAGCACTGCTGGTTGTGGCGGCAGACTGCACAATCTGCCGCGGAACTGTTGCGAGATCAGACTCAGTGTCCTCAGTAACATGTGTAGTACCAGCGGTAGCAACAGCAGCAGAAGAAATGTCCTCGCCATAGTTATCGCTCTTATCGTCAGCACTGCTATTTGCATCCGCAGACTGTACAGTCTGCTGTACTGATGTCCCAAAATCAGACTCAGTGTCAGCATTTAACTGTGCAGAATTCGCTATAGCAACAACAGCAGGAGAAGTGTCCCCGCCATCGGTATCGCTCTTATCGTCAGCATTGCTGGCTGTAGTCTCAAACTGCGTCATCATTCTCGGCACCTCCTGCATGAATGTCGCCAAATCAGAATCAGACATAGGAACAGCAATATAATGTGCAGAACCCACATTTCCACTACCAACATTATGTCTGTCTCTGCCATCGTCATCGCTCTTATCTTCTGCACTGCTGGTTGTGGCAAATTTTATCATTGTTTCTATGAACTGTTTTATTGGATCAGGAAAACAACCTGCATCAGCAGAAGTAGCAGCAGTAGAGGCAGAAGTACCAACAGCAAGAGGGCTGTCCTCACCATTGTTATCGCTCTTATCGTCAGCACTGCTGGATGTGGCAAACACTGCTTTCATGATCTGTTTTATCTCATCGGGCAAGGGAAGACCGGCTTCGTCAGCTGAAGGAGCAGCAGTAGAGGCAGTAGCACCAACAGCAAGAGGGCTGTTTTCACCATTGTTATCGCTCGTATCGTCAGCACTGCTGGATGTGGCAAACACTGCTTTCATGATCTGTCTTATCTCATCGGGCAAGGGAAGACCGGCTTCGTCAGCTGAAGTAGCAGCAGTAGAGGCAGTAGCACCAACAGCAAGAGGGCTGTTTTCACCATTGTTATCGCTCGTATCGTCAGCACTGCTGGATGTGGCAAACACTGCTTTCATGATCTGTCTTATCTCATCGGGCAAGGGAAGACCGGCTTCGTCAGCTGAAGTAGCAGCAGTAGAGGCAGTAGCACCAACAGCAAGAGGGCTGTTTTCACCATTGTTATCGCTCGTATCGTCAGCACTGCTGGATGTGGCAAACACTGCTTTCATGATCTGTCTTATCTCATCGGGCAAGGGAAGACCGGCTTCGTCAGCTGAAGCAGCAGCAGTAGAAGCAGTAGCACCAGACAAAGCGTTACCGCTGCAGGTTGTGGCAAACTCTGTCCCTAATTTTGTTGTGACCCTTTCCATTAGCTCAGGAAAACCATCTTCACCGGAAGAAGAAGCCGCAGTAGAGAAAGAAGCAGAAGCAGCAGAGGGCATGTCCACCATCACAAGCTGGCTGCTACATCGAGAGACGGCCAACAACCTGTCCTTCGCCTTCATCTCTTCGTCACTGCCCCTCCCCTCACCAGCCGGCACTCTGCCCGGCAGGTACACCACCACCTTTCTCTCCAGTCCGTGAGTAGCAGCGTAGTACGCCACGTTCACCTGGTCAGTCTGTGCCTCCGCCATGTCAGTTATTTTAGCACTACTTGAATCATCCACGCAACTAATGACGCTGACCGGTAAGCCCTCATCACCTTCACGGAGGCCGGCCACAAAAGCAGATGCAGGTTTAACCGTGTTACCTTGCTCATCTTTGAGTTCGTCAAGAACGTTCATGTCCCCAGTCAGCACGAGTACGTCCCGGTATTGGAGAGGCGGGGGGCTGGTGGTTGTGCCTCCGCTGATGACCGGACCTGCCGACAAATGACAACCGAAGGCGGTTTGATGTGTGTAAAAATATAATGTGTGGTGCTTTATGTGGTCAAATCATCGGTAAGGGTTATGGAAGACAATGTCATGTGATAATTGGGTGTACTGCTTCATACTACTTTATCTCATTCAGCCCCAATACACCACAGCAAGACATGGATCGAGCATGGTAGTTCAAGGGTGGTGCCAGAATAGCTTGGCGCCCATGGGCGCCAAGCTATTCTGGCACCACCCTTGAACTATCATGCTCAATCTGTCTCTAGAATGGCAATACAGTCTTCACAGGGCAACTTCAAAGTTTTGGGATTTCGGTCCTAGGGTAGAATGTGTTATAGATTGTTTACAGAGTGCGTGGTATTTTTTATTTTCAATTTGCGTTTGTTTGTTTTTGTGTTTTTGTTTCTTTGTTTGTTTGCTTGGTTTTTAATACTTTTTGTAAAATGCGTTTTTGTAATTAGCTATTCTTTGTGTACAATTAGCTTTTGTAAAGCGCCTAGAGCTCGAATTTCCGAGGTTAGGCGCTATACAAGAACACATAATAATAATAATAATAATAATAATAACAATAATTATTATTATTATTATTATTATTATTATTATTATTATTATTTTTATACTATCTCTACAACATAAAATGTATAATAGACGTTGTTCAGAAATCAGGAGTCTTTAAAACTGTGGGTGTTTCGGCAAGAACAGTCGATTAAAAGCACGGCCAAACATGCAATGTGGTATTTTCATCCGAACTTTTAATCCACTGTTTTCGTCAAAACGCGTGCAAATTTGACCTACTTTTACCTTCCACAAATCGTCGTTTTATTTAATGCTCTGAAATCGGCGTCACTGACTGTCACGACCTGCATGAATCATACGCATATTTGTATGTTTTCACAGTCTATATATAGATTCTCACATCGGTGTCTAGGTGATACTGAGATTCTCAAACGAGTGGTTTTAAAACCTTATCCTACGAGCGAAAACACACTTAAACATCGATGACTTGTAAGAATCCATTTCTTACTCAACTTGTCTTTGCATAAATTCAGTATAAGTTGCTGACGTCATACTCCTCTGTTTGAACAATTTTTGTTGCTGGTTTTCTTAACAAAGTATACATATTGAGCATACAAATTTGTGATCATTTCATTAATTTCAATGTGACCCGACCCATCAATGTAATTGTAATTCTTTTTAGTTAAGGCATTAAAAAGGGAAAAACGTCTGTCTACAAGGGCTGCCGCTGAAGCTTCTATCATCTGCACATTCAGCAGTCTTGACAAACTCGGGGAATGTTTACCTCAGGGAGATGTTGTGTCTGATGCTGTTCTTGGTCTACATTATCGACATTAGTACACCAGTAACAAGGTTCGTCTCGAACATCCTCCATGTTTTGCAGTGTGGAGCTCAGCATAACATAAAGAAATAACATCCTGCAGAATCCAGGATGCTGCCAATAGAGTCAGCAGCTGAACTGAAAGATGGTCACTCAAACTGAACTAGATAGAAGAGGTCACCTTTAAATTGGAGACCTTCCAGTACCAAAGACAGGCAGGCCAACTTTACTGGCAACAAATAAATTACTGGATTCACGTGGAAGCCATGGAAGCTAGAGCTGCGAAAAAAAAAGTCTCTTATGAACTGGTGGGGACCACATTGGCACAAATGACAGCATCTTGGCGCAAGCAAACACCAGCTCGGTCAGACCAGTAATGCGGTACCACGATACATCGACAACATGAAACACTACCCGCAAAACCAAAAAAGCCAGGCTTGACAAGATGCAGAACATGGGTCATTCTCATGATGCAGTGACATTATTAGAGCCATCTGGAGCACCCCAATTTAGGAAATGGAGGATTGAGCCACTGGAACGCAGAACAGCACACACAATGAAGAGACTTACTAAACATCGACAGCATTGGAGACTACAGAAGCAGACCAAGAACCGTCAGAAACGCCCAAGTCTAAACCTCCAACTGAAAAGACTGGACTGGACTGCAAAGGGCTAAAACTGACGTCCTGGAACCAAGCCCAAAGATGTGTGAAGAGCTCCCTTCGGATACCTGGACACCTCGAAAGAGCCTTCTAGACAATATAAACGATTTTTCAGGAGTCTTTGCCAAAGGTCGCGGCATTGCACAAAGCCATCTCGCTGGAGATTGTGCACAAGCGCTACCCTCACAACAGCTGTGCTCACATCTACAGAGGCGGGTACGCACAAGACGCCGTGCGGAACGAAGGCAGTGGCGTGAACATCTGTTGTGCAAACCGCACTACTACCTTCCTCTCCTTACCAGCTGGCAGCAGCAGCTCCAACTATGGTACAGATCTGCAGGTGCTGAACACAGCAGCAAAGCACTAGCTAGGGTAAGGCAGCAGCTTGATCCACTGATCTCCTCCCCAGGAAGATTCAGGATAGACTGGATGCCCTGTCCACAAAATAGTGCTCAGTGGATTCCGGTGCATTCTGGAGTAGCTGGGAATGAGACTGACAGCCTGGCCAAAGCAGGCGACAGACTACCTCAATATCATAACCTCCTGTAAAGAAACCAAGACACTGCAGCAACAAAGTGATTGGTCCCAGCAGAACGGCGGCTGCAGCCCGTGGGCAGACGACGTCAACAAGCTGAACAAGGAGAGCCAGCCCACCATCTTCCATCTACGCACTGATCACTCTGGACTTAACTCGTGAGACTGGGTCAGGCGAAAACAGCTCTATGCGAATGTGGCGTCGAAAATCAGTCTCCTTAGCACATTTTCCAGACCTGTCAATACAGAGAAGCGGTCCGCTGGCAGTTCTGAGCAGAAGACACGCCCCTGTACACCGAACTCTGAAAACCTGCTGCCGAGATCTTGACAGCTCACTTATTGGCAGCCAGAACAATATAAGATTTAAAGACGGCCATCAAGGAATTGAACGTTGCAGAAGAAGAAGTAAAAAAAATGGGGGTGGAAGTGGTGATCTCGTGGTGGACATGTGGAAACTAAGTATTTTGATAACATTGTTTCGGCTGTTAGGAACCATGAAACTTTATTACGCATATTCATATAATTTACACATTTCTAGAAAAAAAAATGAAAAGAAAAGGGGAGACCTTACTAGGCCCGCCTTACGCTAAGTAAAATATCACCAAAAAGACCAGCAGGTTAAAAATAGTTACAATTAAATTGATTGGTCACATTGAAATTAATGAAATGATCACAAATTGTTATGCTCAATATGCATACTTTGTTAATAAAGCTGGTAACAAAAAAATATTTAAACAGAGGAGTATGACCTAAGCAAATTTTATGATCATTATGCGTTACTTTGTGTACTGGTAAAATGGGGGTAGGACAGCAGATTTAGCCACTGTGGCCCTTAAATGCATCACAGCATCATAAAATCAGGTTGGGAGTAACTGTGTAACTCTATCCTAACCAATAAAATCTAAAAACGACCTTTCAGTTGTATACACAATATCTGAGGGCATCGGAAACAACGTACGTTTCCCAATTTGGCAATTTTTAATTTAAAAAAAAACAATCATTCAGCACGAACGTACAGTAAAGGATGCCGACTTTCCTTATTTTCTTGCACTTTATGCTTACATTATTTAAACTTAATAGTTAAAGAGAGGCCAAAATGAAATGGAAAAACGTTTATTAATTTTATTTTATTAATTTTGTGTAGGGATACAAAATCAACCACTGTTGCTCTCACAGTAATCACATCATCACCTAGTCAAGTTTATAATAATTTTGACATCCTGTTTTAATGATGTAAGCCTGAAAATGGACTGCCAGTGCTATAGAAAATGTCTGAAGGCATCTGCTATGGACTTTTGAAATGAATTCTGATTTATTTAGAGGAAAACGTTTCTCAACCTCATTTTAGCATCCGCAAAGAGCGTGAATGGGGGTACCCTTGCGCCATCGGCTATATCTCTGGTGTGTTCCTAAAAATTTTAGGGGAACATGGCTTAAACATCTCAGAACATACTAAGGTACACTTTGAAAGCCATCTAATTGAGTACTGGGTGGGGAGGGAGGGGAGGTGGGGGGGGGGGGGGGCGGGGGTGCACGATAGCCAGGACTGGCTTATGGAGTATTTTTAGGATGGGTCGTGGTTGGGCGCATTCTGTTGCATGCCCAAAATGCCCTAGGCGGGCAGTACTTAGGCTATGACAATAAAGTAACACAAGAATAATTACGTCATGTATGGCCACAATAACCTTGCTGCAGAACGTACATTTGGCGGGAAACACCGTGCACGCGCGCGCGCGCGTGTATGTGTGTTCGTGTGTGTGTGTGTGTGTGTGTGTGTGTGTGTGTGTGTGTGTGTGTGTGTGTATAAACGCGAATATCTCAAATGTGTCTGTACGTACAAGCTTGAAATTTTAGGATGTTAATCTTTTTAAAAATGATATTAATATTGGACCGTTCATTGACGAGAAATGGCAACTTTGAAGAAAGTCGGTTGACCCGTATTTGAGTCCGTAATTTTTGTTATCTACACTTGAAATTTTATATTTAGCTTGATTCGAAACAGACACTGAGTGAAAGGAAAACATAAGATAGAGGTTGAAAACCCTTAAAATAGAAACAAGGAACGACGTTTTGGATCAAAGATCCTTCTTCAGGTGACATGGAAACAAACATAGAACAGAAAAGAACACACGATAGAAAGAAACGACGTCATCCTGTATTGAGAAAATTTAGAATGACGTAACAACAACAACAACAACAACATAATGACGCAAATACATATGCACAAAACACGTAGCACAAAACTTACGTCTACATACATACACGTCACTGCATACATTCGCATTCACTCGTGCCTGCTGCCGCTCACGTACATGCATACACATAGGCACACACACCCACACACCCACACACAAACACGCTAATCAGTGCAACGGTAGCATCAAGTATCAACGGTAGCATCAAGTATCAACAGTGAGGTCAAGTCTGAGACACTGAGTGAGTTTGTTAACCGGCTGTCTACCTCGTCAATGTTTTGAGTGATAATTAATTCATTAATGTGGAAAGTATCAGAAATCACAAAAACGCTGTTTACATTAACCAAATTCAGGAGTTCACTAGAACACTACGATAAATATAGTTGTGTTGAATTTCAGCGGGAAAGGCTTTATGTTTCAGAAGTTATGACTACATTCTTTGAAATATAAAACTCAGACTTTCTTTATATGCGCTACTATGGAGGGAACGCATTCTCAAGCTAGTGACGTAAAACTAAAAGCACCAGACACGTCAATGTTATGCATGGGCTGGCGGCTATGTTGCACATTACGGACTGTCGCAGTGCTCTCTCTCTCTCTCTCTCTCTCTCTCTCTCTCTCTCTCTCTCTCTCTCTCTCTCTCTCTCTCTCTCTCTCTCTCTCTCTCTCTCTCTCTCTCTCTCTCTCTCACGCCGATACCTTGCCTCAGTTTCTTCATGTACCTGCAAGCGTACTGCTTACTGGGCTAAACGTATGAAAATGCGTATGAGATCATATGTAAGAGATTTTGTGGATATGGTTTATACAATCTTGTTAAAGTTTCTCTTTATAAAATAACTTTTTCGGATGGACGCGACGGGGCGATTTCAGCAGAATGCCCGTGACGTCAAAGCGTGCAAACCTCGGACTCTGACATGTAAGTAACACGATAAAAATTACGTCATATCTAGATAATCTAACTGCGATGCTAAAAGTACATTTGGCGGGAAACGCCGTGTGTGTGTGTGTGTGTGTGTGTGTGTGTGTGTGTGTGTGTGTGTGTGTGTGTGTGTGTGTGTGTGTGTGTGCGCGCGCGCGCGCGCGTTTGTGTATGTAGACACGAGTATCTCCGGTGTTTGTGTACGTACAGGCTTGACATTTTGCGAAATGATTTCATCGAGATGTATTTCGGAGAGCCTCCGAGCATATTTAAATTGGGTGACTCGTTAAAAAAAAAGAAAGAAAACGTTTATATAATGTCGGTTGACCCGCAATTGAGTCCGTAATTTTCGTTCTATTCACTTGCAACTTTGCCTATAGCTAGCTTGGAGATAGACATTGGAAGAGTTTGTTAGCCAGCTTTGTATCTTTTATATGTTTTCGTAAAAAAATAATTTATTGCGGGAAAAAGTTATGAACCATAACCCACAAAGTCCCTTCTATATGAGAGCTGTCCTCGCTGTCAAGACTCTCTACCTTTTGTCTTTGACCTGCTTCTGATGTTGAAATATCTCCTTTTGAAAAGGCCTCGCAGATCTGCCAATGCGTCAGTGAGCCCTATAAAGGGCGCAGTGCATAGGCGTCATTGGTTTGTCAAACGTCATTTCATAGAGTTATGACGTATTTTTGTTTTTATGTAATTCAATATTTTACGTGATACTATGAGTTTCATTTTTGCTTCAAGGCTTGAGAAAATGGTGACAAAACTATAATTTTACGGTACATGATCAGTCTTGCTATAATTTGTGTGAAATCGGGATGACATAACCTAACGACATGATATACTATTTACACCTGCATGCTCTTCTGAAAGCGCGTCGATGTATGTGCTTGTGCGTGCGTGCATGCACGCGCGCACCAAACATATCCAAGAGGCATAAATCATCATGCGTCCATCGGGAACATGAGGATATAATTATGCTTCTTGGAGGTGTGCGCATCTACGTGTGTTTGTGTGTGTGTGTGTTTGTGTGTGTGTTTGAGAGAGAGAGAGAGAGAGAGAGAGAGAGAGAGAGAGAGAGAGAGAGAGAGAGAGAGAGAGAGAGAGAGAGAGAGAGAATTACGTCATATTAAGAGTATTGCGTCAATGTCTGCGAGGTGACGTAGTTGCTTCTTTTAAGTCACCGCCACTGTATAACGTTCTTAGTGTTGTTGGATTTTTTTTTTGTTGTTGAATTTTCTGAAAAGAATTATTTTTTACTGAAGAAGTTCAAAGGGACTGGCTAACGAACGCTTCCAATGTTTATCTCCAAACTAGCAATAAAAATAATTTCAAATAAATATGACAAAAATTACGGACTCTAATCTGGGTCAACCGACTTTCTTTAAACGATCTTTTTATTTCTTTTCAATTAGACACCCAATTATAATATGCTCGGAGACTCTCTCAACCACCGAATAAATTACTACGCCACGTTTCAAGCTTATGCGTTAAAAAATGTCGGAGATTCTCGTGTCTATATACGCATTCTCTCTCTCTCTCTCTCTCTCTCTCTCTCTCTCTCTCTCTCTCTCTCTCTCTCTCTCTCTCTCTCTCTCTCTCTCTCTCTCTCTCTCTCTCTCTCTCTCTCTCTCTCTCTCTCTCTCTCTCTCTCTCTCTCTCTCTCTCTCTCTCTCTCTCTCTCTCTCTCTCTCTCTCTCTCTCTCTCTCTCTTAGATAAATACAAACACATTTCTTAGATAAATACAAACTCATTCATCCACTACAGTCTGGTTTTCGAAGGAGACATTCTTGTCACACAGCTTTGGTTCACCTGGTTGACAGATGGTTAACTACTATGAATAATGGGCAAGTGACTGGAGCGGTATTTTTGGACCTTTCTAAAGCTTTTGATCTTGTCAACCATGATCATTGATCTCTACACCTCCCCCCTGTCCAACATCATACAGTCTCACCACATACGCCACCACCTCTACGCTGACGACTCACAACTACTAGACAAAGACAAACTCGACAACACTCAGTCACTTCTGACTCGCACGGCTGACTGCTATGAAGACGTGAAAAACTGGACGACAGCAAACAAGCTTAAACCGAACGACGACAAAACGAAAGCCATGCTGGTAAGCACTCGCCAGAAACTTTCCCAGCTCCCTCCCTCTCTCCACCTTCAACTCGACAGCACCCCCATCTCCCTCAGTGAATTGGCCAAAAACCTTGGCGTTATTCTTGATTCCTCTCTTACCATGACCAGCTTCGTCTCCGCCACTGCCCAGGCATGCTACTTCCTCCTCTGCCGCATCAGTCAGATCAGAAATACCTCACCACCGAAGCTGCCACCAAACTTGCTGTCTCTCTCATCCTATCTCGCATCGACTACTGCAACTCTCTCCTTTCCGGCCTCCCTCACTCCACCACTCCCACTCTCCAGCGCGTCCAGAACAATGCTGCCCGCCTCGTCCTCAGAAAGAAAAAATCCGACCACATCACACCCCCGCTCAAACTCCTTCACTGGCTTCCCATCCCACAACGCATCCAATACAAGATTCTGTCTCTCTGCTACAAATCCCTGAACAACTGCGCTCCTGCCTATCTCTCCAACTTACTTCACCCCTACACTCCTTCCCTCTCCCTCCGCTCCGCCTCCGACCCTCTCCGTCTCCACATCCCCCGCACCAAACTCAGCACTTTCGGCCCCCGCTCCTTCTCAGTTTATGGTCCATCCACCTGGAACACTCTCCCACTCTCTCTCCGTCAGAAAGACTCTCTCCTCCTTTCAGTCCGCCCTCAAAATTCACCTCTTTCAACAGTTCTAGCACTATCTCACCACACTCCCCACAAAAGCTGACTGTCATAATGTATTTCACCATTTGTTGTACGTGAGTCGTTGTCTAAAGCGTGCGCATGCCTGCGCGAGTTGTGAGTGCGCGCTTAGAGTTATAATTATTATAAGATAAGCGCATTATAAATACCGTTATTATTATAATTTTATTATTATCTTTTAATTAAAAAGCTTGCTGCCTATCAGCTAAGTAATGGCACCCTTGCCTTCATTACATCATATCTAAATAGGCGCACACAGTACGTCTGTGTGAATGGTATAAACTCACGTGAGGGGGTGATAGAGCACGGAGTACCACAAGGATCCGTCCTCGGTCCATTATTATTTTCAGTTTTTATAAACGATCTTCCCTTAAATATCTCCGACCCCCGTTTAGTCTGTAGTCTCTTTGCTGATGATGGAACTCTTGACGTGTCATCGTCGGATGCATCCTGTATAACCCAGTCCTTACAAAGCGGCTTGAATGATGTTTCCACATGGTGTCAAAACAATTATATGATTCCAAATCCTACTAAGACCAAATGTATGTTAATTACTACTAGACAAAAGCATCAGCTGAACCCGCCTCCCCTACAGCTCTATTTGAATGGTCAGTCTGTTGAGCAAGTCAAGGAACAGCGTGTGCTTGGAATCATCATTGATGACAAATTGCGTTGGCAAAGCCATATTACCAAAGTGTGTAAAACAATATAAAAAAAACGTATTCTTACTGTCAAAATTAAGATTTTTTTTACTAACGAACCAACAAGGAAACTTTTCTACTGTGCCCATATTCAGCCACATTTGGACTATGCCTCCACAGTTTGGGATGGGAGCAGTGATGCTAATCTCAAAAGGATGAATTCGCTTCACAGGAGGGCAATCAAATTAATCGTTGACAGACCCATGCAAGTCATTAGTACGGATTACAAGTTCAAGCTGCTGGATATCCTACCACTTGACAAGTAGTTCATTTATAATAAGTTGGTACTTATGTGTAAAATCACCCTCTCAGACTCACCAACCTATCTCTCTAATTTGTTCGCACTTGCTCACAGAGCTAGTCGAACATCAGGGAGCAATCTGGTAGTACCAAGGCCCCGCTTAGATATTTACAAGACGTCCCTCTCTTACTCTGGTGCAAAATTATGGAACACAGTTCCTGCAGACATTAAAGCAGCACTTTCTTTACGAACGTTCAAGTACCAACTGCATAAATTTATTAAGAACATGTGAAAACATATTGTTCGGTTGTTTGTTTGTTTTTTTTTCATATACCGTCATTGACTGCAGAAACATTTCCTTATTCATATTCATGTATCATACATAATACTTTAGACTTGTTGAGGTGTTCTTTGTCATTTCTTTTGCAGCATAACATCATAATTTTTTATGTTTAATGTTCGACGTTTTGTTTGATGTCAGTGTGTGTGTGTGTGTGTGTGGGGGGGGGGGGGGTTAATGTGAGCATTGATTATTTGAAATGGAATCATTGTTGTCTGTACTTTTTACTATTATGTATACTTTTATATATAAAATTATGTGTATGTGTGTTTACGTGCATGCTATAGCTTAGCAAGGACATGATTGAAAAAAGGTAATTGAAGGTACCTAATCATTTATCCTTGAAAAATAAAGTTTCATTTCATTTCATTTCATTTCTTTCTCTCTCTCTCTCTCTCTCTCTCTCTCTCTCTCTCTCTCTCTCTCTCTCTCTCTCTCTCTCTCTCTCTCTTCTCTCTTCTCTCTCTCTCTCTCTCTCTCTCTCTCTCTCTCTCTCTCTCTCTCTCTCTCTCTCTCTCTCTCTCTCTCTCTCTCTCTCTCTCTCTATGTATATGTCAGGTCTGTATGTATTTATGTAGGGTGTAGGGGGCTCTGGATAGAGGTAGCACCTTTGCTGTTCGGCAGCTGCGTCCTACATAGGACGGACGGGCATCACTGGTCCTCATCCATCTCCTTAATCTCTCACGTGCTGGCTCCAAGCGCCACACCCTGGCAAACCACCTCAGCTGGTGGGCTAAACCACGTGAGGGGGTGGTGTTCACATTGCACAACTAGGCGGATGAGCTGTTTATGACAGCCAACGGCTAGAGGACGGAGGATATCAGGTTGGATCCAACGGCCAAATGTGGGGGAGTAAACCCTTCAAATCAGGAGTGGAGCCCCGAAGGCAGACAGCTGCCTGTATTCACGCACTGTTCTGGCAGCTCCTGCAGTCAAACTGGTGTTAAAAGTAATGCTTTGCATTCCTTTGGATACATCAGCGAGGCCGAGAGGGGGATCTTGACGACTGGGCACCCCAGGATCTCCATACACTTCGCCCAGGCTTGCGCCCTGGAGAGGTCACTCCAGTGACTGACCCAGCAAGCGCATATACTCCATTGTCTTCCGAGACAGGATGCCAAACAATGTATTTATGTATGTATATATATATATATATATATATATATATATATATATATATATATATATATATATATATATATATATATATATATATATATATATATATATATGTATATATATATACATACATACATACATACATACATACATACAGACCTGACATATACATACATATATCTGACAGACAAACTGTTTGATTTAGGAAGACACCCTATATTTTTCTTATGATGTATACCTGCGGGCGTATTGTACAAAAAGTGGTGAAATACATTGAACCCCCTGCGGTTTTTATGTACTGACCAATAACAGTGAAGGAAAAGTGTCGACAATAGTCTGACTGCTCGACAATTTATATGGTCCTTGTTGTAAGTAGTCAGTTGCCTAATTTTTTCACTTTTTCACGTCTGTATGTGTGCGCGTGTGTTCGTTAACTCATTCAAGACGTCCCACCTCCGGATACGCGGCTTAAGCCCTGTATCCTGAGGCGGATCGTCTCGAATGAGTTAACTAAGTGCGTGCGCTTGGTAAATGTGTGTGTGTAAAAGTGTGCACGAGCAGTCAAGAATTCATCACCGGAAGTCGGGTCGTAACATTGACCCATTTCCTCCAGTACCCGTATCTCAAGCTTGTCCCCAGTGAACACCTACCGGTGACGCCGACACGGAGCTGATGCCTCAACACGTGGGCCACCTCCAGTCCGCACTGACGACATTCTATCGGCCAGCGGCCTGTGTGTTGTCCCCCCTCGTGACGTAGTCTGATGATTTCGGGACCGTCACTGGTGGAGGGGATGGCGCTCGCCGTGTAGCCTTGGATGGTGCCCGATGTCATGTCGACTGCCCGCCCCACCTCCCTCACAATCACTGGCGCCGATCGTAATGGTACTGTCAGCGCCTCTACATGCAGGCCTGGCGGTACGTCTGTATGATACAATGAAGCGACCCACAGAGACAGACCGGGGACTCGGCGGAAAAGCTCATCTACCATCTGTTGATAGCGAGGACCGATCTCCCTGTAACAGAGAAGGGCAAGGGAAGACATGGCGTGGAAGCTACAAACCGACCACCACCAACACAAACATCAGCGGCTGTGGTATTAACGGTCATAACAAACAATTCAATGGAAAGAATGAAAACCATACACATAACCCCTTCACTGCCAACTGCCAGAAAAAAAACTATTGTAAAACCATCGCAGACTCACTACCGGAGAACTCGTTCTTCAGCAGGCACACAAATATAAATAAACCCAGCAAGAGGTATGGCTCCACTCGTCTGCTCATGAAGCTCTATACCTCTTGCCTTTGTGTGTTGCTCGTGGTGTTCTGGCGGTGAGTACAAAATTAACACAATCGTGATTCGTGTTTTTCAGCCTAAATTAGCTAACAAGATGAGGATTTCATCCCAAAGTCTACCGTATTGTTTAGAGCTCACGGCATTTTTCTTTTAGGAACATTCAGAGTTGTTCGTGTTTTAGGCTTATTTTTCTGATCCATTTCCCTCCTCTCTAAGCTCCGCCGTCAGATGACCTTAGTCGCCTGCTCGGCGTTAAACCCCAATAACTAACTCCTCTCTATGCCAACCTCTGATCAACACACACGCCGGCGCACACAAATAAAGACGGACACACGGCGCTACCCGCCATTAGTACGCTCTGTGGGCTGGAGTAGCGACAGGAATTCTAAACAAGAAGAATAGCACAAGCAACAAAATGACGTCACTATAAGCTTCACGTCATGGCATCACTGGTCTCACGACGACGTGTACACTGTGACGAATTTTATATTTCACGTCACTCATTCGAAAGGCAAGCTGTTCCAGAGCTGACTGTTTTGTTCCACACAGCCTCTTCCAGGGATGACTATTTGACGGGAGTTAATAGTGGCTCCAAAATGTACTTGCAAACACGAACTAGTTAATATTGAAAAAGTTGAAGAGGTACAACGCTAGAGTACAGACTCATTCAGTATCTCACTTCCCCCCCCCCCCCCCCCCCCCCTCCGTCGTTCCGCACGTCAATGGCACACACAAACACAGACGGCAGAATAGCACACACAGACACAGACGGCAGACACTTCCTACTGGTTATACGTTCTGTGGGCTGGCGTAGCCACAGCCATTTTGAAGAATAAGGTGGACTGAATGGCCCACGCCCACAAAGCCTCCTCTCCGTGAGCATGCATGTATATTCCGCCTTTTGCACAATACGTTCGCAAATATCATATAAAAATAAATGAAGGAGAACATCGCGCCACCTTAAATACATGTAAAACACTGAAGTGCTGGTGATTTGCATTAATTAGAAACATTGTAAAAAACATGCATGCGTATGATGCTTTTACGTCACCGTCACTGTTTGATTCTTCTGATCAAATCAAGGAGTCTTACTTCAATTGACATATTTTCCCAATTAAAATTTTATTTTCGAAAAAGTTGGAGAGGTACAAATCTGGCTAACGAATTCATTCAATGTCTTTCTACAAATTAGTCATATCCAAACATTTATGTGCATATAATCAAAATTGCGGACTCTAATCTAGGTCAACCGACTTTTTATAAATGGTCTTATTTGTCTTCATTGAGACATCCAATTGCAATATGCTCAAAGGCTCTCTTAGCCACCACTTAATAAAGTATTTTGCCAAGTTTCTAGTTTGTGCGTGCAGTAATATCGGAGATTCTCGTGTTTACATACATACGCACACATAAACTTTGCGCCAAATCTACGTTTAACAGCAAGGTTTGAGTGGCTAGACGGAACGTCATTTTTAAGTCCATTCTATTTATTCTAGATGTTGTCGTGATCACCCAAACGTGGCTTCGCCCAGCTGGCGATGAACACATCATCGCCAGCGTCACACCGAGTGGCTACCGCCTTGCCTTCTTCCCGCGCGCTTCCAGAGGGGGTGGCATTGCCATCATCTACAAGGACTGTCTTTCTGCTCACCTCTCTTTCTCTCAGGCTCTCCCCTTTGCTCATCCCTCCTTTGAATCTGTCGAGGCCTAGCAGCACTCCCTGGCCAGTCTCTCTTCTTCTCATGTACCTATCGCCCCCCTCCAAGCTCTCAAAATAAACTCACAAAATCCATGTTCCTCACCGAGTTTGACCTCCTCGTCGACCATTACAGCACACGACCTGGAAAACACATCCTTACTGATGACTTCAACTTCAACTTCGACAAACCCGACCACCCTGACACAAAACGCATTTGCACGTCACTTTCAAACCACAATTTTACACAATACATCACTAAACCCACCCACCGTCTCGGCCATACCCTCGACTGGATCATCACCCGGACCTGCGATCAACTCTTTCTCGACTCTGACATCTCTTCTGTGCTCCCCTCTGACCACCACGCTATTCTCGTCTCTCTCAACCTACCTCCCCCGAAAAAAAAACAAGCTCCTTCTCTCTCGTCGCAAATTAAATTCTGTCAGCCGAGAGAGCTTCTTCGACGAAGCTGTCGACTTTCTCTTGGACCCCGCCCCCTCTCCCGATCTTGCATACTCTGCGCAACACACTCGATAC
>BTPG01000001.1:112037345-112059845 GCA_036245525.1 Semisulcospira habei | reverse complement strand
GAACAGTCTCGTCATAGACGTTATTCACGCGCGTGCACTTCCGGTAGCGAGAACGAGGCGCACCACGCAAACATATGGCTGACGCAACTGTAGAACTGAGCGAGCGTCTCATAAATCGGTCGGCAAAGTGCATCAAGCAACAGGCACTGATGTGTTCCTCAGTGTACGAATGACAGCAGATATGATCCTGACGGCCAAATCCCATTTCATTTTGTTCCTATTGAAAATGCTCCGAAAACTATGGCTGTAGAAAATTCGAACGGACCGAGGTCCGTATTTCAAAGTAATGTCAGGCGTCCACCTTTTGCCCAGAGTGATCTATCAAACGAAACAAAAAAAGAGGAAAACTGATAAACAAAGAGTTTTCATAAACTTTCAGTATAATTATATGGCCCTTTACTGTGCATATATTCATTTGGAGTCTGCCAAGCGCTGGCCTGCAATGCAGTGATCGGTTAACTGTTTTGGGTTTTTTGTTGTTGTAAGTTTACTGTTAATTCATGTGTGTTCTTTCTGTGGCCTTGGTATATGCATTGTGCCATAAGTACAAGGGCTGCAATGCACGTGACAAACATTTTCAACATGAAAAGTACTGACACTATGCAGTATAACAGTGGCAGTGAATAGGTAAACATGTTCGCATGCATGATGCATGTTTCCATCAGTCCCAGGACATATACCTATTTAATCTTGAATGTGTTATTACATCTACCCTAATCAGGACCATGGCCTTAATCAAACTGTATCTCAGGCTGTCACAGGTCTTATTCTATTTGCAAAAAACATGGCTGGTTGGAAACTGAAAGTATCTTTCTTTTGCAATGACACAATTTGAAACATGTGCATCCCATGAAGTACAGTTTAGTTTTTTCTGATCTTGCAAATAGCATTTGAGAATTTGCAGACTTCTGATCTGTGATAATAAGTACTACAACTCAACCATGTTATTATTACCACTCTGTCTGTCTGTCGGTCTGTCTGTCTGTCTGTCTGTCTCGCTCTCGCTCTCTCTCTCTCTCTCTCTCTCTCTCTCTCTCTCTCTCTCTCTCTCTCTCTCTCTCT
Organism: Semisulcospira habei; assembly: GCA_036245525.1. Lineage (NCBI taxonomy): Eukaryota > Metazoa > Mollusca > Gastropoda > Semisulcospiridae > Semisulcospira > Semisulcospira habei. The sequence continues at coordinate 112,058,783 of BTPG01000001.1, read as the reverse complement.
CTCTCTCTCTCTGTATCTATCAACTTTATTATTAGTATCATATGTTATCTTATCAACACATGATATTTATTGATCGGTGATCATTAATTCGGATTCTGTATCATGCTACTTTGATCTGTTATCATTATATGTTCAACTAGCATCGTATTTGCACGTTCGAATATTAATGTGTGCGTGCGTGTGTGTGTGCGTGATTGTCACTGTAACGCATCACTCAAGTAACAGGCATCATGCGTTATCCTTCGCTCGAATATTAATGTGTGCGTGCGTGTGTGTGTGCGTGATTGTCACAGTAACGCATCACTCGAGTAACAGGCATCATGCGTTATCCTTGTGTTGCCTTACGTATGACTGAATGTGTGTATGTATGTGTGTGTGTGTATGTGTATGTGTGTGTGTGTGTGTGTGTGTGTGTGTGTGTGTGTGTGTGTGTGTGTGTGTGTGTGTGTGTGTGTGTCTGGTGCAACGCATCACTAATGACCGTCTTGCATTACTCTTGCGCTGCATCAGCATCTGGCACACATTAATGCGTGTGTGCATGATTGTAACGCATAACTCGAGAAACAGTCATCATGCCGGCGTTACCTGACTGAATGTGTGTGTGTGTGTGTGTGTGTGTGTGTGTGTGTGTGTGTGTGTGTGTGTGTGTGTGTGTGTGCGTGCGTGCTTGTAACGTATCGAGCAACGGGCGTCTTATCAGTATACGTTATGTTTGTGCTGCCTTACAACTATCTCTATGTGTGTGTAGCTTGTGAGTGACAGTATGTATGTGTGTGTGTGTGTGTGTGTGTGTGTGTGTGTGTGTGTGTGTGTGTGTGTGTGTGTGTGTGTGAGTTAATATTCTTTCATATAATCTATGATCACTTTTAAGTTTATTTAAATCTAATGTATGCCGGCGCACGCGTGAATATGTGTGCGTGTGTGTGTGCGCGTGCGTGCGTGAGTGAGTTGTGACGCATCACTTGAGTAACAGGCACCATGCAATACATCTGACTGAATGCCGGCATGTGTGTGTGTTCGTGCGGGCGCCCATCTCTCTACATCGCCTTGCGAAAAACGCGGAACCTCCAATAAACAGACACTTCACTTGGAAGAACTAGCAGCGGTCGCCATCTTCGATGACTCGGCTTGCGTGGCTAGCCTCGTTTGCGATTCAAAATGGCCGCCGCGTGAATAAGGTCTATTGAACGGCCCCGAATTGACTTGTTTAAATCCAGCCTTTCTTACGCGGGTGCCTATTTATGGAACTCACTTCCTCCAAATATACAGCAAACGAGACATCTTCCATTGTTTAGGACGAAAGCTTTTAAATATATCTCCCAGCAAACTTGAAAGAAACGTAGATAATATGTCCAAAAGAGTCATGTCAATGATTTCCTGTGGTCCTCCGTTTTGCACTTGTTAGCTTTTACATAATATCTCTCTTTATCGTGGTGTTTTGGCTGCTCACTAAATTCCTACACATGAGTAGCTGTATCATAAGTGTGCAGTCGCTTTCTATAAACACACTTTACATCGCACCCCCCCCCCCCACCGCCCCCCCTCCCCCACCCCCAAGACCCTGTCATTTTGCTGTGTGTGTGTGTAATCTTCAGCGACTTTGGAACTTGTATCGGAATGTAACACAAGTGACCTGTGGGTGTAGCCGCTTGTTTTGTGCTGTTAACATGTTGTTTTAATGTTGCTTTTAATGTTGTAGTTTAGCAAGGACAAACATGAAAAGAGGCCTGTGCGACTATTGTTTCCATCCTTGAGAAATAAAGTATCATTCATTCATTCATTCATTCATTCATTCATTCATTCATTCATTCATTTATTCATTCATTCTCTCTCTCTCTCTCTCTCTCTCTCTCTCTCTCTCTCTCTCTCTCTCTCTCTCTCTCTCTCTCTCTCTCTCTCTCTCTCTCTCTCTCTCTCTCTCTCTCACACACACACACGCACCGACATGAGCGCATCTCCAAGAGGTATCGACCATCATGCGCGCGGAGAGCGCATGAGGATCTATGTCTCTTGGAGATGCTTGGAGCGCGCGCGCATGCACACACTATCACACATACACACACACACACACACACACACACACACACACACACACACACACACACACACACACATTGTCGCGCTTTCAGAAAAGTATTCAGGTGACCCGATATAACTATACTAATGGTCAAAACTTAAGGGCCACCCCACTTTTTGTGTCATTGTTTATCGTCGCAAGTTCGCTAATAAAATACAATGTTCTTTCGATCCAAATGGGTTAAAAGTTGACTTTAGACAGTCCAATGTACAGGGAACAATAGACAACAATTCATAAAATTTCCACGAACGTGTTAAATGCACATGAAACATCGTCAATTTTTGTGAAAGGCTGTGCGATATTGGCAAGCGTACCAAAGGCAGGCAGGTGGAAAAACTCGATAAAGTCGTGATGGACATGCTAAAGGGTACAGTCATGAACACTGAGCACTTCTGTTTCGCTACAAATACCGGTTCAGTAGGGGCCTAATTGTTCCTAACCATGCCACCACGACGAAGCCTAACGCCAGTAGATCAAAGCCGGGCGCTAGTATGGCTGCAGGATGGAATTTCCGGACGAGAAGTTGGGAGACGTCTAGGGGTGTCCCATTCAGTGATCCAGAGGCTGCTGGCACGATTCCAAGAAACTGGAAGGGCAGAACGCCAACCCTGCTCAGGACACCCGCGCTGCACCAGCAGAAGGGAGGACAGATACCTCTGTGCGGCGGCTCTGCGCGACCGAACTGTCACGTCAACCACTCTGCGACGTCAACTGATGCAAGGTGCAAACGTTAACGTCAGTAGAAGCACAATATGCCGACGTCTGCGCAAAAATGGCCTGGCTTCATGCAGAGCAGCAGTGAGAATACCCCTCACTCCAGCTCATCGCAGAGCCCGGGTTGCCTGGTGTCGTCAACATGTGAGGTGAAACAGACTCCAGTGGACTCAGGTTCTGTTTACTGATGAGTCACTGTTCACTGTGTCCTTCAACGACGGCAGGGTGAGGGTTTGGAGACGCCAGGGCGAGCAATTCACGAATGGATGCGTCCAAGAGGTGCACACGGAGGGGGCTCAGTCATGGTCGTGGCAGGCTTCACATATGAGTAGGGAAGGCAGGACCCCCCTCAACGTCATCCGAGGCACCCTGGCTGGACTGCGCTATCGGGACGAGATTGTGCAGCCCCTCATCCAGTCAGCTCTCTAAGCCATAGGCGACAATGCTGTTCTGCAGGACGACAACGCTCGACCTCATCGCGCCCGTGTGGTGGATAAATACCTTGAGCAACGGTGCATCATGAGGACGGAGTGACCAGCTCGTTCTCCTGATCTGGCTCCCATCGAGCACCTCTGGGACGTGCTGGGGCAACGAGTAGTCAACAACCACCCCCCCCCCCCCCCCACATCAAGGCGTCCCCCATCTGACTCAGTTCCTGTCATCGTGTAGGAAGCGATCCCACAACATATTCTTCGAACCCTGGTGAACTCCATGCGTCAAATCTGCATTGAATGTTTGGCTGCAAACCGTGGGTACACTCGCTACTGACTGGACCAGTCTTGTGTGACTTTTCAAATGAGGGATGGGTGAACATTCTAACGTACTGCTGTAGTTACAATTGCTTGATTTACTCAAAACTTAAATATAATTGTTACTAAATAAACTAGTAAAGTACTGACTCCAAGTATTGTTGCATTATTTGTGTGGTGTTGTCGGTGCGTCTGCGATAAAAAGTGTCTCTTACGTTTTGTCCATTAGTATAGTTTAGAGAAAGACATTGGATGATTTTGTTAGCCATCTTTATACCCTTTCAAATTCTTCAGTAAAACTTAATTCTTTTCAGAAAAAAATTAAAACACTAAAAATTACTTGACATCTGGAGAACGTCAGACAGTGCCGGTGAAGTAAAAGAAGCAACTCAGTCACCACGCAGACATACTCTAAATATGACGTAATTCACTCGCTCGCTCGCTCGTTCTCTCTCCCAAATATGCGTGCATCTCCAAGAAGCATAGATCCTCATGTGCTCGTAGGATGAGGATGTTTAGAGCGCGCGCGTGCACGCACCCACACGCAGACACATACACACACATCGACGCGCTTTCAGAAGAGCATGCAGGTGTATTTAGTATATCATTTAAGCTAGGCAAAGTCAACCTGATTTCACACAAATTATTGCAAGACTGAAATTGTACCTGAAAGTATAGTTTTGTCACCATTTTCCCCAAGTCTTGAAGCGAAAGCGAAACTCATGTTAATTATAAATTTACGTAAAAATAAAAAAAAAATAACTCAAGACAAATGACGTTTGACAAACAAATGACACGCATGCACTGCGCGCGCCCCTTATAGAGTTCACTATGACGCTCTGGCACATCTGCGAGGCCTTTTCAAAAAGAGATATTTCAACATCAGAATCAAGTCAAAAACAAAAGGTAGAGACCTCATATAGAAGAGACTTTGTGGGTTATGGTTCATCCCATATTGTTATCTTGTTACTTCTTTGTCAGACCATGAGCCCCGCCCGCCTGTAAGGTCCTTTGCATTCTACGGAACAGGCTCCGACCCATATATAAGGGACTTTGTGGGTTATGGTTCATCCCATATTCTTATCTTGTTACTTTTTTGCCAGATCCCCTACCCGGATCTGTCCTGGGGGACTTGGGTGGGGTTAACTATTTTTTTAGTTCCCAGGGTCACCCTGCTCAGCCCACAGGGTGGGTTTTCCCCTCTATTCTCGGGCATGTGTTTCTGTCTACCATTGGTCCATTCACCTGTATTTTCTTTTTTTTAAACCTCTCCCTACTGTCTGCGCTGCCGATAGCTCTTGATATTGGATGTGTGTTGCTAAATGGTCTTAATTTTTTTTAGTGTATTAGACCGGTTGGCGACATACATTCATATTCTGTTCAGTTACTTTTTTCTGTCGGGACGTTAAGCAATGCACAACTGAACTTTGCCAGACCATGAGCCCCGCCCGCCTGTAAGGTCCTTTGCATTCTACGGAACGCGCTCCGACCAGCCCCGTCCTAAAGTCTACCGTATTTTCAACACGGTAGACAAAAAGACGTATTAGTGTTGACTTATATCTCGTTGACTGCATATAAAAACTGAACACCGCCGAACTGCAAGAGGTATAGAGCCTTGTGAGCCCCGCAGTTGCGAAGGCTCATGAGGATCTATGCCTCTTGCTGAAAACACTTTGTATTCATGTTCCTTGGACGGCAGCAGCTCTTTGGGTTTGAATTTACAAAGATTTCAGAAAGATAATATGCAACAACTGATATTAATGGAAATATAGCTTACTTATCTCATTCAGCCCGACGCACGTATTTCCCAAATTTTTGAGGCGTCATCTAATGACTATGCACCTTTTGCAGGAGATGGATGGACCATGATAATTCTCGGGTAGTGCCAGATTAGCTTGGCGCCGATAGGCGCCAAGCTAAGCTGGCACTACCCTTGAATTATCATGGTCGAGCCATCTCCTGCTGTAATGCGTCAGGGCTGAATAGGTTAACGATAAAACTTTATGTTGCAAATCTAGTGCAAAATCCACGTGACACCAGAGGCACACACTGGCGTTCAGTGAAGAATATGAGTGGCCCATGTACAAACTGCTAAGTTAATCATCCTGGGAAGCTATACACGGACACTGTGGGTTACATACGGGTTTGAAAAGTTGGCCTCGTCCATCAGGACGTGTAGAGTCGCTGTGGCCGCCACTGACTGGACTGCTGCATTCACGTCTGTCTCATTAGCCCGTGTAAGATCACAGCTAAGGAAGCGCACTGTGCCGGCGGATGGTGTGGGGTCCTCACGGAGGGTCATCTCCAGCTGGCGGTGGATGACGTGTGACACGGCGCGACTGTACAACGACGTACTGAGCACGAGGACATTGTGACCCGCCCGCAACCAGTGCAAACCGACCAGCACCAGCATTAACGACTTGCCCGTGCCGGGCGGCCCCACCAGACACACCCTGGGTAGACAAGGGAGCCGGTTAATTAGGTGAAGCTGGGCGGGGGTCAATACGACCCTAGCCAGCCTCTCCCCCAGCTCCGACACCGCCTCCCCGAGAGTGTGCACCTCCACCCGTGGCGGAGTGACACAGTGGACAGCGATGGTGGTGGCAGGCCCCACGATTCTGAAACACACAGACCGCAGTCAGGTATTCTACATAGGACGTTAGTTCGTTCGCCCTTCATAATTCTGGATTTGCAAACTATCACCAGCATGTCAGCTTTGATCCAGATTTGTATTTTCTATCAAATCGCCGAACAAGACAAGTAAAAACAACGGTATATTTTAACATTTCGGTACGTTATCTGGATGACGCTTCAGAAAACACTATGGTCGTATTTTTTGTTAGAGTTATCAAATATCACAGCGCAATGTATGGGGAGTAGGGTGGGGGTGGGGGTGGGGAGGGTTGGGGTGGGGGTGGGGGGGGGTTGGGGTTGGATTAAAAATTAATTAACATTTTGTGATTTTAGCTTGATAGCACAGACGGGAGGTGGGCATTCACAGCATCCCAGTAAGCAATAGTCTTTGGCCCACGTCAGTGGCAGTGAGCCCGTGCACCGACTGTGCGCGGGCCTACGGTGGCCGTCGAGGGTCCGAAGACGTTCTGTTAGTGAGGATAATCCTTTTGATGACAATATCAAGCTGTACAAGTCACCACGTGACACTCTCTCACCTGGCCAGCATGTTGATGTAGACATCCCGTGTCATGGCCCGGTCCACAGTTCCCGACACCCGCCTCGTGAACCACCCAGACAACTGTGTCATGGTTTGGGTCGTGATGTCGTGGGGCGTGGCCTTGTCGGAAAGCTGGTCAGCGCACAGACACAGCTGTACGGCAGTCGTCACGTCTGGCGCGCCCAGTGTAGCACGCACGGCCTGGTGACAAGTCAAACATACACTTTAACAGCAGTCGTCACGTCTGGCGCGTCCAGTGTAGCACACACGGCCTGGGGACAAGTCAAACATACACTTTAACAGCAGTCGTCACGTCTGGCGCGCCAAGTGTAGCACACACGGCCTGGGGACATGGTCTAAAGTAGGCAGCGAATATTGCGAGCCATGGGTAAACCTATTAAAGTATTCACGCTTAATACAGAATGGATTCTTAGAATGACACGAAGACACTGTTCACTAAGCAAGAACATCACTCTCCCCACCCCGCTCCCTCCCACCTCCTCCTTCCTTTCCATCAATATATTCAATATTGTGAAATGGGGATGATGGTTACCGTCAACAAGAGGAAAAAGAGGGATAAAACACAAAATGTGTTCATTAAAAAGGTTAACCTATTTAGCCCCAACGCCCGACAGCATGAGATGAATTGACATGATAATGTATGGCTTGTGCCAGACAAGCGTGATGTATGAAGGCTCCAAGCTCGTCCATCACTACGCTTGAATTATCATGGTCAATCCATCTCTTGCAACCGGTACATAGTCGATAGGTAGCACTTTCAAAATTCGGACATCGCGGCGGTCGAGGTTAAATGGGTTAAGTAGTGGCAGATGTGATCTGACGTCGTGCAAGCATCAAAGGCTTTCTCACGATACAGAAAGAAACAAAGCATGCAGTGATTACCTGTTGTAAGTTCCTGTCAGCCATAATGACTTGCTGCATCTGATGAATTGTGACATAGGGAAATATCAGGGTGTTGATGATACGAACTCCAGGGGCCGTGTCCTGTGTTATGTGACGAACCACTCGCTCCGACTTGTTCAGTTGATTCACCGCCTTCTTAACCTTTTCGGAAACATCGGCGTCAGTCGGGATCCTAGTCAGTCCCACAGACTTAATTTCTCCAATTAAAATCCCATAATGCATATGGGGGATTAAGATATCAAAGTCGCCGTCACGGTCGACAGGTCGGGGCAGTTGTCCCGCGGCTTGGGCGTAGGCTGGCTTGTTGAGATAGGCGGCGTAGTTCAGCTGTGAAATAACAAACATCGGCTCGTGCTGCGTCTCGCCCAGTGTCTGTACACAGTGCATCACGTGCTGCTGGGCAAAGTCGTCACGAGTGTCGGTTTCCTGTAATCGGGCAGGGTCGCCGGAAAACGATCGTAGGGCAGATGGCTGGCTGGATGACGTAGGCTGAGCAGATGACGTAGGCTGGCTGGATGGCGTAGGCTGAGCAGATGACGTAGGCTGGTTGGATGACGTAGGCTGATGGAATAAAACAGACTGGCCGCATGATGCACACAAAGTGGACAATCCAGGCTGAATGGAAGACTGATTGAATGACGGAGATGAGGAAGCGCGACATAACAGCTGTTGTACGAGTACACGCAGGCCAGCTACATCGTGTGCGCCGTACGGCACCCGGTTAAAGTATAACGGCGGCACGCAGTACGTCTGGTGATCCCAGTCCGGGTAAAATGTCTGTATGGCCTTGCGCCAGTCGTTCATAGCGGCCGGCTGTGTGGCCTGACCTGCATTCCCCCCGTGCGCCATCTGCAACATCAACACCACTCACTACATGGTCACGATTATATCCACTTGGCTTTCTGTAGTAGTGTGTCGTAACACCTAACCAGTCTAGGAAACAATTTAGCAAACAATCCAGACCAAAAAGGTGACTGCCAAGCGTGTAATATGCAAAGAAGTACCCAACGGAGAAAGAAACACGCTTAGAAAAGACGGGTACAACACAATTTATTAATATTTCGGGTAAATACCCTTTGTCAAAATAGACAAACAAACAAACATAGAGATTAGCCGCTACTTATCTTCATTTGGCAGAAGGAATGTGGCAACTGGGAATTTGATATTTCCCTATGTCGCAATTTATGTCACAGGCCGTGTGTGCTACACAAATTGCTAAATTGTGACATAGGGAAATATCAGGGTGTTGATGATACGAACTCCAGGGGCCGTGTCCTGTGTTATGTGACGAACCTATGTCAAAATATTTTTTATATTGTCAATATATTTTTCCCTATGTCACAATTTAGCAAACAACCAGCCAAGTAAAAGCCACTGTTTAAGTTTGATTTAATTAATTCCCCAGTAGCAAAAACTATTTTGGCCCACAACGGCCGCACCACTGCGGCCGTCGTGTGCCCGAAGGCCATTGATAACTGGGTTATTGTTTTCCACATGTCATGTTTGTCATGGGCACTTCCTCTTCCTCTATGTCAGGAGCCACACCATTAACTTATATGTCATATTACTTATATTTACTATGTATTTAAACCCTTCACCGCAACAGTGAACACGCTCCAGCTGCAAGTGGCATAGATCCTCATGAGCGTTGAGAAGGTTGTGTTGTCGCAACTTCTCGACCATCTGAACCTGAATCATTTTCTTAATCCCAATCAGTCTGTTCACCGTGCAGGTCATTCCACTGAAACTGCACTTGAAAAAAATTCTGAATGACCTCCTGGAGGCGCTTGATGATGGCAAAGTATCTGTTCTTGCACTGTTAGACCTATCCGCTGCCTTTGATACGATTGACCATGACATTTGTTACAACGTCTCTATTCTGTGTATGACATTCATGAAACTGCTTTATGGTGGTTTATATCATATCTGACAGACAGAATTCAATGCATAGTAATTAATAATAAGCTTTCCAGCCCATCCACACAAGCTTCAGTTCTGGGACCAGTCCTCTTTACCTGTATGTTCAGCCCCTGGCCAGTGTCTTTAACCGTGTTCCCATATCACATCATGCATTTGCAGATGATACTCAGCTCCATGACTCATGTTCACCTGATCAGATTATGTGCACAATCGAGTCTTCAGGTGTGTGTCTCTAAAACTAAGATGTGGATGACTTTAAACAATTTACAGTTGAATGAGGGAAAACCCGAGGCCATGATCATTGCTTACCCGAAGTTGATGAAGACGCTAAAACTACCCCAGTCATTACAAATCTGTGGTGCCACCGTCCCCTTCTCTCCCCCCCCCCCCCCCACCGCCCACCCCCCATGTAAAAAATCTGGGTGTCACACTTGATAGTAGCCTGTCCATGCTCCTTCATGTGGACAACGTTTGCAGATCCGCCTATACTGAACTGCGACGTATTGCTTCAGTCCGCCACTATCTGACACCTGAAGCAACTAAAGTACTTGTCTGCCCTTTTTTAGGATCTATATTATTCTATTGCAATACTCGTTTGGCTGGCTGTTCCCAATGTCTGATTGGCAAACTCCAGAAAATTCTAAACTCAGCTGCTAGGGTGATTCTTAATTCCCTAGATCGGATCATATCACACCCCATCTGTCTACTCTTCACTGGTTACCTGTAACAGCTAGGATGCAGTATAAAGTTTCATGCAAGACTCACAGTTGTTTTACCTGTTCCTGCCCACACTACCTCGCCTCTCTTCTCCAGCTGTATTCGCCCTCAAGACTGACTTTGCGCGCTGCTGCCGACTCTCGTCCTACGTATCCCTCTCGTCAAAACAAAGTCGTTCGGTGAGAGATCATTCAGGTACTAGAGCCCAGGTGTTTGGAATGACCTCCCAAGAGAACTGAGATACGTGGATTCGACAGAGGTATTTATGAAAGCCCTAAAGACTCATCTTTTTTCTGTCTGCTACGAATGACTTTTGTCACAGATCTGTTATGTTGAAGTCATCTCTATCTCTATCTTATTAGAAGTAGTGTGTGTGTGTGTGTGTGTGTGTGTGTGTGTGTGTGTGTGTGTGTGTGTGTGTGCGTGTGTGTGTGTGTGTGCGCGCGCGCGCGCGTGTGTGAGTGCGAGTATGAGTCCATAAGCGTAGCATTTTTGAATGGAGACTCATACTTTTTTGTAAATTGCGTTTTTGTACTTAGTTGTTTTTGTACATTTACATTTTGTTAAGCGCCTAGAGCTCTAATCCGAGGTTAGGCGCTATACAAGTACTCATTATTATTATTATTATTATTATTATTATTATTATTATTATTATTATGAGCCCCCCGCAACTGCGAGGATCATGATGATCTATGCTACTTGCTGAGACCAATTAGTTCCTTTGGACGGGTATAGTTTGGAGTCATTGGATGTGCAAAGCACAAAAAACAAACAAAAACAAACAAACAAACAAACAAAAAACAACAAACAAACGAATCGTGCGTCATGTGGCAGACAAGGGGTTAAGTTAAACGTCACTTGTCACCACATGGTCAGACTATAACTGCAGTTTAACACAATCGGTACAGACGTATCCTTGGATTGGGCGGTCCGTAGCGTATTTGTTAAGGCGCCTGCCACCAATGCTAAAGGTGCGAGGTTCGATTACGGGTTCCGGCGTCGGACTTTCCTCCTCTAGTAATCGTCGGGGGTTCTTTCTCCGGGTACTCCGGCTCTTCCTCTGCCTCCACTTTGGTACCGGTTTCAGGCCACTTTATAAAATTTTAAATACAAGTGATCAAAATTTCCGAAACCTCAGTAGCTGAGCTGACCCTTCGCACCACGTGAATGTCCTGTGTTTGTCTTCAGAGTGTATGTGTGTGTGTGTGTGTCACGTAAGCGTGCGTGTTGGGTTCAGTTCGCGGCGCTTTGAGCCGATTCGCAGAATTGGGAAAAAGCGCTTATATAATAACCGGTATTATTATTATTATTATCCTTGTAATGTCCTCTGTAATGTTGAATTGTGATGAGGTGACTAATTACTACACAGCGACAAAACGTCACAGCTGTCAGAGGGGTGTCGGTAACTGCAGCCAACAGCTGTACACTCACATGCATTCTTACGATCACCTCATATCAGACCATCAGTGAAGAATTTGCTGGTCACATTATTTGGGGCTAGTTCCGTTATGTCAAGAAATGCATTAATTATATCACGCTGTCGATGTCGTCTTTTTTCTGCACTATGAATAGTGAAGAGAAGATACATAAACATTGATGCACATAGTTAAACGCCTTTCTTAGCTGAATGCCTACGTATATATGTGACCTGCTCCCACAAAAGGGAACATAAGTCGGAAATTTTGAGTTTTGAGATATTTACATAATTACAATCTACAAGCAAAACAAATTAACTTGATGCAAAAACTATTGTTGTAGACCTGTTATTAAGCCAAAAATATGCATTTAAAGTTGATCACTCGAACTGACCCAAGATGACCCCCTGCACACGTTTCGGCCTGTAGCTCCATTTGGCTGAAAGCGACTTAAGGTACCTTTTGTGGGAGCAGGTCACATATATGATTTTTTCAACCTATTTATTTACTGTATATTTCGCAATAAGCTTTCGTTTCTCGAAGTCCACACCGACAACGGGACTGCGCAGACATAAAATGCAGAGAACATCTCAACGATGAAAGAAATACGCTTAGACAGTTACACCACAATCGATTAATATTTCGTGTTAAAAAAAAAATCCAAATAGACATAAAAACAAGTTAACTACTTATTCCTCTGTCATAGCAAGTATGTGGCAACTCAACATTTCTGCGAATATTTCATGGAGCCAGTTATTGTCGTCATTATTCGACCCTACACTGTCTTCATGGTGCCAGTTGTCATCACTTTTCCAGATACTTCGAGACTTCGGTTGTCGACCCTATACTTAAAGGTGACAATTGTTGTCGTGTCATCAGTCGACCCTATACTTCCAGATGCAAGTTGTTGTCGAGTCATCATACAACCGTATAATACCAGATGCATGTTGTTGTCGAATCATCATGCAACCCAATACTTTCAGATGCCAGTTGTCGAGTCATCATGCAACCCTATGATTCAAGGGGCCACTTGTTGACGACCCTATACTTCATGGCACCAGCTGTTGTCATCATTTGACCCTATACTTCATGACGTCAGTTGTTATCACTATTTGAACCTACACTTCATGGCGCCAGTTGTTGTCATCATTTGACCCTACACTTCATGGCGCCAATTGCTGTCATCATTCGATCCTACACTTCATGGCGCCAGTTGTTTTCATCATTCGATCCTGCACTTCATGGTGCCAGCTGTTGTCATCATTTGACATTACACTTTATGGCGCCAGTTGTTGTCATCATTTGACCCTATACTTCATGGTGCCAGTTGTTGTCGTCATTCGACCCTTCAGTTCATGGCGCCAGCTGTTATCATCATTCGACCCTGCACTACATGGCACCAATTATTGTAGGGTCATCATTGGACCCTACACTTTACAGCGCCTGCTGTTGTCATAATTTGACCCAATACTTCATGGCGCCAGTTACTGTCGAGTCATCATTCGACCCTATACTTCATGGGGCCAGTTGTTGTCATCATTTGACCCTACACTTCATGGCGCCAGTTGCTGTCATCATTCGACCCTACACTTCATGGCGCCAGTTATTGGAGATTCAGCATTCGACCCTAGATTCCATGGCGCCACTTGCTGTCATCATTTGACCCTATACTTCATGGCGCTATGTATTGTAGAGTCATCATTCGACCCTACACTTCTCGGCGCCTGCTGTTGTCAACATTTGACCCTATACTTCATGGCGCCAGTTATTGTAGAGTCATCATTCGACACTGCACCTTTTGGCGCCTGATGTTGTCATCATTTATTTTGACCATACACTTTATGGCGCCAGTTATTGTCGAGTCATCATTCGGCCCTAACCCCCCCCCCCCTCCCCCCCCCCGCTCCCCCAATAAAAAAACACGACAAAGAAAACAACAACTTTAACAACACGAATTAAACAATTATCGGGTAAAAAAATATTTTCCAAAGTGTACAAACAAACAAGGGGTCTGGTAACGTTTAAACGACATATCTGGCGATGGACGGTAGCTCGTAATTACGTAAGCTAATCGACTGATTGATTGGTTGGTTGGTTGGTTGGTTGGTTGGTTGGTTGGTTGGTTCATTCATTTATTCACAAAATTCATTTATTCTTTGATTGATTAAGTTCATTCATTGAATAATTCATTTACTGCTAGTTACTTCTATGGTAATGAATCATTCAAAAGTCAGAAAACAATATCAAAATAGGATGTCCCATTTCTGCAGGTTTACCTAATGTTGTGTGTTTTAAACGCACTGGGCCAGTGTGTTACCACGGAAGCGAGCGTCTTTATGGATCGTACAACAAATCAAGGGGAATTACTCAACGCTGGACAGACGAACAGTTAGATCCCCTGCCCCCGCCTATCAGGCACCCATTCGCCAGCCCACAGAGAAATACGCAGGTATAGCCCTTTCCCATTTGTAATAAGGAAGTTAAGCACGAGTATCCTCCCTTTGCTACACCGAGTTCCGGCAAGATGGAAGCAGACATAGAACGCATGAACGTGAAACAATTAAAAGATTTTCTTCGAAAACATGGACAACTTGTCAGTGGAAAAAAAGAAGAATTAGTGCGCAGAGCAAGAGGCACATTTCTGCTGCGAAAAGATGTTGAGGATGCTGTCGATGATGCTGTGGAAAGAAATGATGCAGGTCAGTAAACAGTTGACTCCACTGACCACTGCCATATGATATATTATAAATATTTCATATTTGTCAGCATGTGCTTCTTGTGCTTTGGACTCTGTTTATAAATTACATTATTGTCATATGTGTGTGTGTGTGTAAAATTTGATCTGCGAGTTAGTAGTTTTGTAATATAAGTAAAATCAATTATCCCTGATTTCTTATATAAATAAAGTATTCTACATGGCATAAAGTACATGAAATTGTTAATATTAAAAAAAAAATCATAAACTTTATAAAAAAAATCAATGTCTGTTTACTTGAGTACCTATGCATTTTTGTAGCGCTATCAAACGTACTTCGAGCAGTCCCCTTTATTATTATTTAATTTAATTTTTTTTTTTTTTTACAAAATGCTGAGTGCTAACTACTTGCATCTATTTCATTGTCATAGTCAGAGTTCCTTTCAAATAATGAGTATGAAGTTAAAAATGATGTAACATGAGATGATATGATTTTTAAAAAAATAAAAAATATATATAAAAATTAAAAAAAAGAGAGAGGTATAGGCAACAAGTAGAGGTTTCTAGTAGTTGTTGCATTTTTTTAAAATCGCATATTCAAATTAAACTAATGCAGGCTGTAAAATAGATACCAACATAATCAATATTATATAATATAATATTACTAATTATTTATTTGTTATAAGACTTCTAAAATTACAACTGAGTGTCATTATTATTAGTAATAACACCACAGATGTGTTGTTTAAAACATTTACTGTCAATTTTCATTCATACAGTATTTTTGCTTATTTTACGGATTGGCCACTATTTATCTTGAAAATGAAGTGGTGGTGTGGGTGACACCTTCTTTGTCCTGTTGCATCGGGGCGATGGCATTGCTGGACTACTACAGTACTAGTACTACTAATACTAATACTATAGACTAGAGGAAATCTCAAAGTGTGATTAATAAATAAAGCTTCATTAAAGAAGACTAAATAAAGCTTCAGTAAATAAAAACACAAGTAATAATTCAAATAATTTACTAACCGTAGAGAGTTTAAAAGTTCGATTCGGGAAAACAGATGGGACATTATCACCAAATACAGGTCCACGTTTTCCAACAAAATGTTCCGAGCAAACAAGTGGATATTTGACCGTGTTATAATCTTGTCGGATCAAACGTAAGCGCTGCTCCCAAGCTCTTTTAACTCATTCTACCCCAACACCGAAATCCTTAAATTTTGCCCCTGTCCTCTCAAGACTGCATTGCAGTGCAGGACACAGATCGACCATGATAGTTCAAGGGTGATGCCAGAATAGCTTGGCGCCCGTAGGCGCCAAGCTATTCTGGCATCACCCTTGAACTATCATGGTGGATCCTTATCCTGCTGTGGTGTGTCTGGGGTAGAAGGAGTTAAGTTGCTTGTTTGCTGGACAGCTATGTAGCTTGACAACTCTTCCGTCAATAATTTTTCCTCGGTGGTTATGGCAAATAACACAGTAATGTTTTCCACCTCCACATACTTTTGCCGATCTAGCCTTTAATGCTGACGCCATTGTCGAAACAGCAGCCGGAACTCAGTGAGCGTTCTCCTACGCTAAAGAGCAGCGAAAGATAACCCGTACTTGATGAGAAGTGAGACTGTCCTATAGAACAAGACGATCATCTACATCCCTAAAAAGATGCATCAGGTCTCTTATATAACCCATGTCTTTCTCCGGAACTTAGGAAGTAGGCAGGAGAAACATACATACACAAACACGAAGGTGCATTACTATATGTGGTCGGGTAAATACCCTGAACTCCCACAGTAGATGCACAGAACATTACACAACAATGTAACGATACAAATTTGCCTCGAGTTATACTGAGATACTCACAAACCAGATAGGTGAGGCTTGCGCTGGCAGAATTGTACAACAAACCAAGGGGAATTACTCAGCGCTGGACAGACGAACAGTTAGATCCCCTGTCCCCGCCTATCAGGCACCCATTCGCCAGCCCACAGAGAAATACGCAGGTATAGAACAAGATGTGCTGGACAGACGAACAGTTCAGTTTTTGCCAACAGCAAGGCAAACAAAATTCTAAATGTTTGGATGTACACACATGTGTGCCAAGACGATGAGCCACCGCTTTGTTTGATACAGCCAATACAAAGCAACTTTGCGCGCGAGCAAGCGTGAATGCGTCTGCGTGAGGCCAGAGAGAGAGAGAGAGAGAGAGAGAGAGAGAGAGAGAGAGAGAGAGAGAGAGAGAGAGAGAGAGAGAGAGAGAGAGAGAGAGAGAGAGAGAGAGAGAGAGAGAGAGAGAGAGAGAGAGAGAGAGAGAGAGAGAGAGAGAGAGAGAGAGAATGAGCGTGCATTGTTTTGAAAACTGTTGTGAAAGTGACTTCGTTAGTGAAAAGACAGGTAATTAGAGGACTGAGCCTGTTTGAAGCACCACAGTCAGCCCTTTTCTACGGTAGAGACAGTTCCTTGCTGCATTCGTTAGTAGTGGCTCTCTTTTGTTCCTCAGCCCAGTAAATAGACGTCTGCAAGAGTGATGCTTGACAGTGCCAAAAACCTTGATACTAAACTAATGGCTCTGATCGGCGGACAAGGTTGGTATAGATTCGTGGCAAAATGTCTGTTGAGTTTGTACCTTTCGGAGTTTTAAATGATTGCTATGAGGGTTGAAAACTGTTCCGTCATCACAATGCATCTCGCCTTTCCAGAATTTTTCGCGCCGTTTCTTCCTAGATCCGTCGTCTAATTGTGAAGAGTATGTGTGGTCGTAGGTTGCGCTCGCTGTGTTCGTATTTAGTAAAAGCTCGATCGGCAGGCCCACACACACACGGCTGTGCGCGGGCCAACGACGGCCGAGGTCGGCCCGATGACCTTTTGCGCATTGGGCTATGGCCTGACAGTCGGCGTGGCTGATCTATTGCTATAGGTCGTTTGACATCGGAGCTCACGTTTATCGCAAATATCTCCGTACAGAACCACTTTTCTATACCAGTCTTTCAACAAATTAATGTCATTCAGTGACAGTTGATGTAATAAGATTTACTTTAAAGTAACTCGAACAATGTGTCAGTTTTGCTGTACAGTCGTACACATTCGGATTTTTTTGTTACATCCCTAAATGTGCCCCAGATATGTTAAGCCTAGAACTAACAAGATCCATTTCTCGTGAATTGTCCCAGTTTTCATTCCTGTTCTTACATTTTCACCGAATTTGGAAGAATGTACAGACTGTAGAGCAAAATCGACAAATCATAGGAGTTCAGTAACAAATATTCCATATTTTGTCAATTGGCACTTATTTGTACTTAAAGTGATACAGAAAAGTGTTTCTTTGGGAAAATCGTTGTGCGCTCCGATGTCAAACGACCTGTACCAGAGATGTTCATGAAAGTACATCGTAGCTCGTCACTCAAATTTATAGTCAAGTCCTCTTATAATAAATTGAAATGGAGTTTATATCATGGATTTCGTCTGACGTATGTACTGTATAGAAGGCAAATGAAACGAACGTACTGATGCCAGACAATTTCAATTTCGTGGACCAGACAACAGGACCTCCCAAAATCAGTATGGCGTAAAAGCAATAACTGTTGTACAAAGCTACCTGCTCCGTTAGAAAATGCTTTTTGTTTAGAACAATTTCCTTATAACTGTTCTTAATAGGTCTTTAAATAATGTTGCGCAGAAGGCCCATTCTAACAAAAGTGGTACAATGAAGATCTGTCTGTTATTTTTTCTCTTTGCTACGCAAGAGAGTACCCCCACCCCCACCCTGTGAGTACCAGAAAGCCAGCGTTACGTGAGCCTACTCAGATGGATTGTGAAAAGAAGGTAGATGATTCTTAGTTAAAGCAAGACAACACTGAGAACCCGGTCCATTGTATCGGCGAAGGCTCGCCTTGCATCAGGTCGCTTTAAAATTTGTTTCAAACTTACAGAAAAGTGGTTATTGACTAGAGCGATCAACAGCAAGATTACTTATGAAACGAAAGTTAAAATATTATTCAAGCTAAGGGTGAGTCGCATCCAATTCGCCCAAAAAGGAGTCTCGGGTTAGTTTGGGAGTTAACGCGAATCCACCCCAAAACAACACTTTGTATCATTTTCTGCTTTAAAACAAATGAAAACGTGTTAGTCAACTGTATCTACATTACTTTTACGATGTCTCTATACGACACTTGTAGAACTTCATTTTAACGTATTCTGCCCGCGATACACCACAGCAAGATATGGTTTGACCATGATAGTTCAAGGGTGGTAGCAGAATAGTTTGGCGCCTATAGGCGCCAAACTATTCTGCCACCACCCTTGAACTATCATGATCGATCTCTCTTCTGACTTGTAATGCAGTCCTCCAAGGATAATTCTAAAATATTTGGGTATTTTGAACCTCGGGCACAATGACGTAAGAATCTGAAACTTTGCTTATAACATAAAAATCTGGAACTCTTGGCAGTTTGTTACATCCGGTAATATTCGCTTTTTGCTGTAGTTGTGAAATACTAATTAGAGCCAGCAAAAAAAAAGGACGTTAGCCTCAGGATGTACACCAATTTGCAGAGTATCTGATTTGATTAAAGTCCCCCTGCTCTCTCCTCCATATGGTTTTTACTTAACACAACAAGAAAAAAAAAAGAATTAGTAAAAATAAACTGTGGTTTAGTTTAATTATTGCAAACTACTCTAATTAAGTGATTCTACATTAAACGTCTCTTTGTAATTGAATGAACTTAGGCTAAAAACAAGCCTTTGTCGGTATGTCGTGATTATCATAATAGAAAGTCAGACACTTCTCTTTTAACAAACGCCGCTTATAACAACAACACAAATCTTGGTTCCCTTCGAATTTGTTAAATCCAGACTTTACTGTAACTGAAATAATTGCGCAATAAAAGTTGCTCTTCATCAGATTAACCCCTTCGCTACCAATGATCACGAATTTTGTGACTGCACAATGACCGACATCACGTGAAGTAGATAGATGTAAATGGGATAAAAATAGACATCAAGAACACTGTGTTAACAAGAGATATAAATCCTCTTGAGCCCCACAACTGCAAATGTAAATTCGGCGTGGCGACCGCTCGTTGAAAAAAACCGGATGTGACAATGTGTCGAACACCAGTTTTTAAGTCCCTTTTATTTATAAAAGGGACTTTTTAGAACGGGTCGCGGTGGGGCGAATTTAATAGCATGTCCATGATGTCAAAGGCGGGCGGGCTAATTAGCAAACCTCTAACAATTGAAGTAACAAGATAAAAAAATATATTAGTTAAGCTAACCTCGCTGCTGAAGTACATTTGGCGCGAAGCGCCGTATGTGCGTATGTATGTATGTGCATATGTACATATGTTATTATGTATGTAAACAAAAAAATCTCCGACATTTCTGTATACACAAGCTTGAAACTTGGCGAATTACTTTCTTAAGTGGGTGGCTAAGAGAGCCTACGAGCATATTGTAACTGAATGTCTCATTGAAGACATAAACAACCGTTTAGAGGAAGTCGGTTGACTCAGATTAAAGTCCGTAAATTTTGTCATATTTACTTGAACGTTTGCATATAGCTAGTTCGGAGAAAGACATTGGATGAGTTCGTTAGCCAGCTTTGTATTCTTTCGACTCCTTAGTAAAAATTAATTCTTTTCAGAAAAGTATTAAAAAAGCTGGAAAAAAATTAACTTCAAGAGAAAGTCAGACAGTGGTGGGGACGTAAAAGAGGCAACTCCGTCACCATGCAGACACTGACACAATACTCTAAATATGCCGACATTCTCTCTCTCTCTCTCTCTCTCTCTCTCTCTCTCTCTCTCTCTCTCTCTCTCTCTCTCTCTCTCTCTCTCTCTCTCTCTCTCTCTCTCTCTCTCTCTCTCTCTCTCTCTCTCTCTCTCTCTCTCTCTCTCTCTCTCTGTCACACCAGGAAGGAAGAATATATACCACACGGAATATCTGGATATTTAGTTCGATTTTAATGATTTGATTTTCTCATTCGCACGACAAACAATAGACAAGACGTACATAAACCTACGCACTATTCGCTCAATTCATACATGCACCTGTAAAATACGCACACCCTTAACCATTCGCACAATGTTCACAGCGCTAACCACACATCCTACACTTATTGTTCCACTACGATGTCACATCTCAATGTCTGTCGAAAATAACTGACACTATTAATGCTTAGATCCTCGAACGATCAAACAGTTTGATTACTCCGACCGTGAATAAAGATGAATGTAGCGTCGCTGCTTGTTGGAATGAAGATGAATGTAGCGTCGCTTCTCGTTGATTCAGTCACACCACTGGTCGAATAATCGCACTGTCTCTCGCGATGGCACGTCGAAGCTCCACACGCACACCGCCAGGATTAACTCGACTATCTCGTACATCACGTTGATTGATTACACTTCCACATGAAGCATACACAAATCCAACTTCTCAGCTGGTGATAAGGGGCATCTATACAACATATAAAACGTATCTCTCCATAAGACATCCGCCATTGCTTAAAAGATACTTCCGCCGGAAATGACGACACTGTAGCGATGACGACCGCTAACGGCTTCCGGACGTTGTCGCCGATTCCCGATCGTTTCCGACATCGAATAAATATCGTAATAACGGTCAATTCGAAATACCATGCACACACACGAATACGACATATCTCCGCACAACACATAATCTCTCACCACGATCCGAATCATTCATTTCAAAATCAACAGGCTCTACGAAACTTTTCGATCATTCGATTCATCCCTGCGCGCCGATCGCCAGACGACACCGCAAACTCGCCGACGCGCGCCGAATGGCATACAATCTCCGATCCTGAGCCAATCAACTAATACACTTCCCGAATCTACTACTTAACAAACGCGAATCAGCTATATAATAAACAAATACATACCCAAAGATGCGTGAAAAGTTTACTCAGTCTTCGACTATCTTGTGCTTGTCTCAGCGCCCACGACTGATGGCCGTTGACAAAGTCACCGTTATTATTAGCCGGTTACATGCGTAGTTATACACAACTACTTACTGTGTTTACACAACCAGCATTG
>BTPG01000001.1:111954845-112032345 GCA_036245525.1 Semisulcospira habei | reverse complement strand
AGCAGAGTGAATGTAGCCATCAGCAACAAATGCCAGGCCAGTATCCTATGTGGCAGCAACCGCCACTACCACCATACAGTGCCGCATTTCCACAGTATCGCGGCGAGGTGGGACCATGGGGACACTTCAGCATGACGCAACCAACGTATCCTTTCAGCGTCCCCCCGCTCACATACACGCCATACGCACAGCAGGAACTGTGGGCACAGTACAGCCACCCCGTGCGTGTGTATTAGACTCATTTCCAGAACATTCAGTTACTCTTCCTTACATAACTTTGTGCTTTACTTTCCAGGCTAACACTGAACAATATCGAATTGATTTTCTTGCGTCTCATTGCTCATAATTGTTGTGTTTGCGCAGAGACGTATTCATTTGTTTTAACTTCAACCACTGCACGTGGTCCAATATTATCATTGTCATCCTTTTGACTTCTGCCGACAGTACTCATGAATACCGATCTTCTCACTCTGTGCGATTTGTGACGCTTATAGCACTAGTACTTGTGCACCGTGACACTTTCTCTGCTAGTGCTCTACGTATAATTATTAACACTACGATCATATCTGTGTCCTTTCGCAGCGCTGACTTTATTTCCCCTATCGCACAGCGGGGTCGTTCAGCTTTGACTGTTGAAGTGTGCTAAAGGGATTAGTCCCTGTTAGTGACCGTTAGTGACCCGTAGTGAGGTCTATATCAGTGAATGTGTAGAAGAAACTATTTTTTTCACTTGCCTCCCACATTCTGTGTGTTAGAGCGGACTGATATTCTTTTGCTTTGTTTTATTATTTCAGCTCTTATTTGCCTTTGTATCATTTATAAGCTTTTTATAAGTACTCTTTGGTATTGACATACATTATCAATCATGGTGTATGATCGCCAGTTACATATTGGCCATTTAAATGTTTATCATATAACTAACAAAGTTCCCGATCTGTGTGCGCTCTTGAGTCAACCCAATCCATTTCACTTGTTTGGTGTAACGGAATCGCGTCTCAATCGTAACATCAGCGATGAGGCCGTTTCTATCCAGGACTTGACTGTACTGCGCCGAGATGCTGAATACCCGGGACATACGGGTATTGCAGTATACATTCATAATTCAATTAGCGGTATTACTCGCAGGCGTGGGGACCTGGAGTCAAAAACCGTGGAATGCATTTGGGTTGAGTTAAGGGCAAACAAATCCAGCCCCGTGCTGGTCGGGTACATTTACAGGAACCCAGCATCAACATTTCAATGGTTCGACGACTTTATCGCTATGATGGATAAGATCAGACAGTCCAGCTCTGAAATTTTGATCCTAGACGATTTCAATATTAACATGTTTTTGATTAACCCTGCTTGGGAGTGCACCATGTCTATGTTTGGTTTAAAGCAGCTAGTTAAAACAGCAACTCGTGTTAGTCCAACTTCCTCCACCCTTATAGACCACATATATATATATATACAACTACTCAATCAAGGGTGATGGCAGTAGACGTGCCTCAGGTAGGGATTAGCGATCACTACCCGGTGTGCTGTTGCTGGGCATTGAAAGCGGATAATTCATTCCGAAAACATCAGCACACAACTATTAGATACACATCACTTAAACACTTCAACATTTCTTTGTGATTTAAGTAGCGCACCCTTTGATACAGTGTACTACCATAATGACCCCAACGATGCTTTGTCTGAGTGGTACGGATTGTTCCTTGGTGTTCTCGATAAACACGCTCCATTCAGAGAGAAACGGGTGAAGAACCCCCAGCTTCCCGCCTGGTTAAGTAAGGAAATCAAGGATGCCATGCAGCTCCGAGATGACTATAAAAGAAATAAGGATTTTGTAGCTTATCGAAGGCAAAGAAACCATGAATGTCGTAAAATGAAAGGCTTTAATGCTCTTCATCTCCTTTGTATTCAGGAGAGCTCCTGCCATTAACCTCTAAAGGCAGTGGAAAACCTCGGGTACGCAAGCCTACTCATAGTGATTGTGAAAAGAAGGGTATAAAATTCTGAGTGGAGACAACACGGATCACCCGCTGTATCGGCAAAATTTAGCAATCACACTCTGCCATGCAACACATCGCTTTACGTCAGCCAGCGGGTAAACTGACCTTCAGTCACTGGATACAAAGGTCTGCCTGATTCTCAACATCAGATTAAATGACTGTGTTTCACTTTCCACAGATCCGGACGTCAGCCCAGTGCGCAAAGCTTCTCGGGCTAAGGAGGGCCGCAGTTAGTATTTGCAATCTCTTTTGTATGATTGTGATTTCTGTGATTTTTAACTTGGATTTTGGCTTCTGCGCCGTAATGTGCCAAATCACAGACCAGCGCCAAATATGCATTTTCTGACAGTCGGCGTTGCTGATCTGCAGCCACCAGTCCCAGCAGGAAAATGTCTTCGGGAACACGTCGGCCGCATTGGTCCCGCGCACGGTTGTGCGCGGGCCCACTGTGGCCGTCGTGGGCCCGAAGGCCTCTGCTTACTGGGAGAAATGTGCATGCAAGTAACTCTCAGCTCTTTACTTACTGACTTTCTTCGAAATATTTAAAACCATTCTACATTCAGATTGTTTCTGGCGTCGGAGTCGGGATAGCGTATTAGTTCTATGTTTGCATGGCTGTCATACACTACAGTCAGCAGAAAGTCTGTTGTCTGGTCCTAGTGCCAAGCTAAAACGTGAGAGTAAATATCTTGTGTTCGGGTGTGTCAGTTCTTTCTGTTGTGCACTTTTTAAGACGGCGCAGATTCGAGCCATTTATCAAGCCTGAACGGGTGGTGTGAGGCAGATCACCTTGGCGAACCGCCAGCCTTTTTCAATAGGACTGGGGACTCACAGCTCGGCAGGAGATAATCCAAACAAAGTGCGTGTGTGTTTCTTTGTCAGGTTGGCTGTAAGCGCTTCAAAGCCGAGAAAAAAGTGAACACGATCCAGCTGCAAGAGACATAGATCCTCATGTGCCCCCGCAATTGCGGGGGCACATGAGGATCTATGCCTCTTGCTGAGAACAAATATGTCCGTGTTTCTTGGACGGTTTTGGCTTTTGTTAATTAAATGAACAAAGATTTCAGAAGGTAAAATGTATGTCATGGCGAGGACGGAGTTACGTCGACCTGCACTATGATTATCCAGGCAGATAAAGCTCAATTTTCAACATTATTATGCACACATACCAAGGAGAATTACTCAGCGCTGGACAGACAAACAGTTAGATCCCCTGCCCCCACCTATCAGGCACCCAATCGCCATCCCACAGAAAAATACGCAGGTATAGAACAAGACGATCATCTACATCCCTAAAAGGGTGCATTAGGTCTAACCTATAACCCATGTCTTTTTCTGGAACTTAGGAAGTAGGCAGGAGAAACACACATACACAAACAAGAAGGTGCACTACTAAATGTGGTCGGGTGAATACCTTGATTTCCCACAGTAGATGCACAAGACAATACACAACAATGTAACGATACAAGATTTTGCCTCAAGTTATAAAATACTCACAAACCAGATAGGTGAGGCTAGCGCTGGTAGAATTGTACACTACAATTGTGCTCCTACAATTCGGGACTGGGGAAACGGCCAAAGACGCCGATCACACCCAGTGGTACAAAACAGGTCTGGCTCTAATTTGCCCAACGCAGAGAAAAGGCACATTGTCTGCATTATGTGTTTTATACAGCTGTTTCATCGCATGAGTATCGCTGGCCTGGATGGACATTTGTAGAGGGTGTAAGTGGAAAGTAAGACATTAATGTGTTCACTGATAATGTCGTTAATAATGCTCTGTAAGTTTAAATAATGTTTTAGTAATTGTATTAGTTTAGAGTTTTAATATGTCTTAATATTAGTATTATAAGTCTTACAGATTTAGCATATTAATATCATGTACAAATGGAATGTTAGAATGTCCTGATATTAATTAATGTTTACTGACTGACTTTATTTGATTGCTCCCCCCGTCCACACAAATGTAATTGCCAGTTAAGAGATAAATAAAGTTATTTGAATCGAATTGAATTGAATTGAATTATGACGTATCCGGCGACAGCTCGTTTGGTATGCGCTCGCCGGACACAGACGCTCAACCTTTGGTCATCTCGGCCATCAACACCACTATGATATACAGACATACCCCATACGTCTTCGGGCCCACGAAGGCTGCAGAGGGACTGCGCACAGCCGTATGCGGGCCCACTGCGGTTGTCGTGGGCCCAAGGACCTTTGCACAATGGGTACAGCCTACATATACGGGGAGCTCATTACGGGTCTTTGTCACTTGTTGGCCTTATCCATGCTGTAAACCTCAATTAACCAGCGGAACTGATATGATTGTTTGAGATACATCATTATTTCTATGACTGGCTGGTTGTCGACTGGGCTCAACTGCTGCGATTTAGTTTACTGGTTATCACAAATGAGTGAAAGTAGTATACTACGTGTGTGTGTGTGTGTGTGTGTGTGTGTGTGTGTGTGTGTGTGTGTGTGTGTGTGTGTGTGTGTGTGTGTGTGTGTGTGCGTGCGTGCGTGCGCGCGCGTGAAGACACGTGACCACCCAGCGATCACAACACCCAGTGTGACCTTACGTACGTACAGTGTATATTTCTTTTCACAAATATATTCATGCATTTCAGACGGCTGTTTATCGAAAACTGGTTTTGGCCGGTCAGCATACGAGTCAGCGTCTGCCATTGATAGTCAGTCTCACGGGTTGATCACTGGTTGTAGACTTGCACAGCCTCCCCCCGCCCCGCCCCCCTCCCCTCTCTCAACCGCACCTCCTACCCCTACCCCCCACCCCTACCCAAACGCACACACGCAAACACACCAACAACAAGCGCTATGAGAATTTCTAATCAGACATTAATGTTTAACTCATTCGAGACGTGCCGACTCCGGATACGCGGCTTAAGCCTCAAATGAGTTAACTCTTTCACTGACGATAAAAACTTAACAACTTTGCGTGTCGGCAGCAGCTTTAGTCGCGATGATTCCAACAGAAATCCTACAGATATATGTTGACGACTAATCCGCGACCGACACGCAAACTGGGATTTACACCATCAGGTACAGTTACGTTTTTCTCGTCAGTGAAAGAGTGGAAGATGGAACAAGTGGAAAATGGAAAGATACATGACAATGGCTGTTCCTTATGAATCCGGCAGATGCGAGGAGCACGTGACAATTTACGCCTCTTGCTGAAGCCACATTGTATCTGTAAAATCTGTCGACTGCTGGCGATCGTTGACATCGAATTTGCAATGATTTCTAAAAACACAACCCGAATCCACCGCCAGTGAAGCGATAGTATTTACAAGATGGCATTTGACAATCGGATTTCCCTATCACGGTCAGGGCACATGGCGTGAGTACGGACGCCCCGAACCTTCAAGACGAAGGCATACGAACACCAATATAGCGTGCAGTATAACGTGACTCATACCGACCATTTTAGCAGATACTTGCAGCCCAGGGAAACGATCAAAACACAAGAAGGGGGGAGGGGTGTTATGTCAAGGTTTAGGGGTGGGGGAGCATGTGGGTGACATGGGGGTGCAGACGGAGAGGGGCTGGGGGCGTGTTGCGGCGAGGTGGTGGGTGGGGGGGGGGGGAGGCGACTTAGTTTCTTGTCTACGAATTTGTCTTCTTGCCGTTGTTGTAAAAAAAAGGGTTGTTGCCCATTATCTGAACCTTGTATAGAATTTTCAGCTGTATTAAATAATCAAATAAAAAGCTAGGACTAGATACTGCACGAAGAAGGCAGCCGAAATCCCCCCCCCCCTCCCTAAGCCGCTTCGTTGAAAAATAAAGTTGTGTAAAACAAAAGAATCAGTGACTCATTTCTTAATGGCCACCCGCAACCATGTAAATACAGACAAGCGCCGCCCCTAGGGCATGTGTAGGAAACTGTGGGTTCGTGCATTGCATCACCTTATTAGATGTGTACTTGGCTGAAAACAACAACTAACCAACCCGTGTCTTTGCATGGCATCTGGGACGCTCTTTAGAGTGTCTTTAGTCTCATGTAGACACGGGATGATGTCCAAATACCAAGGGGATATTGAGATTTCAACTTGAGTAGTCGAGTATTTTCAAAACAGGCGAAATGATGATTTATGCTACTGACTACCTTTTCACAACATTGATTCTTGCGCAGGTCACGTGGTCAGATTGAGAGCCAAAAAATATGACACAAGCGTCTCATTGCCAAAGGTACATGCAGGCTATTTCGGTGAAAATCGCTTCAATTTTATTTTGGTTAGTCATGTGATAATCATGGACATGTGCACTGTTATTAAAACTGGATGTCCTTTGTCAGATGATAAGGAAGTAATCCATAGGCAACTGATCATTTTTGTTGTTGTTTTGTTTTGTTTGTTTTTTGTTAATCAACTTTGTTAAAACCATCCAAACGACATTTAGAATCACCGTTAGAGTCAGTAAGATCAGAAATCAGTGAAACATTGACAGAGATGCCTTTGCAGTGTTTCACGCTGACAATACATTTCCAGGTTTTATGCCCACGTGTGATTGGTACACTATTTAATAACTTAAACACTTTAACTGACTGACAATGAATTTGCAGCAGAATGTCGCTGCCCGTTTGTTCCAGAAACTATAAAACACCACTCGTTAGAAATGTTCACAAGGTTTCTGTTCTGATTATACTAAAAGACTTAATGCTCATTGTTTTAGTTAGTGTAGTGCTAAGTGTAAACATTAGTCAATGTAAGTGTCAAATAATCTTTAAAAAGGCGTACTGTTATATATTTTTAAAAGAATTGCTGTCTAGGGGCATCTCTGGCAACTGCTACAGTTATTGTCCATTAGACTGAACACTTTAAAACCAGACTTATGAAGAGTAAGATTACTAGCTGCTAGTCGGAACAATGTGTATTAACAAGCAGACGTCCCATTAAAAGCGATGGATGATGTTTACTGGTAAGTCTAGTTTGTTTTCAGAAATGACAAATGGCCAATATATCGTCAGGTTACTTTGATTTCTTTTTCACGTGCATTTCTGGTATACAGCACGTCAGTCAAAAATAATGATCAGTTGCCTGTAAATTGCTGCTCAATTATTTGACGAGTGACAGCCAGTTTCAATAACGGTACAATTGACGACAGTTATCACAAGACAAACCAAAAGAAAACTGAAACGATTTAAACGTAAATAAACCGCATGTGAGTTTGACCATGGGACATCAACGCCATGTTCAAGGCTTCCAATCTGATCACGTGACCCGTACAACAAAATTCATTTTGTGAAAATGTTGTCCAGTGGCGTGACTAATCGGTGGCATAACAAATCATCTCGCCGATTTGTAAGATTCTCGACCATTCAATTTGAAATCTCAATATTGCCTACTTTTCTTTTTCAAAGTATGAATTTACTATCACCTTTATTATGAGGTTCTCTATCTATCTATCCCGTAGTCTTGCCGACCGTTGGGCCACCACTGATGACTTGACAACCAGCTCCCTCCATTCCACTCTGCCATTCTTAGTGTGTCTCTCAGCTTCAGTCCTGTCCATTCTGAGATATTGTCCTCACATCTCTATCTCTGTCTTCCTCTCCTTGCACAGTGCCTTGCAGGATTGTCTTGGCAAGCCCTGCTGATCGCGTGACATGCCCATACCACTTCAGTTTGCGTTTTTTTTCCTAATAGGTCTTCATAGGGCCCAATGGCTTACCTGATTCTGCTCCCCACTTCCTCGTTCGTGATGTGATCTCTGTACGAAATGCCAAGCAGCCTTCGAAAACATCTCATTTCAGTGTCTTGTATCCTCCTTTCGAGGTCTGCTGTGAGGGTCCATGACTCGACTCACAGGCATATAAGAACACTGAGATGATTAAGGAGCGCATCAGTCTGCTCTTGGAGCAGAGTGTGATGTTTCTGTCCTTCCATATGGTCTTCAGTCTTGTCAGCGTTGTGGTTGTCTGCGCGATCCTGGACAGTATTTCTGGTTTTGATCCTTCATCTGTCACAATGGCTCCTAAGTATTTGAATTTCTTAACTGTTTCCAGTTTTTGGCCTCCATCCATGAGTTCAGTGCCAATGCCACTGCTGAGGTTAACAATGACACAATCATCCCATGCCTGTCTTTAGTCTTCAATATTTCACATCAATCATCCCTGTACAGCCAGTGCACGTGACTGTGTGTTTGAAATCGTTATAAATCAACGTCAACGATCCTCAGCCGCCCCTCCCCCCCCCCTCCCCCCTCAAAAAAAAAAAAAAAGAGATACGTGGTAACAGCACGAGGCACTCCCTCCTCCAATCGGCAGCAGGCATCGAATTTTGTGGATTTGCTTTTTATGTTTAAGCGTAAATCTATAAAGCTTGAATATCTCTGGCTGAAATCTATCCTGCCCGAATCCACCCAGGCGTTAATCTATACTCAGTACAAATTACCATGTGAGTTATTGCTTGGGTATTTTGTAGTCTATCGCGGGCCACATCAATTTCACGTCATAATGCAGCTTTTGTGACGCACCCAGTGTCATGGGTGAAAACTGAAAACCGCCATTTCCATAAGTATGTCGACACATCTCCCACTCAGGGTCAAGTTCCGTAAACATGTCTGAAGTTAGTGCCGGCATGCCGCAAGCAGAACTATGTAAATAAACAAATAAATCAGCGCATTAAATAGGCGCTTTACCCAATTGAAAATCGGCTCAAAGCGCCGCCGCGAACTGAACCCAACAAGCACGCTCAAGTGAATCACGCGCATTCACTCACACACTGTACATAAACACAGAACATTCACGTGGTGCTAAGGGCAAGCTAAAGCGAGCTACTGAAGTTTTGGAAATTCAAATCGTTTATATTTGAAATTTGATCAAGTGGGTGGAAATTGATACCAAAGTCGTGAGGGGAGGAAGAGCCTGAGAATCCCCAACTATGTAAGTCTGCTCCGCTTATAACAAGGTCGGATATAACAAACGTCGGATATAACAACACTTTTTCAAATGTCCCAACAGCAGTTTTTCTACGTAAATTACTTCGCTTATAACAAACATTGGATATAACAACAAGAAAAACTGGCTCCCCTGGCGGATTGTTATATCCGGGGTTTACTGTACCTAAATAACGTATTCGCACCATCTTTTCACTCTCCTCTCGCTGCATTCCCGAGGGAGGTACCCAGTGTGCTGATACTATGGTTGGTTAGTCACGGGTTTAACGTCCAAGGCACCAGAATGATAAAATGCAATACAATACTATATAATACAATACAATACAATACAAATACAATACAATACAATACAGTGCAATACAATAATACTTTATTAATCCCTCATGTGGAAATTCGCTGTCTGCCCATACAAGACATGGCATCAGCATTCACTTAGTCAAATAATTAAATAACCTATAACTCTCAGTTAAAGAGATGAACTGTAACAGACGTACTGGTACCATTGTAACACTACTGGCATCAGAAACACTTATGGTTAATGCCCCATGTGCTTCTGGTGTCAGCAATGTTGCAGTGAACTACTGAATGGGCTAGTACTAAACAACTAAAGTTTGTTGACAGACACTATCTACTGATATTACTGTTGAAAAGCCTTAGGGACAAAATAGTTGGTGTAACGTGATGTACGACTTTTGGGTACTCGAAGTCTGCCACTTCGTTCCATACGTCTGCTGTCAAATTCATATCTAAATGGATGTGTTTTGTCATCAAGAATGGCAGCCAGGTTGTTCGTAATTCGTCAGTTGTACAGTCTGTCCAAAGTATCGTGTGCTCTACCAATCACCTGCCCGCTTATAATAATGGGAAAGGACAGGGGTACGAGAGGGGGAGCTCAATCCCAGGCCACGCTGTAGGAGAATACCGGCTGACATTGACTCACACACGTCCTTTCTTTCCTTTCGTTACTCAGGACATGGTTTACACACTGTGCGGCACAATTACAACCAGTTTTGCGACAATATAACAACTGTTACGAAGCTTGTAAGCATACTGACGAGCAAAAGAAATGCGACAATTTTGGGAAATCATCGGAAACACTTTCCTGTCCCAGGAACACGAATTTAAAGTGGTGTCAGCAAGAGGGATAGATCTTCATGAGCCCCCGCAACTGCGGGGGCTCATGAGGATCTATACCTCTTGCAGTTGGGTGGTGTTCACATCTTCTCGGCACTGAACGGGTTAAGGTTAGGGTTAGAGCTGGACACAGCGATATATGTGATACGGGGTCACAATGGCACGTGTTTCCATCAGATTTAGGCCTACACTGCCGTGTGAGCACAACGTCACGGGCACACAGACGTTGAAAAATAAAGCGTTTGCTTAATAACATTAGTCCTTTTGTGAAGCAAAATTTCAGTGCAAGCTATACCCAGAATATATTTAGCTCAGATAATTATTGTGAACCATTAACTCTTGTCTTGCCTGGAGAAGGTCCATTTGAAAATGTATACAACTTCTTCATCCAGCCCAGACCAAAAAGGCGACTGCCAAGAGTGTGAAATGCAGAGAAGAACCCAACGGAGAAAGAAACACGCTTAGAAAAGACAGGTACATCGGTTCTCCCCAACCTCTTCATCCGTCAGCGTAGAATGATAAAACAGACCCCGCANCCCGCACGCAGTTTAGTGAACGATCGCCTTCACCCCGTCCCTGTCACTGCAGTACACTATTCGTACATTCTTGTTTCTGAAATTTTGGTTCATTCAACGACCAAAAAAGCCAACAACGCCCAAGCAACATGGATACAAACTGGTCTCAGCAAGAGACATAGATCCTCATGAGCCCCCGCTGTCGCGGGGGCTCATGAGGATCTATGTCTCTTGCGGCAGGATCGTGATCAATTTTTTTTCTCGGCAGTGGCGGGGTTAAAGCAAGAAAGCAAACGATACAAACAGATTTTGTCAGTAAAATCTTACCTCAGCGTCCCTGTCTGCAGCTATGACTGTGTCCCTGTGGCAGAAATCGAATCCTTCTGCTCGCTACTTTCTGCATGATCGTCCCAGGTCTGTGCAGTAGAGAATTATGGCTAATGTAGGCACTTCCTTGGGTGGCTGTCCTTCAGCAAACAATTATGTCTCAGTTCAGTTCAGTTAGAGGTTTACAATTTTTCTGTGCAGTAAAGAACTATTCCTGAAGAAGGCTACTCCCTCTGTGACCTTCTGTGCAGTAGAGAATGTGACCTTCTGTGCAGTAGAGAATGATGTCTCAGTTCAGTTCAGGTAGATGTCTAGGTCAAGTTTCTTCTGTAGCCTTCTCTGTACAGTAGAGAATTATTAGCGATGTATAAAAGAAATCTCACCAGAAAAAGAAACACGCTTAGAAAAAAACAATTATGCCACCATTGTGTAGCATTGTCCTTTCTAAACGCGTTAACCCCTTCGCTGCCAGCGGACTTGGAATGCGTGTCTGTAATCACTGCACACTGACGGACATTCGCGTGAAGAACACAATATGACGCGCAGCAAAACTAGGCATAACGAACACAGGGCTAGCAAGAGACATAAACCCTCATGAACCCCTGCAATTGCGGGGGCTCATGAGGATGTATGTCTCTTGAAGACGGATTTCTTTCGAATTTCCGCGGCAGTTAAGAAGTTAATTTCTTTGTTGGGATAAATTTTTTTTACACTCATGACAGGCACATATTGGTCTAGACTCCGACTGATCTAGGCTCCATATCTATATACTCTCTGTGAGGATCGCGCCGTCACAACGGACAAGCAGCAACTCGTCTTTATCACGTGGTTTGGCGAGAGCATGCAATTAGAATCGACGTAACTTAACTCATTCTACCCCATCACCGAAATCCTTAAATTTTGCCGTTGTCCTCTGAAGACTGCATTGCAGTGCAGGACACAGATCGACCATGATAGTTCAAGGGTGATGCCAGAATAGCTTGGCGCCCGTAGGCGCCAAGCTATTTCTGGCATCACCCTTGAACTATCATGGTCGATCCTTATCTTGATGTGGGGTGTCTGGTGTAGAATGAGTTAAAGACATGCCGTGTCTATTTTTGTAGCGTAGCGTTAATTCCTTCTGTTATCTCATGTGACCTATAGTTACAGCGGATTTGCTCCACAAAAATATCGTGTTGACATTGTCAGTGCTCGTGTTTATACCGTGTAGGGACTTGAGGAAATGTCCCGTGTTAAATAGGATTAGGGGGGAGGGGGAGGGGGAGGGGGGAGGTAGAGGGCAGGTGGGGGCCAGTGGAGTGGAGGGAGGGTAATGTTGGGAGGGGTAGAAGGTGGGGCGTGGGTTGCGTTGGGGTGTTAAATAGGTCTACGTGCCACTGAACTATTCAGTTTGGTTGTGCATTGATGTAAACCCAATGCGCAAAAGGCCGTCGGGCCGACGGCAGCCGACGTCGGCGCGACGGCCTTTGTGCACTAAAAAAGCGACCTACTCAAGGCAGTAAGGTGTCAGTAGATCTCAATATCTCCCTTATATTCCCTCTCTCAATATCTCCCTTGTATAAATGTTCTGTATATGTCTGTATAATTCTTGGCTTGACTTCGCGAACGAAGATTCTATAGGGCTTGCCCACGTCGTCTGCAGGCACTTTCGTGACTGCGGAAGCCAATCCGGGACAGGCAGGTTCGACCGCAGTGGCTGCAGGGGAAGGTCTGGTCAGGGTTCTGAGTTACGACAACTCTGTTTTTTCTCCTGAACCGCTTGTCCTTGAGGTTAGCTCTGCGAGAGTCCTCAAAGGAGACGGCTGCCTTGTGAATGGTGGAGCCCCAGGTGTCACGGTCCGCAGCAAGCGAAGACCACTGGCGGTGGTCGATTTGACGCACTAAGTGACCGTCTTTGTGTCTCTTCTTTGGTGCCCCTCTGTCTCGGTGTCCAGTGGCGAGCTCGCCGAACAGAGTGATCTTGGGTAGGCGATGATCCTCCATCCTGGAGACGTGCCCCGCCCAGCGAAGCTGTGTCCGCAGCAGCAAAGCCTCGATGCTCAAAGTTTCCGCATGTTCAAGGACATCGACGTTGGTGACATAGTCACTCCAGTGAATACTGAGGATGGTACACAGGCAGCGCTAGTGAAAGCGTTCGAGGAGTCGTAGTTGGCTGCGGTAGAGGGCCCAGGACTCGGAACCGTACAGCAGGGTGGTGAGGACGACAGCTCTGTACACGCTGATCTTGGTGCCTTTTTTCAGCTGTTGATTGTGCCACACCCGCTTGAATAGTCTCCCGAAAGCACTGTTCGCTTTTGCCAGCCTGTTGTCCAGCTCCTTGTCCAGCTTGGCGTCTGACGTGATGATGCAGCCGAGGTAGGTAAACTGGTGTACAGACTTCAGTTCAGAATCGCCGATGGTGATGTGGGGAGGGCGATGCTCTTCCTTGGGTGCTGGCTGATGAAGGACCTCTGTCTTTTTCAGACTGACCTCAAGTCCAAAGAGCTGGGCGGCATCTGCGAAGCAGGACGTAATGCGCTGCAAGGCTCTCTCTGTGTGTGCAACGAGGGCAACGTCATCAGCAAAGAGCAGCTCACGAATCAGTTGGTCTAGGGTTTTCGTGTGGGCCTGCAGTCGTCTGAGGTTGAACAGGCTGCCATCGAGACGATACCTGATGTACACTGCGTCGTCTTCGTCGAGGTCCACTGTGGCCTGCTTCAACATCATGCTGAAGAAGATTGTGAAGAGGGTCGGTGCCAGCACGCAGCCTTGCTTCACGCCGTTGCGAATGGGGAATGGTTCTGAGAGGTCACTGTTTAGTCTGACCTGGCCTTGCTGGTCCTCGTGGAGCTGGACGATCATGTTGAGGAACTTTGGGGGACAGCCTAGTCGCTCCAGGATCTGCCACATACCTTGCCTGCTCACAGTGTCAAACGCTTTTGTTAGGTCGACAAACGTTACGTACAGCCCTTTGTTCTGCTCGCGGCACTTCTCCTGAAGCTGTCTCAGCACAAAGACCATGTCGGTGGTACTCCTGTTGGCTCTGAAGCCACACTGGCCCTCTGGAAGGTGGTCTTCAGCGATGGCAGGTACCAGCCGATTCAGGAGCAACCTTGCGAGAATTTTCCCGGCAATGGACAGCAAGGTGATTCCACGATAATTAGAGCAGGCAGACTTCTCTCCTTTGTTCTTGTACAGGGTGATGATGACTGCATCACGGAGATCCTTTGGTAGTGTTCCTTTTTCCCAGCAGCAGAGAAAGAGGTCGTGGAGCTTGTTGTGCAGTGCTGGGCCTCCATGTTTCCATATCTCTGGCGGGATTCCGTCAATGCCTGCTGCTTTGCCCCTCTTGAGCTGGTGGATGGCTTTGAGGGTCGCTTCGGCGGTGGGCGGTTCGTCCAATTCAACCTTTAGTGGAAGGTGTGGGATTTGGAGGATGACTGTTTCTTGAACAGTGCGCTCAGCGCCGAAGAGGTCCTGAAAGTATTCCGACCAGCGGTTCAAGATGGAGGTATTATCTGTGAGGAGTGCCTTCCATCAGCGTTTTGCAGGGGACTTTGTACCAGGTGCCTAGGGCCATACACTGCTTTCAGTGCTTCGTAGAAGCCCCTGTAGTCACCGTTGTCAGCGCAGAGCTGGGTCTTCTGTGCGAGTCTAGACCACCACTTGTTCTGGAGTTCTCTAAGCTTGAGCTGGAGACTGCTGCAGATGAGGCGGAAGGCAGACTTCTTCACAGGGCAAGAAGGCTGGGCTAGGTGGGCCTGGTGGGCGGCTCTTTCTTTTGCTAGAAGTTCCTGGATCTCTACGTCGTTTTCGTCAAACCAGTCTTTGTTCCTCTTTCTAGCAAAGCCAAGACTTCCACAGAAGATTCTACAATAGCAGTTTTCAGTTGTTCCCAGAGTGTTTCAGGGGAGGAGTCTTCTGGATCAACTGTGTCTTTGAGCATGCGCTGTAAATCGGCCTGAAGGGCAGCTTTCTTGTCGTCACGCTGAAGGCTGGCAATATCAAGCTTTTTCTTGGGGGGCCCCCCTTTCTTGGGTTTCAGCTTGAGGCGGAGC
The DNA here is from genome assembly GCA_036245525.1 of Semisulcospira habei. Lineage (NCBI taxonomy): Eukaryota > Metazoa > Mollusca > Gastropoda > Semisulcospiridae > Semisulcospira > Semisulcospira habei. The sequence continues at coordinate 112,017,423 of BTPG01000001.1, read as the reverse complement.
CTGAGTTTGCAGCGAACAAGGCAGTGGTCAGTGTGGCACTCTGCGCTGGGCATCACTCTGGTGAGGAGGACGTCACTGCGGTCCCTCTGACGCACTAGGACATAGTCGATAAGGTGCCAGTGCTTGGAGCGAGGATGCATTCAGGTGGTCTTTCGACTGTCCTTTTGCTGGAAAGTAGTGTTGGTGATGACAAGTTGCTGCTCTGCACAGAGCTCCAACAGTAGGCGACCATTGTCATTGCAGTTCCCAACGCCATGCTTGCCGAGGACTCCTTTCCAGGCTTCAGAGTCTTGGCCCACTCTGGCGTTGAAGTCGCCAAGGATGATGACTTTGTCGTCTGCAGGGGTGCTCTGCAGGAGGCTGCGCAGGTCAGAGTAGAACTTGTCTTGTTCTGCAGGCTCTGCCAGGAGGGTTGGAGAGTACGCACTGAGAAGGGTGACGTATTGCTGGTGTCTCAGTGGGAGGCGCATGGACATGATGCGGTCGGAGTGACCCGTTGGTAGGTTTTCCAACTTAGTCTCAATGGGGGTCTTCACCATGAAGCCCACGCCTGAGAGCCGTCTTTCTGATGCAGGCCTGTCTGACCGGTAGAGGATGTAGCCAGCGCCACGTTCTTCGAGGCTGCCTTCCTCCGGGAAGTGTACTTCGCTGAGCGCGGCGATGTCGATGTTTAACCTCCGCAATTCATGGGAAATGAGGGCGGAGCGACGCTCAGGGCGTCCGCTGTCTGCTGTGTCGAGCATGGTTCGGATGTTCCTGCATGCTACGTTGAGTCCGGTCGTAGGAGTCATGAGAGTGGATCCGTTGTTTTTTCTTGTTTTCTGACCGCATGAGAAGATGCCCGTTGACCGCGGCTAGCCAACTGGGGTTACGAGGGGATGAGCTTTGGTTAGGCCACCTTTTCTAGGCCCCTCTCCGTGTGGAGCAAGCAGTGCTGTCCCTAGAGAAGGCTGCTTGGTCGTTCAGGGTGTGCCGAGTGACGTTGTCATCCCCAGGTCAATATCCTGAACCGCCTGCATGCAGGTTTGAGATTGCGGCTTCCAGTGACATCTTTCACCTGCCGTTTTGCCCCTTGCCCATCGCTACAGGACTTGGAAAGTTCAGTGTCATAGTCCGCGGGCGTTTCCTAAAGCCTGCGCGGTGGAGCTTTTTGGTGGAGTGCAATGTGCGCAGTACTGGCCCCACCCTTTAAACCCTTGGTTCGTTTGCCATGGCCTAGCAAGCTGGGACGGTGGCATCGAGGTCCTCAGGTCGTAGGTTTTATATCAGACTGTCCTTGTCTTAGTCTCTGGCTCAAAAGCCGTCCCCGGAGACACGGGGGCTTTGATGTCAGGGGTTTCCTCCCTTAGCCTTTCCTCAGCCAAGCGGCCAGGCCTGCAAGGCAGCAGGGGACTCGTGGGGGTCGGGGTCGTCTATGTCCCGTGCAGATGTGAACATCTGCCCACTGCCCACTGTCTGTATAATAATGTTAGACAACAAGGCTGACAACAATTATGAAGCGTAAATGTCGTAAAATCCAACACGCTTTCTGCTCATCTCCTTTTATGCAGGAGAGAGTTCTATCTCGTACACTCAACAGGCAGTGGACAATTTCTGGTACCTGTGCCTCCTCAAACTGATTGTGACAAGAAGGGTTGACAAATGTCGTAGCTGAGGTAAGACAATATTGATAACCCGTTCTATCGGTGAATTTTAGCAAGCAAAACCGGCCAGATCGCTTTCACGTACCGGCAGCAAAAACAATGACAACAACAAAACCCCACAAGTTCTCACTGAGATGTATTAAGTTCTGCTTTCTGTTTCCTGTTGTTTTTAGGTATGTTTTCATAACTGATGTAATTTTCGGCTGAAAAAAAAAGCGCAACGAAATCTGTGTCCGAGGCCGTAAGGTCCAACATCATAGAGCAGTGTACATTTGTTTGAACGCTTAGAAAGGGCAAGCGAAACATAGTTTATAAACCTCTCAACTGTCGGGGCAGGGCGAACTCTACCCACTGCAAGAGACATTAATCCTCATGAGCCCCCGCTGTCGCGGGGGCTCATGAGGATTAATGTCTCTTGGTAGTCCTGCGTTCTTTATGTCCGTGTACGTTTTGGTCATGCAAACTTATGCACATGTTAGCTCAATGTAATTTCCATCTAATGAAACCTTCAGGCGTAATGTTATCTGCTCAATGGCAGGCTAGATTGCTAAAATTTGCGATACAACGCACAATCGGTGTTGTCTTAGCTCATTCTACCCCAACACCGAAAACCTTAAATTTTGCCGCTGTCCTCTGAAGACTGCATGGCGGTGCAAGGCACAGATCGACCATGATAGTTCAAGGGTGATGCCAGAATAGCTTGGCGCCCATGGGCGCCAAGCTATTCTGGCATCACCCTTGAACTATCATGGTCGATCCATATCTTGCTGTGGTGTGTCTGGGGTAGAATGAGTTAACTCAACTAAGATTGTGTACCCTCCTTTTAACAACCCATTTGAGTAGGCACAGGTACACAGGTTTTTCACTGCCTGTGAGTGTAACGAAAGGAACTCTCCTGCTTACAAAGGAGAAAAAGACTAAGAACATTTACACAGGAGATATTGCCCTCTATAATCACTTTACTGCGTTGAGTTGGTCGATTTAGTTACCTGCTGTGTATGATGAATGTGTGCGCCTGTGTGTGTGTGTTTGTGTGTGTGTGTGTGTGTGTGTGTGTGTGTGTGTGTGTGTGTCTGTATGTGTATAAACTTCCTTGATGAAGTCACCACCCAGGGCGAAGGAGTCCCATGAGGGTCTCATCGGCAACGTGTCCAGGACCAAGGCGAGCCACTAGTTATGTGAAGGTTTGGTTGTGGTTAACAGCCTGGAGAGGGACGGGCTCCGCCCAAGACACACCACATGCAATGACAACCTTAGAAGCTAGGCCCACGCTACCACACACACCTATTGCCGGGCGCAATTTTGTGGCGGCAATGTTGCCGCCTCAATTAGGGGCGCCTACAATATTGCCGCCACAAATTGCGACCCGATACAAACCGAGTCTATTCATTTGTGGTAGCCGGCAAGGCTCGAGCAATGTTGCCGCCTCTCAGCCAATCAGCGGTGTTCTTGCGCCACTTCCCGTTTCTTCATCTTCCGGCGAGCCGGAAAAAATGGCGGAGAAGCTGAGCGACGGCCGACGGCTTTGAGACTGTAATATTCATTGGAGACGCGCCGCATGTGAAAACGCTGCTAAACAGCTGCGTATCCGTATGCGGCACGTCTCCAGTGAGTAAATTGATCAACCTTGTCCGAGAGTTCCCATGCATATGGGACTCCTGCAGCTCCGAATATTTCAACCGGGCGCGGTGAGAGCTGTTCCATATATAGTAATGGCAGGTCAGTCAGTACAAGACATTGCGCGTACATTGATACGTGTGCCAGGAAGCCGATGTGGCAGGTGGCAAATTGTTGCTTACCACACATTGCTAGTGGCAAATTCTGGTAGCGTGGGCCCAGCCTCTTAACTCAATCCATACCAGATCGGTCGTCGCCCGGAACAAGGAACGCGCCTTCTTTCTTGCGCCAGGGCAGAGGTGTAAAATGTGTTACCACCAAAACTCCGTGCCAGAAATAACATCAGCTTTGGCACCAGGAACGTCAGAACATTAAGAACACCTGGAAAGGTAGAGGAACTGACACACGAAATGAACAGATACCAATGGACCATCCGTGGACTATGCCAAGTACGACGGAACAACCTTGGAGAAACACCAACCCAGCAAAACCACAAACTGTACTACAGTGGCAAAAAAAAGAAACGATAAGAAATGCAGAGAACAGAGAGGAATGGAGGGAGCTGGTTGCCAAGTCATCAGTGGTACCCCAACGGTCGCAAGACTACGGGACATAGATAGACAGACAGACAGACAGACAGATAGATAGATAGATAGATAGATAGATAGATAGATAGATAGATAGATAGATAGATAGATAGATAGATAGATAGATAGATAGATAGATAGATAGATAGATAGATAGATTGATTGATTGATTGTACATTGCTTAACGTCCCGATAGCAACAAGGCTTTCTCAGGACGTGGATAGATAGATAGATAGATAGATAGATAGATAGATAGATAGATAGATAGATAGATAGATAGATAGATAGATAGATAGATAGATGATAGATGATAGATAGATAGATAGATAGATAGATAGATAGATAGATAGATAGATAGATAGATAGATAGATAGATAGATAGATAGATAGATAGGTATATAGATGGATAGATGGATAGATAGATTCAATGATTCAATGAAGCTTTATTTATCAACGGTTGAGGCATTGACATCGTCATAGACAAAGCCATTTCGGATAAATATCTTTCTGGTTCAAAAACCGTTTTGAACTGCTTGTAAGGACTGTACAAATGACTCTTTCAGTCTTTGTCTGTACAACAACAAAAATCCCTTTCATCACCCACACCACCGTTTTGCTAAAAGTGACCAAAGCCATACGTGTGTAGCGTGCTTTCAGTTTGGTTCTCCCAAAAACAACCCGCTACGGTACAGTTCAACTGCATCTTGTACGACTGCTAAAGAAGTCTTGTATCAGACATTTTAATCAGTTTCATCCAATACTTTGTAGCTCTTATTATGCTATTAATGTGCAGTGGATGCCTACCCGTTTCACCATAAGCTGTCTGATTTGGGGGTTCTGACATCCACACTCAGTAGTTTCTTGCAGGCGAAAGTGTGCATCTTTTCTATTGTGTCGAACTGCTTCAGCCCCCATACTTCAGACGAATACAGAAGCTTCGGCGCCACCTGGGTGTCAAAACGCGTAAAGAAAATACATGGGTTAAGGTTGCCAAGTTTCCACATAGTCCTCAATAACTGAGAAACTTTCGCCTTCGCCTTTACAGCATAGTCGGAGAGGGCCACAGTAAACGATAGTTTTGTGGTCAGTGTGAAACCAAGGTATTTATAACTGTTAACCACTTCCATTTCGGTTGCACCAATATACCATGTGTCTTTCGTTGGCAGCCACCCGCTTTTTCTAACAACCATTACCATGGTTGTCTCGAGACTAACCTCTAAACCAAGTCTATCAGAAGAGCGCTTGAGGTTAGTTATCTGGTTCTGCAGCCCCACAGCGCTTGTGGACAATAAAGCTACATCGTCCGCAAAAAAGTAATAAAAAACGTTCTCTCAGAACAGGCAATAGTTGTACTCCATGTCGACCATTTTCATTTACGTAATTTGCAACTTTATTAATTAACGAAGAGAAAATTACAGGGCTTGCTAAACAACCCTGCCTGACCCCGGCGGGGCAGTAGAAAAAATCCGAGTATTGGAAGCCCGCCCTTACACACGCCTGAAAAGATGCATACATGGCTTTCAGCATCTAAACCATTTTTGTAGAGACCTGTACGTGGGTAAGAACAGACCACAGCATTTCCCTGTCTACAGAGTCAAAAGCACACATGTAATCGATGGAAGCCACATATAGTTTCTTATTTTGAGCAAGGGATCTTTGTATAATAGATATCAACGTGAATATATGATCAACAGTTGAGTATCAAAGCCGAAACCCAGCTTGCTCTTCGTTTATTTTTTCCTCTTTTTCTGCCCACTTGTAGAGTCTACTGTTTAGAATGGAAGTAAAAGCTTTTCTGGTCACACTGTGCAGAGACACCCCTCTACAGCTGGCTGGGTTATTTGTATCGCCCTTCTCAAAGATCGGAACAATCACGGACCGACTCCACTCAACAGGAAAGTACTGGTGATTATCAAGCAGGTGATTAAGTATTTCGTCAAAAATGGCACAATAGTATCGCCTGCATGTTTCACTCTGATGACACGATTATATGCCTGCCGCTTTCCCAGATTTCAGTTTGCACACAGCGTGTCTGACCTCTTGCTCTACTTTTGGGCCGTCCAACTCGGGCACGTGCATACATGTTCCAGAGTCCGCCGGCCCAGCAACAGAGAAAGTTGGTAGCGGGAATTCCCGATCGTCCCTGTCCGGTAACTGACCACTGAGCACAGTGCGAAAATGTGTCTCCCAAGTCTCTATTTTTATCTTGGGCTGTTCGCGTTTCCTTCTGTTCGCGTTTCGCACGTGTTTCCAGAACACCGCACTGTTGTTTGCATTGTCCAGTAGCCGTCTGCACGTGGATTGGTTGTGGTGTCTTTTCTTAGTCACCAAACATGTCCTTATACGCACGTCTCTTGTCACAGTATTCCTGTCTATCCACACCACAACGTGACCTACTGAACACACGCAGTGCTTTCCTGGCTTCTCTTTTCAAGTCACGGCAGTCATTGTCAAACCACACTGAACCTGCACAGTGAGAGGAACCGCCCACACAAACTTTTTTTTTTCATACAATCTGCACAATAGTAGAGATACTCCGTGCAATATTTACTGGCTATGTCTGCAGACAGATCAATGGTATGATGAGCCTCATCAAGCATCCTCTGATCCTCGTCAGAATTCACTCAATCCGTGTATTCCTGTCCCAACTCCGGATTCCAGATATATTTAGAAACAACCTGCTTTTCAACAAGCTCATCGGATGCTTGTCAATGGCATAACATCTGCAGTACCAAAGGCATGTGGTCGATTCCACTCGATGTACAATTTCTACTGTACACTGTCGCACAATATCATAGCTACACAGAAAGTAGTCCACCACACTGTTACCATGAGGAGATACATAAGTAAATTTTCCTGAGCTGGTATCACTGTCCCCATTTAACACCCAGTGATGTAGAGGAACACATTTCTATTAATAGTCGTCCGAAATGGTTAATTACAACATCATCAGAGTTTATAAAATTATCAACCACCTGGTCAACCCATATCAAACCATCAATATTGCCATCATCCGCTTTGTTTTGCCATAGCCCAGTTCGTGCATTTAAGTCACCACAGACTATGTTGTGACAGTTATTTTCCTTCTCCTGCATATCGAGGGTCAACTGTTCGAGCAACGGGATGTTACTATTTACAGTTATCTCTTTGTAGTAAAGTAATGACGATGGAGGTACATATGAACACACTAAAATCCTATCTTGCATTAACCCCATATAGTTCCTGCTATTTTCACCACTATTGTTTTTTGTCAAGACTAGTATCTATCCTGGTCACGTAACGTGCTATACTTTTCTTCACAAGGAAAACCACTCCACCGGATCCCCTACCCAGTTTCGACAGTTTGTTGCCTGGGGCGTGGAAAACAATAAAGTCATAACAGGAGATGGAGAAATCAAACGACAAACTGGTGAATGATTCTATCAGACAAGAAAAATCAAAAGAAGTAATAAAGTTGGCGAAATCTGGCTCACTTAACTTCTGCACAACACCGTCCACATTCCAGCACAGGAACCTGGCGGTTTTCTGACGGACAGCATCGTCAGGGCCTCGGCCACACCGCTAGCCGCTCGCCGTGGGACTCCCCTGACCATGACCCCGACCCCGACCCCGACCACGCCCCGATGTTCTAGACCAGGTCTGGAAGGGTGCTCGCTGGAACATATCGGTAACACGGGGCTGGCACCTGTCACGCGGCTTGTCACGACTGCCTGCCCCGCCTCCCCCCCCCCCCGTTCTCCCCCCCCCCGCCCGTCCCCCACCCCCACCCTTTGCTGCGCTAGCTGGCTGGATGTGTGTAGTGGACGCGTCATAGGTCGCGTCACGTGTCTGGCGTGAGGAATCCCGAACAGCTGGCAGAGAATCCCTCGGTGTTTCCCTGTGTTTACGGGAATTCCTCACTGGAGAGCGTAAGGCGGTGGTAGGCTGAGACCCGTATCCTCTGTATCCCCATCGCTCTCGCCGTTCCTGCAGTCAATACAGAAGCCTGCTGCTGCAGATGCTGGAGGTCGTCACGGACGCTGGCGCGTAAAGGCGCCGGGGGGTGACCCGTACCTTGGGGGTCGACTGCGGGCTGAACATTAATTGAAGTAATCAATAAATAAGGGTTACTTGTTTTGCTGTCAGTATGGCTCTTTGTTTGCGGATACATCTGCATTCACTTTTCATGCAAGCAGTACATAATGAAATGGAACTCCGCAATTTCTTTACAGGAATACATGACGTAATGCGGTGACGCAATGATAAAACAGTAATCGTATACGTCACTAACGATATTCTGACATATCAAAAACAACCGTGAAGTGAAAATCTGGAGAACCACACTTGCATCCAGACGTGTCAAGTGTGTGAGTACCTCTGCGTATTTATAGTGTGCCTGTGTGTGTGTGTGTGTGTGTGTATGTGTGTGTGTGTGTGTGTGTGTGTGTGTGTGTGTGTGTGTGTGTGTGTGTGTGTGTGCTATGTAAACACGAGAATCTCCGATATTTGTGTACGTTGGGCAAGGTTGAAACGTGACGAAATGTTTTGTTCAAATTGAGCATATCAATGTCTGATTGAATAGTTACATTACTTTTTTTCAGAAAGCTGAATATTAGAGTCCGCAATCTTTGTTATATTCACTTGAAATTTCGGAAAATGCTAGCCTAGAGAAAGACATTAAATAAGTGCGTGACAAGAGACGCTAAAAAAAAACTTGCCTTGCGAGAATTCTTGTAGGAAAAATATCTTAAACTTTTCAAGCTTGTCCTTAAACAAGGAGTGGCGCTAATCGTTAGCGCACACACACACACACACACACACACACACACACACACACACACACACACACACACACACACACACACACACACACACACACACAGTAAAACGTGGATCGAGCATAGGCGCCAAGCTATGCTGGCACCACCCTTTAACTATCATGCTCAAACTGTCTCTAGAACTGTAACGCAGTCCTACAAAGGGCAACTTCGAAAATTGGGGATTTCGGTCCGAGGTCAGAATGTGCTAAGTTCCGATCTTTAAGGCGAGCTAGGATACTTCAGCGCAGATTTTGGGTTTATTGACATAATTATGTTTTATTGTATATCTTTAGAATCAGTATTTGTCTGTCCCTAACGCTCCGACAAGTTATTTTGTCAGGTATGCTCACCGTTGCCATGACAAGGAAGACTAAGTGACTATTACACCTGGATGCGAAAGCAATTTCTGGCTACCGTTATTGCATCTTAAAAGCCAAATTTGGCCAAAATATCAACCTATATCATCATTATGAAGTGTCAGTGGCGATTTTAATTATCTTAAATGTGGTTTTAAAGATTTTTTTAAAAAAAATATGAATGTTCTGGTTTTGGACATTGTTTTGAGTATATTCGCAAAGGGAAAACATTTATAACTCCCAAACTTAGCGGAAATTAAACAGTCGCCACTGACATTCTATAATAAATCATTTGTGAACTTGCGTGTAAAATTTAACTATCATCTGACATGTACATTTTCAGATACTTGCTTCCTCAGTAAGTACCACCCTCCAGAGTTATAATTTTAAGAAACCACAAAAACAAGTTCTGGCAATGTGCCGTTTTTTCCCCATCATACACAACTCTAACATGTCACTTGAAATCGTTGGCTTATGATGTTTTTCACACGATAAAACTTTATGCAGTGCAGACATGCAAACTTTCCAGGAATCCTGTCTGTATTATGACCTACATTCCGATGCTTTACTTTTGCATGCTTAGTGAGTATTGCTTGTTGTACTCAGCCTGCACAAATATTGCGTCCAGTTTGTTCATAAGCACTAGTGTCACAACTGCTTGGTGACAGTAAACCATATTAACAATATTTTAAATTGCTAGAATCACCAAGCAAATACAGGTGGATTAGATATTGTGAATCAACGTTACCTCGTGTGGACACAATGATGCACTATTGAAGCACCCTAGTGCCTGTTTGTTTTCCACTGCATACGCTTCACGCAGAATACTGGTATTCAGACAGAATGTATGGTAGATGAAAGCAGAAGTTTGGTACAGTAATTGCCAATATTTGTCAGAGTCTAAACTCACAACCATAGGTTCCTAACTTGGATGTAGTTAAACTTGTGAAAGTGTGACTCACTGGTGAAAACCAAAATCTGTCCGGGCTGTTTTGTCGTTATAAGAATATAATAATTATATGTGTGTGTTTATTGTGACAGCAGACGACGCTGGGCTTCAGTTCTCACAACAAAACAATAATTCCATTTCTATCATTGTTCAACATTCCTAAAAGTCGGAAGAGTAAGTGTGTGTATAAACGGTGCTCAAACATCGCACACAACAACCACGTTTATAGCCTATTACTGGCTTGGCCGTAAACACAAAGTTTTATGACACAAGTCTAGAGTTTGTTTTGTCACTCATCGCCTTGTGTATTTTGAACATATTTTTGCTTGTAATAAAACCAGCGGACCAACCCGACCAAACTGGTCAGTGTCGATATGTTTTCTTGTTTGTCAGAGCAGTTTTGTACGATTTTGAGGGTTTCATCGCTGACCAATCCTCTGAAAACTGTTCGAGGATGAGCCGATTGGTGGTGAAGGTGTTAGTACATAAGCTAGCAAGGTCTACCGTGCAACCCCCCCCCCCTCCCCCAGTACTCAATAAGATGGGTTTCAAAGTGTTTCTTGGTATGTCCTGAGATGTTTAAGCCATGTTTCTTGAAAATCCTTATGAACACACCAGAGATATAGCCGATGGCGCAAGGGTACCCCCATTAACGCTCTTCGCAGGTGCTAAAATGAGGTGGAGAAACATTTTCCTCTAAATAAATCAGAATTCATTCCAGAAGCCCAAATCAGGCAATATTATGATAAAGCACACGTTCTGCATCCTCTGCAGAAAACAGAATGAAAAATAGTTAAATCTCTGGCTCACAGTGAAGGTATTTGTGCACCCAGTAAACGGCCATTTCCGCGAAATCGCAAAAAAAGACAAAAATAATGTGTCAGATGCCTTCAGACATTTTCTATAGCACTGGCAGTCCATTTTCAGACTTACATCATTAAAACAGGATGTCACAATTATTATAAACATGACTAGGTGATGCTGTGATTACTGTGAGTGCCACAGTGGTTAATTTTGTGTTCCTACCCCCAAGTTGTAAAAATACACAAAATTAATTAGAAAAAAATTACTTAAGTTATTCCATTTCATTTTGACCTCTCTTTACGTATTAAGTTTAAAAAATATGAGCATAAAGTGCAAGAAAATAAGGAATGTCGCCATCCCTTACGATACATTCGTGGTGAATGATAGCTTGTTCCCATTTAAAATTGCCCAATTAGGAGACATACGTTGTTTCTGATGCCCTCAAAAATTTTTTATACAACCGATATGTCTTTGTTAGGTTTTATTGTTTAGGATAGAGTACCACAGTTACTCCCAACCTGATTTTGTGATGCTGTGATGCATTTAGGTGCCACAGTGGCTGAATCTGCTGCCTTACCCCCATTTTACCAGTACCTAAAGTAACGAAAAATAATTGCGAAAATTGCTTACGTCATACTCTACTGTTTAAATATTTTTTGTTGCCAGTTTTCTTTAAAAAAATGCATATTGAACATAAATTTGTGATAATTCCATTAATTTCAATGTGACCCATCCGTATAATTGTAACTATTTTTAACTTGCTTGTCTTTTAGGTGATATTTTACCTAGGGTAAGGCGGGTCTAGTAAGGTCTCCCCTTTCATTTATTTTCGTCTAGAACTATGTAAATATAAACATGCGTAATAAAGTTTCATGGTTCCTAACAGCCAAAAGAATGTTATCAAAATACTTAGTTTCCACATGTCCACCACGCGATCACTACTTCCGCCTTCTCCTTCTGCAACATTCAATTTTATGATCTGGTTATGGACCAGGCCTCCTGGCGATTGCCATGTCACTGTTCTTGACTTCTTGTGTGGATGGAGGGTATTAGCAACGGTGAGACGGTGACTCTGTGCGAACTCTAAAAGTCGCAGGCCTCTGTCGTTTGTTTCTCCAAGGCCAAACTTGCCAGCTGTTCCTGCCCATTGTTGGTAGGCGTCAGGGCCGATCTTTGCATTCCAGTCACCGAGGACAGTCAGAATGTCTTTCTTAGGTGTTTTCTTGATGATGTTGTCCAGTTGTTCGTAAAATTCTTCTAATTCTTCATCATCATGATCTGCTGTTGGAGCGTATACTTGAATGATAGTGATGTTGTGCGGTCGGGCGGAGATGCGGATGGAGATTAGTCTGCTTGACACGGGGGTGCAGCTGATGACAGTTCCAGCCACCTCTTTCCTTACGATAAAAGCTACGCCATGTTCGTGCTTGGTTTCTTTTCCGCTGAACCAGATTTTATGGCCTTCTTCTGTTGTTGTTTCTCCGAAGCCTGTCCATCGAACTTCTGCAAGTCCTACAATGTCCCAGCGATAGCGCTTCAACTCGTGGGTGAGTTCCTTCACTTTGCCGCACTGGTAGAGTGTGCGAACGTTCCAAGTTCCGATAGTTATTCCTTGCGTGGGCAGCTTGATGGTGGGTTTGGTTCCAGTAACACACTTGTCGCCCCCACCCTGGAGACCTCCAATGGGGTGCGCGGTCGTTGGTGATCCGGGCCCCGACCGATCCGGCATGTTATTCTTATTCTGTTGCTTGTCCATCAGTCCTTTCAATGGGCTTAGGCGAACTTGGCGAACAGACCCCGCGCGCAGTTTAGTGAACGATCGCCTTCACCCCGTCCCTGTCACTGCAGTACACTATTCGTATATTCTTGTTTCTGAAATTATGGTTCATTCAACGACCAAAAAAAAGCAGCAACGTCCAAGCAACATGGATACAAACTGGTCTCAGCAAGAGGCATAGATCATCATGAGCCCCCGCAGTCGCGGGGGCTCATGAGGATCTATGTCTGTTGCGGCAGGATCGTGATCAATTTTTTTTCTCGGCAGTGGATGGGTTAAAGCAAGAAAGCGAACGATACAAACAGATTTTGTCAGTAAAATCTTACCTCAGCGTCCCTGTCTGCAGCTATGACTGTGTCCCTGTGGCAGAAATCGAATCCTTCTGCTCGCTACTTTCTGCATGATCGTCCCAGGTCTGTGCAGTAGAGAATTATGGCTAATGTAGGCACTTCCTTGGGTGGCTGTCCTTCAGCAAACAATTATGTCTCAGTTTAGTTTACTTTAGAGGTTTACAAGTTTTCTGTGCAGTAGAGAACTATTACTGAAGCAGGCTACTCCCTCTGTGGCCTTCTGTGCAGTAGAGAATGTGACCTTCTGTGCAGTAGAGAATGATGTCTCAGTTCAGCTCAGGTAGATGTCTAGGTCAAGTTTCTTCTGTAGCCTTCTCGGTACAGTAGAGAATTATTAGCGATGTATAAAAGAAATCTCACCAGAAAAAGAAACACGCTTAGAAAAAAACAATTATGCCACCATTGTGTAGCATTGTCCTTTCTAAACGCGTCAACCCCTTCGCTGCCAGCGGACTTGGAATGCACGTCTGTAATCACTGCACACTGACGGACATTCGCGTGAAGAACACAATATGACGCGCAGCAAAACTAGGCATAACGAACACAGGGCTAGCAAGAGACATAAACCCTCATGAACCCCTGCAATTGCGGGGGCTCATGAGGATGTATGTCTCTTGAAGACGGATTTCTTTCGAATTTCCGCGGCAGTTAAGAAGTTAATTTCTTTGTTGGGATAAATTTTTTTACACTCATGACAGGCACATATTGGTCTAGACTCCGACTGATCTAGGCTCCATATCTATATACTCTCTGTGAGGATCGCGCCGTCACAACGGACAAGCAGCAACTCGTCTTTATCACGTGGTTTGGCGAGAGCATGCAATTAGAATCGACGTAACTTAACTCATTCTACCCCATCACCGAAATCCTTAAATTTTGCCGTTGTCCTCTGAAGACTGCATTGCAGTGCAGGACACAGATCGACCATGATAGTTCAAGGGTGATGCCAGAATAGCTTGGCGCCCGTAGGCGCCAAGCTATTTCTGGCATCACCCTTGAACTATCATGGTCGATCCTTATCTTGCTGTGGGGTGTCTGGTGTAGAATGAGTTAAAGACATGCCGTGTCTATTTTTGTAGCGTAGCGTTAATTCCTTCTGTTATCTCATGTGACCTATAGTTACAGCGGATTTGCTCCACAAAAATATCGTGTTGACATTGTCAGTGCTCGTGTTTATACCGTGTAGGGACTTGAGGAAATGTCCCGTGTTAAATAGGATTAGGGGGGAGGGGGAGGGGGAGGGGGGAGGTAGAGGGCAGGTGGGGGCCAGTGGAGTGGAGGGAGGGTAATGTTGGGAGGGGTAGAAGGTGGGGCGTGGGTTGCGTTGGGGTGTTAAATAGGTCTACGTGCCACTGAACTATTCAGTTTGGTTGTGCATTGATGTAAACCCAATGCGCAAAAGGCCGTCGGGCCGACGGCAGCCGACGTCGGCGCGACGGCCTTTGTGCACTAAAAAAGCGACCTACTCAAGGCAGTAAGGTGTCAGTAGATCTCAATATCTCCCTTATATTCCCTCTCTCAATATCTCCCTTGTATAAATGTTCTGTATATGTCTGTATAATTCTTGGCTTGACTTCGCGAACGAAGATTCTATAGGGCTTGCCCACGTCGTCTGCAGGCACTTTCGTGACTGCGGAAGCCAATCCGGGACAGGCAGGTTCGACCGCAGTGGCTGCAGGGGAAGGTCTGGTCAGGGTTCTGAGTTACGACAACTCTGTTTTTTCTCCTGAACCGCTTGTCCTTGAGGTTAGCTCTGCGAGAGTCCTCAAAGGAGACGGCTGCCTTGTGAATGGTGGAGCCCCAGGTGTCACGGTCCGCAGCAAGCGAAGACCACTGGCGGTGGTCGATTTGACGCACTAAGTGACTTCTTGAGACCGTCTTTGTGTCTCTTCTTTGGTGCCCCTCTGTCTCGGTGTCCAGTGGCGAGCTCGCCGAACAGAGTGATCTTGGCTAGGCGATGATCCTCCATCCTGGAGACGTGCCCCGCCCAGCGAAGCTGTGTCCGCAGCAGCAAAGCCTCGATGCTCAAAGTTTCCGCATGTTCAAGGACATCGACGTTGGTGACATAGTCACTCCAGTGAATACTGAGGATGGTACACAGGCAGCGCTAGTGAAAGCGTTCGAGGAGTCGTAGTTGGCTGCGGTAGAGGGCCCAGGACTCGGAACCGTACAGCAGGGTGGTGAGGACGACAGCTCTGTACACGCTGATCTTGGTGCCTTTTTTCAGCTGTTGATTGTGCCACACCCGCTTGAATAGTCTCCCGAAAGCACTGTTCGCTTTTGCCAGCCTGTTGTCCAGCTCCTTGTCCAGCTTGGCGTCTGACGTGATGATGCAGCCGAGGTAGGTAAACTGGTGTACAGACTTCAGTTCAGAATCGCCGATGGTGATGTGGGGAGGGCGATGCTCTTCCTTGGGTGCTGGCTGATGAAGGACCTCTGTCTTTTTCAGACTGACCTCAAGTCCAAAGAGCTGGGCGGCATCTGCGAAGCAGGACGTAATGCGCTGCAAGGCTCTCTCTGTGTGTGCAACGAGGGCAACGTCATCAGCAAAGAGCAGCTCACGAATCAGTTGGTCTAGGGTTTTCGTGTGGGCCTGCAGTCGTCTGAGGTTGAACAGGCTGCCATCGAGACGATACCTGATGTACACTGCGTCGTCTTCGTCGAGGTCCACTGTGGCCTGCTTCAACATCATGCTGAAGAAGATTGTGAAGAGGGTCGGTGCCAGCACGCAGCCTTGCTTCACGCCGTTGCGAATGGGGAATGGTTCTGAGAGGTCACTGTTTAGTCTGACCTGGCCTTGCTGGTCCTCGTGGAGCTGGACGATCATGTTGAGGAACTTTGGGGGACAGCCTAGTCGCTCCAGGATCTGCCACATACCTTGCCTGCTCACAGTGTCAAACGCTTTTGTTAGGTCGACAAACGTTACGTACAGCCCTTTGTTCTGCTCGCGGCACTTCTCCTGAAGCTGTCTCAGCACAAAGACCATGTCGGTGGTACTCCTGTTGGCTCTGAAGCCACACTGGCCCTCTGGAAGGTGGTCTTCAGCGATGGCAGGTACCAGCCGATTCAGGAGCAACCTTGCGAGAATTTTCCCGGCAATGGACAGCAAGGTGATTCCACGATAATTAGAGCAGGCAGACTTCTCTCCTTTGTTCTTGTACAGGGTGATGATGACTGCATCACGGAGATCCTTTGGTAGTGTTCCTTTTTCCCAGCAGCAGAGAAAGAGGTCGTGGAGCTTGTTGTGCAGTGCTGGGCCTCCATGTTTCCATATCTCTGGCGGGATTCCGTCAATGCCTGCTGCTTTGCCCCTCTTGAGCTGGTGGATGGCTTTGAGGGTCGCTTCGGCGGTGGGCGGTTCGTCCAATTCAACCTTTAGTGGAAGGTGTGGGATTTGGAGGATGACTGTTTCTTGAACAGTGCGCTCAGCGCCGAAGAGGTCCTGAAAGTATTCCGACCAGCGGTTCAAGATGGAGGTATTATCTGTGAGGAGTGCCTTCCATCAGCGTTTTGCAGGGGACTTTGTACCAGGTGCCTAGGGCCATACACTGCTTTCAGTGCTTCGTAGAAGCCCCTGTAGTCACCGTTGTCAGCGCAGAGCTGGGTCTTCTGTGCGAGTCTAGACCACCACTTGTTCTGGAGTTCTCTAAGCTTGAGCTGGAGACTGCTGCAGATGAGGCGGAAGGCAGACTTCTTCACAGGGCAAGAAGGCTGGGCTAGGTGGGCCTGGTGGGCGGCTCTTTCTTTTGCTAGAAGTTCCTGGATCTCTACGTCGTTTTCGTCAAACCAGTCTTTGTTCCTCTTTCTAGCAAAGCCAAGACTTCCACAGAAGATTCTACAATAGCAGTTTTCAGTTGTTCCCAGAGTGTTTCAGGGGAGGAGTCTTCTGGATCAACTGTGTCTTTGAGCATGCGCTGTAAATCGGCCTGAAGGGCAGCTTTCTTGTCGTCACGCTGAAGGCTGGCAACATCAAGCTTTTTCTTGGGGGGCCCCCCTTTCTTGGGTTTCAGCTTGAGGCGGAGCCTGAGTTTGCAGCGAACAAGGCAGTGGTCAGTGTGGCACTCTGCGCTGGGCATCACTCTGGTGAGGAGGACGTCACTGCGGTCCCTCTGACGCACTAGGACATAGTCGATAAGGTGCCAGTGCTTGGAGCGAGGATGCATTCAGGTGGTCTTTCGACTGTCCTTTTGCTGGAAAGTAGTGTTGGTGATGACAAGTTGCTGCTCTGCACAGAGCTCCAACAGTAGGCGACCATTGTCATTGCAGTTCCCAACGCCATGCTTGCCGAGGACTCCTTTCCAGGCTTCAGAGTCTTGGCCCACTCTGGCGTTGAAGTCGCCAAGGATGATGACTTTGTCGTCTGCAGGGGTGCTCTGCAGGAGGCTGCGCAGGTCAGAGTAGAACTTGTCTTGTTCTGCAGGCTCTGCCAGGAGGGTTGGAGAGTACGCACTGAGAAGGGTGACGTATTGCTGGTGTCTCAGTGGGAGGCGCATGGACATGATGCGGTCGGAGTGACCCGTTGGTAGGTTTTCCAACTTAGTCTCAATGGGGGTCTTCACCATGAAGCCCACGCCTGAGAGCCGTCTTTCTGATGCAGGCCTGTCTGACCGGTAGAGGATGTAGCCAGCGCCACGTTCTTCGAGGCTGCCTTCCTCCGGGAAGTGTACTTCGCTGAGCGCGGCGATGTCGATGTTTAACCTCCGCAATTCATGGGAAATGAGGGCGGAGCGACGCTCAGGGCGTCCGCTGTCTGCTGTGTCGAGCATGGTTCGGATGTTCCTGCATGCTACGTTGAGTCCGGTCGTAGGAGTCATGAGAGTGGATCCGTTGTTTTTTCTTGTTTTCTGACCGCATGAGAAGATGCCCGTTGACCGCGGCTAGCCAACTGGGGTTACGAGGGGATGAGCTTTGGTTAGGCCACCTTTTCTAGGCCCCTCTCCGTGTGGAGCAAGCAGTGCTGTCCCTAGAGAAGGCTGCTTGGTCGTTCAGGGTGTGCCGAGTGACGTTGTCATCCCCAGGTCAATATCCTGAACCGCCTGCATGCAGGTTTGAGACTGCGGCTTCCAGTGACATCTTTCACCTGCCGTTTTGCCCCTTGCCCATCGCTACAGGACTTGGAAAGTTCAGTGTCATAGTCCGCGGGCGTTTCCTAAAGCCTGCGCGGTGGAGCTTTTTGGTGGAGTGCAATGTGCGCAGTACTGGCCCCACCCTTTAAACCCTTGGTTCGTTTGCCATGGCCTAGCAAGCTGGGACGGTGGCATCGAGGTCCTCAGGTCGTAGGTTTTATATCAGACTGTCCTTGTCTTAGTCTCTGGCTCAAAAGCCGTCCCCGGAGACACGGGGGCTTTGATGTCAGGGGTTTCCTCCCTTAGCCTTTCCTCAGCCAAGCGGCCAGGCCTGCAAGGCAGCAGGGGACTCGTGGGGGTCGGGGTCGTCTATGTCCCGTGCAGATGTGAACATCTGCCCACTGCCCACTGTCTGTATAATAATGTTAGACAACAAGGCTGACAACAATTATGAAGCGTAAATGTCGTAAAATCCAACACGCTTTCTGCTCATCTCCTTTTATGCAGGAGAGTTCTATCTCGTACACTCAACAGGCAGTGGACAATTTCTGGTACCTGTGCCTCCTCAAACTGATTGTGACAAGAAGGGTTGACAAATGTCTTAGCTGAGGTAAGACAATATTGATAACCCGTTATATTGGTGAATTTTAGCAAGCAAAACCGGCCAGATCGCTTTCACGTACCGGCAGCAAAAACAATGACAACAACAAAACCCCACAAGTTCTCACTGAGATGTATTAAGTTCTGCTTTCTGTTTCCTGTTGTTTTTAGGTATGTTTTCATAACTGATGTAATTTTCGGCTGAAAAAAAAAGCGCAACGAAATCTGTGTCCGAGGCCGTAAGGTCCAACATCATAGAGCAGTGTACATTTGTTTGAACGCTTAGTAAGGGCAAGCGCAACATAGTTTATAAACCTCTGAACTGCCTGGGCAAGGGAACTCTACTCACTGCAAGAGACATAACTCCTCATGAGCCCCCGCTGTCGCGGGGGCTCATGAGGATTAATGTCTCTTGGTAGTCCTGCGTTCTTTATGTCCGTGTACGATTTGGTCATGCAAACTTATGCCCATGTTAGCTCAATGTAATTTCCATCTCATGGAGCCTTCAGGCTTAATGTTATCTACTCAATGGCAGGCTAGATTGCTAAAATTTGCGATACAACGCACAATCGGTGTTGTCTTAGCTCATTCTACCCCAACACCGAAAACCTTAAATTTTGCCGCTGTCCTCTGAAGACTGCATGGCGGTGCAAGGCACGGATCGACCATGATAGTTCAAGGGTGATGCCAGAATAGCTTGGCGCCCATGGGCGCCAAGCTATTCTGGCATCACCCTTGAACTATCATGGTCGATCCATATCTTGCTGTGGTGTGTCTGGGGTAGAATGAGTTAACTCAACTAAGATTGTGTACCCTCCTTTTAACAACCCATTTGAGTAGGCACAGGTACACAGGTTTTTCACTGCCTGTGAGTGTAACGAAAGGAACTCTCCTGCTTACAAAGGAGATAAAGACTAAGAACATTTACACAGGAGATATTGCCCTCTATAATCACTTTACTGCGTTGAGTTGGTCGATTTAGTTACCTGCTGTGTATGATGAATGTGTGCGCCTGTGTGTGTGTGTTTGTGTGTGTGTGTGTGTGTGTGTGTGTGTGTGTGTGTGTGTGTGTGTCTGTATGTGTATAAACTTCCTTGATGAAGTCACCACCCAGGGCGAAGGAGTCCCATGAGGGTCTCATCGGCAACGTGTCCAGGACCAAGGCGAGCCACTAGTTATGTGAAGGTTTGGTTGTGGTTAACAGCCTGGAGAGGGACGGGCTCCGCCCAAGACACACCACATGCAATGACAACCTTAGAAGCTTGGCCCACGCTACCACACACACCTATTGCCGGGCGCAATTTTGTGGCGGCAATGTTGCCGCCTCAATTAGGGGCGCCTACAATATTGCCGCCACAAATTGCGACCCGATACAAACCGAGTCTATTCATTTGTGGTAGCCGGCAAGGCTCGAGCAATGTTGCCGCCTCTCAGCCAATCAGCGGTGTTCTTGCGCCACTTCCCGTTTCTTCATCTTCCGGCGAGCCGGAAAAAATGGCGGAGAAGCTGAGCGACGGCCGACGGCTTTGAGACTGTAATATTCATTGGAGACGCGCCGCATGTGAAAACGCTGCTAAACAGCTGCGTATCCGTATGCGGCACGTCTCCAGTGAGTAAATTGATCAACCTTGTCCGAGAGTTCCCATGCATATGGGACTCCTGCAGCTCCGAATATTTCAACCGGGCGCGGTGAGAGCTGTTCCATATATAGTAATGGCAGGTCAGTCAGTACAAGACATTGCGCGTACATTGATACGTGTGCCAGGAAGCCGATGTGGCAGGTGGCAAATTGTTGCTTACCACACATTGCTAGTGGCAAATTCTGGTAGCGTGGGCCCAGCCTCTTAACTCAATCCATACCAGATCGGTCGTCGCCCGGAACAAGGAACGCGCCTTCTTTCTTGCGCCAGGGCAGAGGTGTAAAATGTGTTACCACCAAAACTCCGTGCCAGAAATAACATCAGCTTTGGCACCAGGAACGTCAGAACATTAAGAACACCTGGAAAGGTAGAGGAACTGACACACGAAATGAACAGATACCAATGGACCATCCGTGGACTATGCCAAGTACGACGGAACAACCTTGGAGAAACACCAACCCAGCAAAACCACAAACTGTACTACAGTGGCAAAAAAAAGAAACGATAAGAAATGCAGAGAACAGAGAGGAATGGAGGGAGCTGGTTGCCAAGTCATCAGTGGTACCCCAACGGTCGCAAGACTACGGGACATAGATAGACAGACAGACAGACAGACAGACAGACAGATAGATAGATAGATAGATAGATATATAGATAGATAGATAGATAGATAGATAGATAGATAGATAGATAGATAGATAGATAGATAGATAGATAGATAGATAGATAGATAGATAGATAGATAGATAGATAGATAGATAGATAGATTGATTGATTGTACATTGCTTAACGTCCCGACAGCAACAAGGCTTTCTCAGGACGTGGATAGATAGATAGATAGATAGATAGATAGATAGATAGATAGATAGATAGATAGATAGATAGATAGATAGATAGATAGATAGATAGATGATAGATAGATAGATAGATAGATAGATAGATAGATAGATAGATAGATAGATAGATAGATAGATAGATAGATAGATAGATAGATAGATAGATAGATAGATAGATGATAGATAGATAGATAGATAGATAGATAGATAGATAGATAGATAGATAGATAGATAGATAGATAGATAGATAGATAGATAGATAGATAGATAGATAGATAGATAGATAGATAGATAGATAGATAGATAGATAGATAGATAGATAGATAGATAGATAGATAGGTATATAGATGGATAGATGGATAGATAGATTCAATGATTCAATGAAGCTTTATTTATCAACGGTTGAGGCATTGACATCGTCATAGACAAAGCCATTTCGGATAAATATCTTTCTGGTTCAAAAACCGTTTTGAACTGCTTGTAAGGACTGTACAAATGACTCTTTCAGTCTTTGTCTGTACAACAACAAAAATCCCTTTCATCACCCACACCACCGTTTTGCTAAAAGTGACCAAAGCCATACGTGTGTAGCGTGCTTTCAGTTTGGTTCTCCCAAAAACAACCCGCTACGGTACAGTTCAACTGCATCTTGTACGACTGCTAAAGAAGTCTTGTATCAGACATTTTAATCAGTTTCATCCAATACTTTGTAGCTCTTATTATGCTATTAATGTGCAGTGGATGCCTACCCGTTTCACCATAAGCTGTCTGATTTGGGGGTTCTGACATCCACACTCAGTAGTTTCTTGCAGGCGAAAGTGTGCATCTTTTCTATTGTGTCGAACTGCTTCAGCCCACATACTTCAGACGAATACAGAAGCTTCGGCGCCACCTGGGTGTCAAAACGCGTAAAGAAAATACATGGGTTAAGGTTGCCAAGTTTCCACATAGTCCTCAATAACTGAGAAACTTTCGCCTTCGCCTTTACAGCATAGTCGGAGAGGGCCACAGTAAACGATAGTTTTGTGGTCAGTGTGAAACCAAGGTATTTATAACTGTTAACCACTTCCATTTCGGTTGCACCAATATACCATGTGTCTTTCGTTGGCAGCCACCCGCTTTTTCTAACAACCATTACCATGGTTGTCTCGAGACTAACCTCTAAACCAAGTCTATCAGAAGAGCGCTTGAGGTTAGTTATCTGGTTCTGCAGCCCCACAGCGCTTGTGGACAATAAAGCTACATCGTCCGCAAAAAAAGTAATAAAAAACGTTCTCTCAGAACAGGCAATAGTTGTACTCCATGTCGACCATTTTCATTTACGTAATTTGCAACTTTATTAATTAACGAAGAGAAAATTACAGGGCTTGCTAAACAACCCTGCCTGACCCCGGCGGGGCAGTAGAAAAAATCCGAGTATTGGAAGCCCGCCCTTACACACGCCTGAAAAGATGCATACATGGCTTTCAGCATCTAAACCATTTTTGTAGAGACCTGTACGTGGGTAAGAACAGACCACAGCATTTCCCTGTCTACAGAGTCAAAAGCACACATGTAATCGATGGAAGCCACATATAGTTTCTTATTTTGAGCAAGGGATCTTTGTATAATAGATATCAACGTGAATATATGATCAACAGTTGAGTATCAAAGCCGAAACCCAGCTTGCTCTTCGTTTATTTTTTCCTCTTTTTCTGCCCACTTGTAGAGTCTACTGTTTAGAATGGAAGTAAAAGCTTTTCTGGTCACACTGTGCAGAGACACCCCTCTACAGCTGGCTGGGTTATTTGTATCGCCCTTCTCAAAGATCGGAACAATCACGGACCGACTCCACTCAACAGGAAAGTACTGGTGATTATCAAGCAGGTGATTAAGTATTTCGTCAAAAATGGCACAATAGTATCGCCTGCATGTTTCACTCTGATGACACGATTATATGCCTGCCGCTTTCCCAGATTTCAGTTTGCACACAGCGTGTCTGACCTCTTGCTCTACTTTTGGGCCGTCCAACTCGGGCACGTGCATACATGTTCCAGAGTCCGCCGGCCCAGCAACAGAGCAAGTTGGTAGCGGGAATTCCCGATCGTCCCTGTCCGGTAACTGACCACTGAGCACAGTGCGAAAATGTGTCTCCCAAGTCTCTATTTTTATCTTGGGCTGTTCGCGTTTCCTTCTGTTCGCGTTTCGCACGTGTTTCCAGAACACCGCACTGTTGTTTGCATTGTCCAGTAGCCGTCTGCACGTGGATTGGTTGTGGTGTCTTTTCTTAGTCACCAAACATGTCCTTATACGCACGTCTCTTGTCACAGTATTCCTGTCTATCCACACCACAACGTGACCTACTGAACACACGCAGTGCTTTCCTGGCTTCTCTTTTCAAGTCACGGCAGTCATTGTCAAACCACACTGAACCTGCACAGTGAGAGGAACCGCCCACACAAACTTTTTTTTTCATACAATCTGCACAATAGTAGAGATACTCCGTGCAATATTTACTGGCTATGTCTGCAGACAGATCAATGGTATGATGAGCCTCATCAAGCATCCTCTGACCCTCGTCAGAATTCACTCAATCCGTGTATTCCTGTCCCAACTCCGGATTCCAGATATATTTAGAAACAACCTGCTTTTCAACAAGCTCATCGGATGCTTGTCAATGGCATAACATCTGCAGTACCAAAGGCATGTGGTCGATTCCACTCGATGTACAATTTCTACTGTACACTGTCGCACAATATCATAGCTACACAGAAAGTAGTCCACCACACTGTTACCATGAGGAGATACATAAGTAAATTTTCCTGAGCTGGTATCACTGTCCCCATTTAACACCCAGTGATGTAGAGGAACACATTTCTATTAATAGTCGTCCGAAATGGTTAATTACAACATCATCAGAGTTTATAAAATTATCAACCACCTGGTCAACCCATATCAAACCATCAATATTGCCATCATCCGCTTTGTTTTGCCATAGCCCAGTTCGTGCATTTAAGTCACCACAGACTATGTTGTGACAGTTATTTTCCTTCTCCTGCATATCGAGGGTCAACTGTTCGAGCAACGGGATGTTACTATTTACAGTTATCTCTTTGTAGTAAAGTAATGACGATGGAGGTACATATGAACACCCTAAAATCCTATCTTGCATTAACCCCATATAGTTCCTGCTATTTTCACCACTATTGTTTTTTGTCAAGACTAGTATCTATCCTGGTCACGTAACGTGCTATACTTTTCTTCACAAGGAAAACCACTCCACCGGATCCCCTACCCAGTTTCGACAGTTTGTTGCCTGGGGCGTGGAAAACAATAAAGTCATAACAGGAGATGGAGAAATCAAACGACAAACTGGTGAATGATTCTATCAGACAAGAAAAATCAAAAGAAGTAATAAAGTTGGCGAAATCTGGCTCACTTAACTTCTGCACAACACCGTCCACATTCCAGCACAGGAACCTGGCGGTTTTCTGACGGACAGCATCGTCAGGGCCTCGGCCACACCGCTAGCCGCTCGCCGTGGGACTCCCCTGACCATGACCCCGACCCCGACCCCGACCACGCCCCGATGTTCTAGACCAGGTCTGGAAGGGTGCTCGCTGGAACATATCGGTAACACGGGGCTGGCACCTGTCACGCGGCTTGTCACGACTGCCTGCCCCGCCTCCCCCCCCCCCCCCCCGTTCTCCCCCCCCCCCCCGCCCGTCCCCCACCCCCACCCTTTGCTGCGCTAGCTGGCTGGATGTGTGTAGTGGACGCGTCATAGGTCGCGTCACGTGTCTGGCGTGAGGAATCCCGAACAGCTGGCAGAGAATCCCTCGGTGTTTCCCTGTGTTTACGGGAATTCCTCACTGGAGAGCGTAAGGCGGTGGTAGGCTGAGACCCGTATCCTCTGTATCCCCATCGCTCTCGCCGTTCCTGCAGTCAATACAGAAGCCTGCTGCTGCAGATGCTGGAGGTCGTCACGGACGCTGGCGCGTAAAGGCGCCGGGGGGTGACCCGTACCTTGGGGGTCGACTGCGGGCTGAACATTAATTGAAGTAATCAATAAATAAGGGTTACTTGTTTTGCTGTCAGTATGGCTCTTTGTTTGCGGATACATCTGCATTCACTTTTCATGCAAGCAGTACATAATGAAATGGAACTCCGCAATTTCTTTACAGGAATACATGACGTAATGCGGTGACGCAATGATAAAACAGTAATCGTATACGTCACTAACGATATTCTGACATATCAAAAACAACCGTGAAGTGAAAATCTGGAGAACCACACTTGCATCCAGACGTGTCAAGTGTGTGAGTACCTCTGCGTATTTATAGTGTGCCTGTGTGTGTGTGTGTGTGTGTGTATGTGCGTGTGTGTGTGTGTGTGTGTGTGTGTGTGTGTGTGTGTGTGTGTGTGTGTGTGTGTGTGTGTGCTATGTAAACACGAGAATCTCCGATATTTGTGTACGTTGGGCAAGGTTGAAACGTGACGAAATGTTTTGTTCAAATTGAGCATATCAATGTCTGATTGAATAGTTACATTACTTTTTTTCAGAAAGCTGAATATTAGAGTCCGCAATCTTTGTTATATTCACTTGAAATTTCGGAAAATGCTAGCCTAGAGAAAGACATTAAATAAGTGCGTGACAAGAGACGCTAAAAAAAAACTTGCCTTGCGAGAATTCTTGTAGGAAAAATATCTTAAACTTTTCAAGCTTGTCCTTAATCAAGGAGTGGCGCTAATCGTTAGCGCACACACACACACACACACACACACACACACACACACACACACACACACACACACACACACACACACACACACACACACACACACACTCACAGTAAAACGTGGATCGAGCATAGGCGCCAAGCTATGCTGGCACCACCCTTTAACTATCATGCTCAAACTGTCTCTAGAACTGTAACGCAGTCCTACAAAGGGCAACTTCCAAAATTGGGGATTTCGGTCCGAGGTCAGAATGTGCTAAGTTCCGATCTTTAAGGCGAGCTAGGATACTTCAGCGCAGATTTTGGGTTTATTGACATAATTATGTTTTATTGTATATCTTTAGAATCAGTATTTGTCTGTCCCTAACGCTCCGACAAGTTATTTTGTCAGGTATGCTCACCGTTGCCATGACAAGGAAGACTAAGTGACTATTACACCTGGATGCGAAAGCAATTTCTGGCTACCGTTATTGCATCTTAAAAGCCAAATTTGGCCAAAATATCAACCTATATCATCATTATGAAGTGTCAGTGGCGATTTTAATTATCTTAAATGTGGTTTTAAAGATTTTTTTTTAAAAATATGAATGTTCTGGTTTTGGACATTGTTTTGAGTATATTCGCAAAGGGAAAACATTTATAACTCCCAAACTTAGCGGAAATTAAACAGTCGCCACTGACATTCTATAATAAATCATTTGTGAACTTGCGTGTAAAATTTAACTATCATCTGACATGTACATTTTCAGATACTTGCTTCCTCAGTAAGTACCACCCTCCAGAGTTATAATTTTAAGAAACCACAAAAACAAGTTCTGGCAATGTGCCGTTTTTTCCCCATCATACACAACTCTAACATGTCACTTGAAATCGTTGGCTTATGATGTTTTTCACACGATAAAACTTTATGCAGTGCAGACATGCAAACTTTCCAGGAATCCTGTCTGTATTATGACCTACATTCCGATGCTTTACTTTTGCATGCTTAGTGAGTATTGCTTGTTGTACTCAGCCTGCACAAATATTGCGTCCAGTTTGTTCATAAGCACTAGTGTCACAACTGCTTGGTGACAGTAAACCATATTAACAATATTTTAAATTGCTAGAATCACCAAGCAAATACAGGTGGATTAGATATTGTGAATCAACGTTACCTCGTGTGGACACAATGATGCACTATTGAAGCACCCTAGTGCCTGTTTGTTTTCCACTGCATACGCTTCACGCAGAATACTGGTATTCAGACAGAATGTATGGTAGATGAAAGCAGAAGTTTGGTACAGTAATTGCCAATATTTGTCAGAGTCTAAACTCACAACCATAGGTTCCTAACTTGGATGTAGTTAAACTTGTGAAAGTGTGACTCACTGGTGAAAACCAAAATCTGTCCGGGCTGTTTTGTCGTTATAAGAATATAATAATTATATGTGTGTGTTTATTGTGACAGCAGACGACGCTGGGCTTCAGTTCTCACAACAAAACAATAATTCCATTTCTATCATTGTTCAACATTCCTAAAAGTCGGAAGAGTAAGTGTGTGTATAAACGGTGCTCAAACATCGCACACAACAACCACGTTTATAGCCTATTACTGGCTTGGCCGTAAACACAAAGTTTTATGACACAAGTCTAGAGTTTGTTTTGTCACTCATCGCCTTGTGTATTTTGAACATATTTTTGCTTGTAATAAAACCAGCGGACCAACCCGACCAAACTGGTCAGTGTCGATATGTTTTCTTGTTTGTCAGAGCAGTTTTGTACGATTTTGAGGGTTTCATCGCTGACCAATCCTCTGAAAACTGTTCGAGGATGAGCCGATTGGTGGTGAAGGTGTTAGTACATAAGCTAGCAAGGTCTACCGTGCAACCCCCCCCCCCTCCCCCAGTACTCAATAAGATGGGTTTCAAAGTGTTTCTTGGTATGTCCTGAGATGTTTAAGCCATGTTTCTTGAAAATCCTTATGAACACACCAGAGATATAGCCGATGGCGCAAGGGTACCCCCATTAACGCTCTTCGCAGGTGCTAAAATGAGGTGGAGAAACATTTTCCTCTAAATAAATCAGAATTCATTCCAGAAGCCCAAATCAGGCAATATTATGATAAAGCACACGTTCTGCATCCTCTGCAGAAAACAGAATGAAAAATAGTTAAATCTCTGGCTCACAGTGAAGGTATTTGTGCACCCAGTAAACGGCCATTTCCGCGAAATCGCAAAAAAAGACAAAAATAATGTGTCAGATGCCTTCAGACATTTTCTATAGCACTGGCAGTCCATTTTCAGACTTACATCATTAAAACAGGATGTCACAATTATTATAAACATGACTAGGTGATGCTGTGATTACTGTGAGTGCCACAGTGGTTGATTTTGTGTTCCTACCCCCAAGTTGTAAAAATACACAAAATTAATTAGAAAAAAATTACTTAAGTTATTCCATTTCATTTTGACCTCTCTTTACGTATTAAGTTTAAAAAATATGAGCATAAAGTGCAAGAAAATAAGGAATGTCGCCATCCCTTACGATACATTCGTGGTGAATGATAGCTTGTTCCCATTTAAAATTGCCCAATTAGGAGACATACGTTGTTTCTGATGCCCTCAGAAATTTTTTATACAACCGATATGTCTTTGTTAGGTTTTATTGTTTAGGATAGAGTACCACAGTTACTCCCAACCTGATTTTGTGATGCTGTGATGCATTTAGGTGCCACAGTGGCTGAATCTGCTGCCTTACCCCCATTTTACCAGTACCTAAAGTAACGAAAAATAATTGCGAAAATTGCTTACGTCATACTCTACTGTTTAAATATTTTTTGTTGCCAGTTTTCTTTAAAAAAATGCATATTGAACATAAATTTGTGATAATTCCATTAATTTCAATGTGACCCATCCGTATAATTGTAACTATTTTTAACTTGCTTGTCTTTTAGGTGATATTTTACCTAGGGTAAGGCGGGTCTAGTAAGGTCTCCCCTTTCATTTATTTTCGTCTAGAACTATGTAAATATAAACATGCGTAATAAAGTTTCATGGTTCCTAACAGCCAAAAGAATGTTATCAAAATACTTAGTTTCCACATGTCCACCACGCGATCACTACTTCCGCCTTCTCCTTCTGCAACATTCAATTTTATGATCTGGTTATGGACCAGGCCTCCTGGCGATTGCCATGTCACTGTTCTTGACTTCTTGTGTGGATGGAGGGTATTAGCAACGGTGAGACGGTGACTCTGTGCGAACTCTAAAAGTCGCAGGCCTCTGTCGTTTGTTTCTCCAAGGCCAAACTTGCCAGCTGTTCCTGCCCATTGTTGGTAGGCGTCAGGGCCGATCTTTGCATTCCAGTCACCGAGGACAGTCAGAATGTCTTTCTTAGGTGTTTTCTTGATGATGTTGTCCAGTTGTTCGTAAAATTCTTCTAATTCTTCATCATCATGATCTGCTGTTGGAGCGTATACTTGAATGATAGTGATGTTGTGCGGTCGGGCGGAGATGCGGATGGAGATTAGTCTGCTTGACACGGGGGTGCAGCTGATGACAGTTCCAGCCACCTCTTTCCTTACGATAAAAGCTACGCCATGTTCGTGCTTGGTTTCTTTTCCGCTGAACCAGATTTTATGGCCTTCTTCTGTTGTTGTTTCTCCGAAGCCTGTCCATCGAACTTCTGCAAGTCCTACAATGTCCCAGCGATAGCGCTTCAACTCGTGGGTGAGTTCCTTCACTTTGCCGCACTGGTAGAGTGTGCGAACGTTCCAAGTTCCGATAGTTATTCCTTGCGTGGGCAGCTTGATGGTGGGTTTGGTTCCAGTAACACACTTGTCGCCCCCACCCTGGAGACCTCCAATGGGGTGCGCGGTCGTTGGTGATCCGGGCCCCGACCGATCCGGCATGTTATTCTTATTCTGTTGCTTGTCCATCAGTCCTTTCAATGGGCTTAGGCGAACTTGGCGGCGCCCGTCTCCTCTCCAAGTATTTCAACTGACTGAGAGATGCGTCAGCCCCTCACAACGTTTCGCCCGCCAGCAGAAGCGGTTACCGGGGTGTGGCTAGGTAAAGGACCTGGAGCCAGCTGTGAGAGTTGAGTGCCATGTGAAGACCAGTGCTCCCGCCTGCCCCAAGAGGCGCTGCTGGCTGAAAAGTCAAAGGTACTACTTCTCCATGAACACTCTACACCCCAATTTTATGATGGCCGTCTTTAAATCTTATATTGTTCTGGCTGCCAATAAGAGAGCTGTCAAGAGCTCGGCAACATGTTTTCAACGTTTGGTGTACAGGGGCTTGTCTTCTGGTCAGAACGGTCAGCAGACCGCTTCTCTGTATGGACATGTTTGGAGAATGTGCTAAGGGCACTGATTTTCTACGCCAAATTCGCATACGGCTGTTTCCACATAACACAGTCTCACGAGGTGAGTCCATCAGGGTCCATACCGTTTGTGAGCATTTGTGAAAGTTGTTAAAAAAATGACAAGGCTCTCTCAGGGCTTGGAACGTCTGTCAATTTCATTCCATTTCCTTGAAGTCTGTGAAAGTTTGTAAAAATGACAACGTGCTGGCAAACGTTTGTCTGCTTTTTTTTTCCTCCCCCAATTTGTGACTATTCCATTGCGAACGATCATGCTGACGCTTGTTGCAAGTGATCTATAATTAGCTCTGATCATAAAGTGGCTGCATGGCCTTTCTGCCGAACATTCTGATTGGTTGTTTACGCTTCTACCGAGCTCCGCCATTCGCTAAGCGTTATTTTATTTTGGTATCTCTTCATGCATTAGACACGAAAGCTTCAAATGAACTGCTGATACAGAGTGATGTAATTAATGTGTGTAAACCATCAGGCTTCAGTTTGGGTTTGTGAAACGTTTATGAAAAGTTTGTGAACTTCGTCTCTGTTTTTCTGTACGGACCCAGTCCAGAGTAATCAGTGCGTAGATGAAAGATGGTGGCCTGGCTCTCCCTGTTCAGCTTGTAGATGTCATCTGTCCACGGGCTGCAGCTGCCATTCTGCTGTTGCCAATCACATTGTTGTTGTAGTGTCTTGGTTTCTTTACAAGAGGTTGTGATCGTGAGGTAGTCTGGCGCCTGCTTTGGCCAGGCTGTCAGCCTCTCCATTCCCATCTAGTCTAAAATGCACTGGAATCCACTGCAGCACTATTTTGTGGACAGGGCATCAAGTCTATCTTGAAGCTTTCTGGTGAGATCAGTGGATCAAGCTGCTGCCTTTCCTTAGCTAGTGCTCTGCTGCTGTGTTGAGCACCTGCAGATCTGTACGATAGTTGGAGCTGCTGCCGCCAGCTGGTAAGGAGAGGGAGGTAGTAGTGCGGTCTGCACAACAGATGTACACACCACTTCCTTCATTCCGCACGGCATCTTGCGCGGTACCACAGCTGCTGTGAGGGTAGCGCTTGTGCATAATCTTCAGCAAGATGTGTATGTATGTTTGTGTATGTATGTTTCTCCTGCCTACTTCCTAAGTTCCGGAGAAAGACATGGGTTATATAAGAGACCTGATGCATTCTTTTTGAGGATGCAAATGATCGTCTTGTTCTATACCTGCGTATTTCTCTTTGGGCTGGCGATTGGGTGCCCGATAGGCGGGGGCAGGGGATCTAACTGTTTGTCTGTCCAGTGCTGAGTGATTCCCTTTGGTTTGTGTACAAGTTTGTTTGAGTGATTTAAATGGTCTGTAAATGAAACACCACAGCCCATAGGTGAACACAATATAGCAAAGTTAAGCTGGTTTTGGAACATCTGTAACAGACTTGTTGACCATTTTATTTTTGTGCAGTTGCATCATCTGTTCTTGGAGGGTTTAGGTAATGATCATAAGGATTTGGTACTTTCACTTGAAATAAATCTCGTTCTGACACAAAGAAGTACCCAACGGAGAAAGAAACACGCTTAGAAAAAACGGTACAACACAATTTATTAATATTTCGGGTAAATACCCTTTGTCAAAATAGACAAACAAACAAAATTTTGACAAAGGGTATTTACCCGAAATATTAATAAATTGTGTTGTACCCGTCTTTTCTAAGCGTGTTTCTTCTCCGTTGACAAACAGAGACATTAGCCGCTACTTATCTTCATATGCAGAAGGAATGTGGCAACTGACACAGCTTTATCAAACTGATTTAGTTGAATTATTTTCTGGTCATAAGTAGGCGCAATATTGTACTTGGCATCTACGTTAAATTGAAACACGTTTGCATTAACAATTGTTGGTGATTTAAATTCCATCATGCTTTTTTATGTGATAATAAAAATGTTTATTACCTTAACAAATCTTGATACAAACAAACCAGTGATGCTAACTAATAAAATTGATTATAGTGATGGTAACAAGGTTGTAGCTATCTATCAAATGTTATACAATGTAAAGTGAGTTAATGTAACAGATGATAGTTACATTGTAGCTGGAACTGTTGATAGTATTAGTAGGGCTGACATTACTAGGGTTGATGCTTTATCATCTGAAAATTATGACTTTTGTACTTTAGCTGAATGGCTACGAAATGAATTTAAAATTAAAGCAACTTTAAATCTGGCTAACTTACTTGTTTCATTTGAATTTCTGAAAGGTAGTCAGTATTCACTATCAGACAGATTTATAGTGTTACTTGTTGTTTTTTTCTTTTTTATAGCAAAAACGACATAGGACTTTTAGATATACATTAAAGACGAAGATTGGACATTTGAGTTAGATAGAGAACTTATAAGGGCAAATAAACAAAATATAACTGGAAGATATCAAGTTCATTTGTCAGTACATAGAATACTAAACATTCATTTAAAAGTACTAAACACAGCTGAAAATGTGCACAATGGTGGACCTTCAATTTTTTTAAGATGCGTGCTGACTGGAACTGCTCCTTATTGTGAAAGTGAAGTTGTTAGATTTCCTAATTTGCAATATAAAAAAATAGGCTCAAGTTTCTTTGAATCTCTGTGTTTATCTGTAACTAATCAGGTGGGCAAACAAGTTTTGATGCATGATTTTATTGTTGTCTTAGAAGTTAAATAAATTGTATTTTTGTTTATAAAAAATGAGTTTGGGTCCAAAACCAAAAATTATATCAGTTGCCTGTACAGTAGCAGAGTTGAAAGATTTGGCTGATGTGCAGGGTTTTGATAAAGAAGGAGAGGTAGGAGAAGTGTATGGCATTGAACTTGATTTTTTTGGATTGTACAGAAGAAAGGTAATTGATGATGTGAAAGGAGACGCAGAAAGATGATATCCTAAACTTAATCAGCTTCATGATGTCACTGTACTTAGTCCTGTTAATAATGTGCTCTACATCTTAAACATGTGGATAATAAGTGAGTAGTTGTTCCTGCTCCTACACTTGCACCCACAATTGACTGGGACATAAAGTTTGAACTATTAGTCTTTATGTATATACTGAAGAAGGAGCCTTAGTATTTAGGAAAGTTATTAACTCTGGGCCATTGCTTGTGAGTCTTGTTCTGAACTTTTCCAAAGAAAATAATAGCAGAGTTAAACTAAAACTGCAAGAGTATGAGAAACGATGGTATCTTAAGAGTAGATCAGATACTTCTGTTGTGTTTGTATCAGCAAATTTAATCAAAGCTAGAGAAGCGATAATAGTTTTTGAAATTATTACGAGATCTTTAGAGGGTGTTAAAGAAGCAACTATCGCACAAGGGATAACTCAGTGACAGAGTCTGCAAAGGTCTTTATTGCTGTTAGAAAAGGCACAGATGTAGAAGTATTGAGCAGTAAGACAGCTATTAAGGTAATAGTCGATAAAAAAACCTCTAGTTTATCTAAGTTACATAAACCTTGAATTCATAGATCTTGTTTTGTTTTAATACACTATCAAATTGTATACTCTCGACGAGTTGCAAAATGCAATCGCTGATCAAGTTTTTTTTTTAATAGTTCTTTAAAAAATTAAAAACTTGTATCCACAAATATCGCCTGAGCCGATTGTGCCCGATAAAAATTACAGGCAAACTCATTCTGATTAATAAATATTACAGAAGCATTGAAGTATTTGAAAGGTGAAGAGGGAAAATACTCCAAGTGAAAAACAAAACGGTATAGTACAGTTTTCAGTTCTGTACAAAAGACATCAATGGCTGTGAGTGCAGTTTCAGCTTAATGTTCTGTTGGGTGTATTATTCTGTTTGCAACCGGGATTGGTAGTGTAATTGGGATTGCTATTGAGGGAGTTAGCATTGCCACATGTCTGGCACGCTTTGGTTCGGAAACCCTTATCAAAAGATTTCGTAAGAAGTTACAAAAGCATGAAGCAATGAGCAGCTTGCTGGAGCAAAGCCTAGTAGTATGAAACTTATTATCAGTAAAGCTTTGGAGGACAATAAAATCGACGATGACAAGTTTAAAAGAGTGCAGGGTGATTTGACCAATTACAAACAACAGAAGTCTGAATTTCAGAATAAGATGCGTAGCCAACCCGTGAATGTTGAAGATCTAAAGACATTTTTGTTAGAGAAAGAGAAAAAAATAGGCATAAAAGAAACAATGGAAAAAGTACAAAGATTTTAAGCAAGTAAAGATCAGTTTTAAAATTCAGAGTAAGATGCGTAGCCAACCCATGAATGTTGAACAACTAAAGACATTTTTTGTTAGAGAAAGAGAAAAAAATAGGCATAAAAGAAACAATGGAAAAAGTACAAAGATTTTAAGCAAGTAAAGATCAGTTTTGGTAATCGTTCATTATTTCTATCATACACTTCACAGGGACATGACTCGCCTCTCATGCCTGTCTATTTAATGCCATTAGCTCAACCACCAGAGTATTACTGAGAAAAAAGTTAATTATTTGTCCATGTAACTTGGCAAATCAGTCGAGTCAGTTGTTGACTGGAGTCAAGAACTTATAAGAATGTATGTTTAGGTTTTTATAAGTTCTTATGTCAACTAACTTATAAAAAAACTTATGCCAACTAATTAATAAGAACTTTAAAAATTACCTGTAAAGTTAGTTGGCAGTTGTAGGTGACTTTGGAAATTTGTTATTAAGTATCTGTAGGTAACTTTGATAATTTGTTATCAAGTGCATGTAGGTAATTGCTAACATTTCTTGTGTGTGTGTGTGTGTGTGTGTGTGTGTGTGTGTGTGTGTGTGTGTGTGTGTGAGTTGTGCATGGTCATTTTAAAAAAATAGCCTTGTTGGGTATTGGCTTACAGATAATGGTATAGATGACCAGGATTACACTTTTTAACTCATACACACACACACACACACACACACACACACACACATACACACACACACACACACACACACACACACACACATACAGTGGAAGAACCCCCCCCACCACCACCACCCCCCCACCCCCCCACCCCCCCACAAACACACACAGAGACAGACGCACACACACAGTCACACATACAAACACATGTACACACTCACATACACATCAGCAAGCACAACATCTTTATTCATACATGTATGAATATTTATTGTAAACTCCATTCGGCAGGACACATCACCACACTTCAGTTTCAGATTTAGTTGTTTGTCACAGCCATATAACACGTTGAGGAAGAAAAAAACACCAAGCCCGCATGCAAGCAGTCAGTATGGTTGTCACCACCAGGTCTGCCTTAGCTATCGCGTTCCCTGCAAGAACGCTTAACTCTGAGTCACCTTTCAACACACTTTATCGTACTTCACAAGCCGTCCGTAGCAACTGCGTTCCCTGCAAGAACGCGTTTGCTAAGGCCCTTGTAAACAGAATCATTTAACTCTGAGTCACCCTTCAACACACCTTATCGTATTTCACTAGCCTCCCTTAGCCAGCCGCGTTCCCCGCAAGAACGCGTGGTATAAATAGCCAGCTTAGAAACCACGCTGACAATCTGTCCACTGGGCAAAATTGAAGGTTTGTCGTGATTCGTGATATGGCAGATTTGAAGGAGTGTCGTTTACTCCGCAGCAGATTTGAAAGGCTAGCTAAATCAAACTGATGAAAATAACTGCCCCTATTATTGGATAGAAGTCGTCAGTTGTTTGTTTTGTTGCTTATTTTTTTGTATTCTGTAATAACCTGTAGTAGACCACCCAATTATTTTAAACATAGCCAATGTTAGTGTAGGCAAATCACACTCAGCTAACTAACAATCTATCAGTAATTCGCTGGTTCGTTTCATTTTTCAGCTTGAGCTTTTATTCATTGCGTCATGTTTCACGTTGTATCAGTTTTTACTCTGATTTTTTGGTGTCTCATTCGCCTGTTTGTGTTGCTTTGTATTTCTTGCCTCGGAATTGCTTTATGTGTTGTGCAATTCGCTCATATCGCTTTATTTGCAGTCTGCACTTTATTTATTACGTCTTGTTTCACATTGTATCAGTTGTGTCTCTAATTTCTTGTAGCTCATTTACCTGTTCATGTGTAAACACTGATTGACAGAACCAACATTCTCATTTTTTGATGTTGTGTAAGTTGTGTCTCTGATTTTTTATAGCTCATTGACCTTTCCGTGTGTAAACACTGATCATAGTTGCGAGAACCAACATTCTTATTGTTTGACTTTTGTATCAGTTGTGCCTCTGATGTCTTGCAGCTTGTTTACCTGTTCATGTTACTCTGTATTTTTTTTACGTTGGAATTGCTACATTATGTGTTTTGCAACTCGCTTGTTCGTTTCATTTACAGTCTACTGTAACTCTGTTTTTATTGCTTTGGAATTGCTTATTTTGTTACGTAATTCACTGGTTCGTTTCATTTTTCAGCTTGAGCTTTTATTCATTAAGTCATGTTTCACGTTGTATCATTTTTACTGATTTTTTGGTGGCTCATTCGCATGTTCGTGTTGCTTTGTATTTCTTGCCTCGGAATTGCTTTATGTGTTGTGCAATTCGCTCGTATCGCTTTATTTACAGTCTGCACTTTATTTATTACGTCTTGTTTAAC
Organism: Semisulcospira habei; assembly: GCA_036245525.1. NCBI lineage: Eukaryota > Metazoa > Mollusca > Gastropoda > Semisulcospiridae > Semisulcospira > Semisulcospira habei. The sequence goes on along the minus strand of BTPG01000001.1, from coordinate 111,980,778 downwards.
GTTGTATCAGTTGTGTCTCTGATTTCTTGTAGCTCATTCACCTGTTCGTGTGTAAACACTGATTGCGAGAACCAACATTTTCATTGTTCACCTATTTATTTTGATCCGTATTTCGTACGTCGGAATTGATTTGTGTTGTGCAATTCACTGGTTCGCTTCATTTCCAGTCTACCGTTTTTATTCAGTGCGTCTTGTTTGACGTTGTATCAGTTGTGCATGTTTTAAGTTGCAAAGAAGTACCCAACGGAGAAGAAACACGCTTAGAAAAGACGGGTACAACACAATTTATTAATATTTCGGGTAAATACCCTTTGTCAAAATAGACAAACAAACAAAATTTTGACAAAGGGTATTTACCCGAAATATTAATAAATTGTGTTGTACCCGTCTTTTCTAAGCGTGTTTCTTCTCCGTTGGGTACTTCTTTGCATATTACACGCTTGGCAGTCACCTTTTTGGTCTGGATTGATTGTTTTAAGTTGTGCCTCGGATTTCTTGTAGCTCATTCACCTGTTCGTGTTGATCTGTATTTCTTGCGTCCGAATTGCTTTATAATAATAATAATAATAATAATAATAATAATAATAATAATAATAATAATAATAATAATAATAATAATAATAATAATATAAAGGCGATTTGTTAAATAATATTCTAAAAGTAGTTTTAAACGCTGATACAATGAAGAGGCTAACATCTAACACGCACACACGCAAAGTATACGCCCACGTTACACAAACACGCGCGCACACACACACACACACACACACACACACACACACACACACACACACACACACACACACACACACACACGATCGCACGATCGCACCCGCGCACACACACACACACACACGCATCACTGGTGATGAATCAGCTGTATATGGCTGGGGAAATAAACTAGTAAAAGGCAGCGTTTTAGAGGTGGAATGTTAGAAGTGATATAAAAGAGGAGAGCGTGTGACAGTTACGGACAGGGGCGGGAAGGCTGTTCCAAGTGGCGGGGCCAAGATGGGAGAAGGCACGACGATCCACGTAATTTACAATTGGTAAGGCGAAATTTACGTGTGTCAGAGGAAGAGCGGAGGGCGCGAGATGGCGTATACAGATGGAGTAATTCAGAGATATAGGCAAGAGAAGTCAGACTGAGACTTAAAACACATGCAGGACAATTTATACAGAAATCGTTCTTGTCCGGGCAGCCAATGGAGTTTCTTAAGCGCCGGGCGGATATGGTCACGTTTACGCACGCGCACAGCTAAACGGCATCACTGTTTTGCACTCTCTGCAGTTTATATAGCTGGGTTTTAGAAAGGTCGCTGAAAGGAGCGAGGTACAGTAGTCTAACCGTGATAAAACAAAGGAGTAGACTAGGGCGGTAGTTGCTTCGTGCCTAACACTGCTAATGCGCCGAAGTTGAATAAAAGCTGATCTGCTCATAAGACTAACATACTTATCCATGTTATGTGTTGTGCAATTCGCTGGTTCGCGTTATTTACAGTCTGCAGTTTTTATTCATTACGTCTATTTTTAACGTTGTATCAGTTGTGTCTCTGATTTCTTGTAGCTCGTTTACCTGTTCGTGTTACTCTGTGTTTCTTCCGTCGGAATCGCTTTATGTGTTGTGCAGTTCGCTGGTTCGCTTCATTTCCAGTCTACAGTGTTTAATTCAGCGCGTCTTGTTTGACTTTGTATCACTTGTGCCTCTGACTTGTGGTTTGTCAGTTCTGTTAGGTTTTTGTCCACTGGTTGCTTTTTCCAGTAATTCAATTATGCCGATGTCGCCTTGGTCATGTTCTCCGCTGGTCGGTTTTTGTTTCAACTTTTCTGTTTCCGTTTTTATTTATTCTTGCGTTTTCTCAGAACCCCACGGGCAGCGAACGATGCCTTAAGGCGAGTGTAACTTGGTTTAAGACCAGCTACAAATACAACTACTCAACCAAATGAGTATCAAAACAAACAAATAAAACAACGAGAAACAGGCAAATTTTATTTATCCTTGCGTTTCCTCAGAACCCCACGGGCAGCGAACGATGCCTTAACCCATATCATACTGAGGCTAAAAAGCTTCAAATGTGTACACTGCCATACGCAAGCTACATTATAGTACTTACAGATAAGGATATAGACAATGGCTTTAGTTCAAGGGTAGTGCCAGAATAGCTTGGCGCCTCTAGGCGCCAAGCTATTCTGGCACTACCCTTGAACTATTTTAATCAAACTTATTTCACACGCTGGTGTATTCCGATTGATAAGGGTTAAGGCGAGTGTAACTTGGTTTAAGACCAGCTACAATATACAACTACTCAACCAAATGAGTGTGAAACAATCAAATAAAACAACGAGAAACAGGCAAATTTATGAAGCCTAGACTAAATTACAAGACTCTCTTGGTCCGGCAAAGACATTGCCCAGCAACATGCAAAAGAATATGTGGACCGAAAATGTTAAACACGGACAAAAAATCTTCCTCGCAACCGTCATTTTCAGAAACGGGGTTAAACCCAACTGTGTTAAGGTTGTATACTATACCTATATTTTTTAATTGAAAACTGCCGCTTATAGGGTTTTTTGAGAGCCTTATTGAGTCTGGAGGCTATTGCCACCCTGAAAGACCCATGGTCCCGGGCATATTTGTAAGTTTACGCCTTTTGCGTGACCTACCCCTTGAGCGAAAACACGCAAAATAGCTGATTTCAGAACACAATAAAAATTTATCGAATAGTGTGTTAAAATGATAAGGAAACATTTCGGTCACTTCATAAAGTATGTTAGTATTTTCTCGTAAAAAAAGTGTGTTCTGATAATTGGAATTCTAAGTGCAATCGAGAAAAGTTTATGTTGTAAATTCGCAAATTGCCCGGATGTTATCAATAACATTACAAGTGTTTGCAATGTTGGGCAATTGCTCAGGCCCTTTTTATTCGATAAAGTCGTACTTTATGTTATAACTATCACATTGATTATGAAGAAAATATGGGGTCCCGCACAAAATTTGGCACTTTGGGTCGTTTTCGAGTGCGTATTCAATAAGGGATACAAGCGATGTCTGACTTCCGGCAGATCATATCTCCGCCGTAGCTGGTCACAAGCACGCATGAGAAAGAAGGGAAAACGACTATTTTAAACCTACAAGGGAAAACCTACGCCCAAACTGTTGCAAACTACGCCCAAACTGCTAGTCCTTGATCACTATTTGTGACAGTAAACTGGAACAAACAACAACGGCAGATACGGGGTGAAAACGTTTATCTTTAAGTGATTAAATGCACATGCTGGTTCTTAGTAATTTAGTTAGTGCAGTGGTAAGGTACTTTTCTTGCTGACCAGGGTTCGAGTCCCGTAGATGGCGATATTTTTTTCCAGCTTACATTTGAAACACATACATTTTTTACTTCGCTAAATGAAACAAACACACTTTAAACCCAAAGCAAAAAAAAAAATTTACAAGTGGTATTTTTTTTTTTTTTTTTTTTTTTTTTTTTTTTTTTTTTTTTTAAATATGCGATTATCATCACTGTGGGAATGTGAATGTTAAACCATAAACCAACCAACCGGATTCAGTTTTGGATAAAAATGCACACTGGTTACCTCGGTACATTTGTTCATTCATTTTTTTCAGCCAGGCATTGTGTGAGCATGTTTACATTACATGTTTACATTCATTCAATCATTCACAGCTTCACTGATGAAAAAGCACACCAAAGAGTGTTGTCACAGACAGTTTTTTTTTTAAATTTTTACTGGCATCATCTAAAAACATTAATTGATGTGAATTTGTTTTAATATACCTGCTGCAGGAAATGCTACATGTTCCTTTGGTGTCTCCGTGAAAGCAGGTCGATGAACATCTCTGGTTGAAAGATGTTTGTAAACAGATTGGTAGTGGATGTACCTATCTCTCTAGCTGAATCTCAATTTCCCAGCAGTTTCTGATTACAAATTATAAGAAAACAAAAACACACTACCACCGAGCCACCCAGCTCCCCCTCAAAATACAGCTTTACTGCAGAACATATTTCAACTACATGTAACATTATTCACATTTACATTGACAAAGTGCTGACTTTATACAAGCTATTTGGGAGAAATGTGGAGCTGATGTCATTTTTAGTTGTGTGCATGCCTACAGAGACTTGTATGGACACGGATCATAGTCAGGTCATTCTGTTTGCTGGCGTGTGTCATGTACAGTACATCTGTAAAACTTGTGAAATGAACCATGTGGTTAGCAATTCTGATACGATAAGTAAAGCCACACAGCTGAAAGTCAAAGATTGACAGTGGAAGAAAAGAACAAAACAAACACAAAGTACAGTACATATCATATGCCTATGATCAGTTATCACCCAACCACTTAAATCTGCTGTGACAGCTGGAGGGTAATGCAAGAACTGCATGGTCAACTCACTCTTGAGCAGTATTGCGTTTTTCATTGAGCAAGTCCACATTTGCACAACATTTTAAGCTGAGGGTTTAATGACATAAATATACATCCCCACGTTTCTATATTTCCGCACATCCCCTCTTCAGAAAGGACCCATGGGTTTTATACTCTGAGGCCAATGACCATTTTCAGAATGAACCCTGTATATCATTTTGAATCATGCAAAGCGGAGCAGTGATAAGTTTTCTCCTTGTCTCACACCGATGCTGCACAAAATCTATCTGTACCACTGTTTCCTACCCCATAAGTGTCAGCTGTGGAGTACATATTTTGAATGACTGATGTATGCCAGTATTTAGGAACTTGTCACAAAAAAGACCTGTTCATATGATGAAATGTCTTTGAAAAATGAACACATTGTCAGTAAAGGGGTTTACCTTGGATAATCAAAAACTAATACATATTAAGCTGCGTTTCCAAATCGCGACATGACAGGAGAGTGACAAAAAGTAACTTTTCTGAGGGGGTCATCCAAATAAATATGCATAGGAAGGTCTTACCATCAGGTATCTCTTTACCAAGTTTAGGGTTACAGTTAGGAATACTTGAGAAAAAACATCTTTGGGCAATATATGGCTATCTTGTACCTATTTCCCGATTTCTTGTGACCCTTGACCTTTCTGACCTTTCATGCATACGAAATTAGTATGCATGAAAAGTTCTTACCACCTTGTATCTGGGTTTGAAGTTGTGTATACTTGAGAAAACATCTGTTTGGTCAAAATACAGATATTTTTCACCTTTTTACTGCACTACAAATTACAACATGGGTGTCAAATCGCTTTGTCACGTTGTTATATGAAAACACACAAAGCACACCCCCATCACTGTACAATAGCCCCTGAACTGCTCGACTGCACGTTACAATTTTGTCGCCCAGCTGCTTCTATGTCAGGCTTATGGAAACACTCCCTCTTTATTTCTATGTTCTCGAGTTTTGTCATTGTCACTTTGTTGTCACTGCCCCACTGCTGTTGTGTCTGCAGTTGAATAGCCAGGCCTAAATCCTGCTTGCCCTTCTCCTAATATATGGCTATGCATCAGCTCAGGCAGTAAGGCACAGGCTTTTGCTGCATTGCGAATGATGTGACTGTCCAAAACCTTGACATTGTGGCCAGCCTGGTGGATGGACATCAAAATAACAGGACGTCTGCCCTCCTACACAGGACAATCAGTTCACTTCCTTTGCCTTCTCGTTGGTTGGCCATCGCGGAGAGATGTACCCGCTGAACTCTTCTTCCCTTATCTTTCACAACCTGCAAAAGATAATTTTGTATCAAAAAATGTTTTGACATGCACATATTGTGTGCATATATGTTTGCAAGTATTTATACAAAGTATATACATGCATAATATGACAGTAGTCAGAACATGAACAAGAAAGGCAATGTCCTTATGGTTCACGTGTATGACCAATCCACATAATACATCTGACCTTTTTGGCCTTGGCTTGACTTCTCCAACAGGTCTCTGAAAATGTCTAAACATAAGTATAGGGCTGGATTTTGTACCAGTGAAACCTGAGGTTTTTTTTTTTCCAAATCCCTTCATTTTTCACACATTTGTCAACCCTCTGTGACCCTTGACCTCTGTGAGGGGCTGATTACATTAGTATGCACAGAAAAGTGTTATCATCATGCCAAATGTTATTGAAAAGTTTGCAAAAACATTGATAAAAACTACAACTCTACCCGAAACTAACTATTGTCACCCTTATCATGTGGTATCTCCATAGCAAGTTTGAGTTTGAAGTTGAAAATACTACTTGAGATGACCTTTGAAAGGTCACAGAAATTGGTATGTTTAGAATTATTTTACCACAAAGTACCCTTGTGCCAAGTTTGAAGTCTGAGGCTTGCACAGTCTTCGAGGAAATGCCAATGTTAAAGTTGCCCACAGATAACAGACAGTTGACGGACGACCCATTACACTTACTTTTGCTATCACACGTGCGCCAAAAATTAGACGCCATTGAGCTTGAAATGACCACAAAGGGTGTATACATATATCTAGAATCAGCATCAATATTCAAAGTGTAACTTGCAGAAATTGTTTCAAACAGGACACAACGCATTGCTGTTTAGCAACAGCACACACTGGACCAAATGGGTAGTATTCAGAGTTTTCTAGTCCTTTTGTATGCACTAAGTGCTTATTAAAGAAAACGACAGTATTTGCAGACTTGCCCAACCCTCTAGTTTTCAAATCAAATGCAATATGGTGCCACTTGTTGACAGCAAGTGATTTTAGCATTCAGTGTTGTTGAGAATGCTGGTACTAGTACTACACCATCTTCAAAATGAAAGAAAGCATTACAGTGTGATGTGTTTATTCCAACCAGTTGTGTTTTGTTATGAACCTGATTCTATTCACAAATCAATCGGTATGCTTTACCTCGAGTCCAGGACAATAAGTTTCGCCTTCTCTCACTTTAGTTGATCTGCTGGAACTGGAATTGCCTGCTTTTAGCTGTGGCCTTCTCCTTTGAGCAACATGACCTGACTAGCTCTTGCCTCTTCTTGGTGTAGGCATCATACTTCTGTGCTTGTTTGCAAGTATACCCTCTGGGCGTGACTCTGCAGTGAGACGTCAACAGCAGCACTGACCTGAAATGAAATACATGTTTATTATCGTGTTATTCGGCAGCATGGCAATTTCACTTCTGATCTTATTTCAGGGTGGGTCGGTTCAAAACTCCACAAACAGGGACTTTGTTATAGCATTATAAACAATTCGGGGCCGGTGGGGGAGGGGGGGGAGTCCCCCCCACCCACCCACCCACCCACCCAATTCGTCCCTACATTTAGTTTACACATTACTACCTTCAAACTAATGTGAAATAAACTGTGAACACCACAAACAACAATGGTGAAGCCTGGATCGCTCGTGTGCATTTAAAACTGATCATTTTCTTAATCTGAACTGTGTGACCTTTCCAACAGGTGACTGAAATTTAAGTGCCATGAGTCTAAGCATAAGTAAAGGGCTGGCTTATGTACAGTTGTGAATAGTATTTGAGAAAAAATATCTTTTGTCAAAATATGGCTTTTTTTTTTTTTAACCTATTTCTTGATTTCTCATGACCCTTGGCCTGAACTCAAACTGGTAGGCTAAGAGTAAGAAAGGTCTTGCCACAAAGTATCCTTTGGCTACGTTTGAAGACTGTGGTTTGAATAGTCTCCGAGAAAATGCCAACATTAAAGTTTACCATGGATGACCAATGGCCCAGAACATAGCCTTACACTTGCTTCGCACATGAGCCAATGAAAGAAGGCATTACAGTATGATTTGTTCATTCACACCATAGTTGTGTTGTGTTCTGTACCTGATTCTCATCACAGATCTACTGGTATGATTTACCTTGAGTCCAGGAGAATACGTGTCACCTTCCCTCACTTCACTTGAGCTGTGAGTGTGACCTTGGTCAGTTGGTGTAGGCATCATACTTCTGCGCTTGTTTGCAAGTATGTACTCTGGGTGAAAGTACTGAGACTCCACAGCGAGAGGTCAACAGCAGTATTAGCCTGAAATGAAATACATGATTATTACTGTGTTGTTCGGCAGCATGACAATTTCACTTTGCCTGAACTAAATGCAGGGGCAGATTATTACTTTCAAAATAAATGCAACAAAAACTGTGTAAACCGCAAAGAACAAACAACAATGGCAAAGTCACGTCTGTACGCCTCATGCACATAACTGATTCACAACCTGTGTGACCTTTCCAAAAGGTAGCTGAAATAAGTGTCACGAGTCTCAACATAAAGGCTTGCTTTTGTACTAGTCAAATTTGTATTTTTCACACATTCTACGGTCATCCAAAATGGTAGTCAACAAATATTAGGGTTTCAGTCATAGTAGCGTTTTACTAGGTAACCCTTTTAATCTGATACACCCACTGCTTGAAATAAATGTGACTATGATAGTTCAAGGGTGGTGCCAGAATAGATTGGCGTATTATCCGCCAAGCTATTCTGGCACCATCCTTGAACTAAAAAAATGCTGGACCTATCTCCTAATCTGTAATATAGCCTTCATATGACAGAGAATGGATGAGAAAACTAAGTTACTAAGTACTGAAAGCAGTTACCGAGTTAGTAATGCAAAATTCTCCCTTAGCAGGACTTTTTACTACACACAGTATGTTTTCCTAAATAATAAGCACTGGCACTGGTTTAATATCACTACAATGTGGACTACATTCCTTCCACCGTATTAGTAAAGGCTCTCTGAGAATGTATGGAAATGTTCTACTTCTAGGTGGTGACTGACATACATGGAATGCATGCCCCTGTCAACCCACAATAAAATGTAGTGTTCTTCATTGCAGATAGGCTGTAAATTTCCATGCATAAAAGGACAGTTAGCTATTGGGGTTTTACGCCGTGCAGGTGACATCTCACGTCGGTGCATAAAACTTTTTTTTCTTAAAGAGTTGGAAAACCATTCAGATACACCACCAACCACTTTTTCTACTTTAGTTTACCTTTTTCTTGCTGATGTCTGAAGAGATTTTGTTGTTTTCCTGGCTCCCGTTCGGTTGGCCCGTTCATTTTTTTTTTTTCTTCTTCTGAGAAATGGTTATGCGTTACCACTGACGCTCGATGACTTGTCGCAACTTATGCAAAAGTATCTTATTTTTGAGGAAACACAACATTTTATGCATAGAAACAGTCAGCTTACACACCTATTTCAGACAGTATATATCTTTTGTCAATTATCGATAAATTGAGCTTGTTTGCAATACGACTTGCCGTACGGCGGTTTTTTTCGGTGACCTCTAGTCTCAGGTCACGGCAGACGCAAGACAGCGGTATCTAAATGCGCAGAAAAGATGCGCGAAAGAGGTGTGTCCTACAACCTTAATGGAATAGGCGGGTCAGTTTAAGTGCGGACCACAGTCATTTCACGAACCTCTTCAAACTATTCGCAACCAAAAAGGCAAATACAACAAAAAATGGTTCAACGCAATGAGGCACATAACGCGTGAGGTAATGTGACTCAACACCAAGACATTGATTTTTTTACAATGGAAAATCATATAATTAATTTGTTTGTGCATATGATGTTGGACTATCATTACTAAAACACGAGTTTTGGGTGACACTTATGCGCGACGTGGTACTGTCGGAATCCTAACACTTTCTCGGTACAAACGGACATGTGCACAATGTTGATTGTCGTTATCAAGCATATCTGTGTTTCCTAGAGCTTGAAAGTTTTGTTCAGGTATGCGTACGTTTCGTCAATAGTCATCTGAGCGTTTTACAATAAATGTACAGATAGTTTCTTATCAGAGCAAAATATTCTGGTGTTACAATAGAGAAAAGACGTGAGATTCATGAATCTAAAACAATCTACACTGCTCTAATTGAGCGCTGAATGTAGAATTTCGGATTTCTATGAATGCACACTTCTGCTCCAAGGTCAAGCAGCTCACAAATCATAAAATACTTCGATCTCGCCCTTTGTATTTTTTAAAATTATATTTTTGCACATTAAGCTTTGCCAAATCGTTAGAGTACCTACTGCGAAAATCCGCAGACCCTTTCGAAACGATTCGCAGCTGCCCATGATGTTTGCAGGGGCGGATCAGTTACCTCGAGGGGGGGTGGGGGTCAAATGTTTCTTTGAGGACCTTCAACCTTGTACTAAACAACTTCACTGACGCTAGACCTTGCTTTCAGGGTCCGAAGAAATCGAAAAGAAGGGGGTGGGGGGGGGGGGGAGTGGAGGGGAGGGGGTAGAGAGAAAAAAGGCGCGTGCGTGTTAAGAATGACCTCTCGCCAAGGGTTGGGGGTGGGGTGGAGGTGGGTGGAGGGGGGGATATAAACAAACTCTGGGTACTTTGTTATTTAACATTTATGTGTGTTCGTTAAAAGCTCTGATGAAAAAGGAGTATATTTTCACATAGAAGATACTGACAACCCAAAACAGCCAACTTGCTAAATGTTTCACATTGTAAGTATCCTAGCTCGCCATAATCGCTTGGGCTATATGACACTTTGACTTTTTAATCAACAGCACTAAAGGCAGTCAAATATCTCAAAATTGCGGAGGGTTCATTAAAAAGTATCGCGGGGATTAATGAGGAGTATCGAAACTAAAAAACACGAAGCGGAGGTGTGCAATTGTTTAACGAAACAAATCTGACTAATTATATAACTGGAATTTCAATTTCTGTAGATCCGTCTACATAGGAATAACTTGACCAAGTGTGCAAACGGACGAAGAACGCTATATAACCTGAGCCTGGTCCTAAGACTCGATCCAAAACATCACCTTCACGAAGACTTTTACAAGAGAAGAGGAATCTGCAAAGATCGTCCAAAGGTACCGTTGTTTATTTGCATTTACGTATTCTAAATACATGTACACATATCTATATCCGTTGTTCTCTAAACCCATTGTGCATGGATCAAACTGTACTGCTACATGCACAATGGGGGTAAACTCCTTTACTGCTTAATGACTGCCGAACGAACGCCGAGAGAAGTAATACTCTAGGCAGAGCCTGTCGACAAGGTTGTGAAAGTCTGATTTTTTCTCACATTGTAAAGAACAGCTATTGTTGAAGCAATCACAAATACCGTCCAAAGGATCCAAGATATTTACTGTCCATAACAGAATATTCTTTTTTCCGCGCCTGCCGACCGTACAAAATGAAACATACTTAATATCATATAATTCAGTATACAATCACATATGTTAGTAACGTTTTAGTGACAGTTACAGAATAACAGTAATAAGATAACGATTATATCCATCCATCCATCCATCCATCTCTCCTTTCCGGACTTCCTCACTCCACCACTCTCACTCTCCAGCGCGTCCAGAACAATGCTGCCCGCCTCGTCCTTAGAAAGAAAAAATCCGACCACATCACTCCCCTGCTCAAGCTCCTTCACTGGCTCCCCATCCCCCAACGCATCCAATACAAGATTCTGTCTCTCTGCTACAAATCCCTGAACAACTACGCTCCTACCTATCTCTCCAACTTACTTCACCCCTACACTCCTTCCCGCTCCCTCCGCTCCGCCTAAACTCAGCACTTTCGGCCCCCGCTCCTTCTCAGTATACGGTCCATCCACCTGAAACACTCTCCCACTCTCTCTCCGTCAGAAACACTCGCTCTCCTCCTTCCAGTCCGCCCTCAAAACTCACCTATTTCAACAGTTCTAGCACTACATCACCACACTCCCCACCCCAAGATGACAGTCGTAATGTATTTTCACTATTTGTGGTACGTGAGTCATTGTCTAAAGCGTGCGCATGCGTGTGCGAGTTGTGAGTGCGCGCTTAGAGTTATAATTATTATAAGATAAGCGCATTATACATACCGTAATTATTATTATTATTATATTCCGTAGTCTTGCCGACCGTTAGGGCACCACTGATGACTTGGCAACCATATCGCCCAGCTTCAGTCCTGTCCACTCTGAGATACTGTCCTTCCATCGTTTCCTCCGTCTTCCTCTCCTTCGTCCTCCTTACACAGTGCCTTGCATGATTGTTTTGGCAATCCCCGCTGAACGCGTGACATGCCCATACCACTTCAGTTTGCGTTTTTTCCCAATGGCTAATAAATCTTCATAGAGCCCGATGGCTTGCCTGATTCTGCTTCCCACTTTCTCGTTCTTGGTGTGATCTCTGTATGAAATGCCAAGCAGCCTTCGAAAACATCCAATTTCAGTGGCTTGTATCCTCCGTTCGAGGTCTGCTGTGAGGGTCCATGACTCGCAGGCATACAAGAACACTGAGATGAGTAAGGAGCGTGTCAGTCTGATCTTGGAGCAGAGTGTGATGTTTAGGTACCGTATTAAACCTAATGTGTGAACACTATGCATGAGCATAGAGTTTCATCACAATTCCCCCTCCCTCGGGAAAGAAAAAAAGAAACGACCGAGTTTCTTTTTAAGACTACTCGACGTTATACCCTATCACAAAACACGAAGGGACTAACTTTGAATATCTAGAATACAAGAAAGCAAAAATAGAACAGCCTTAATCCTCAACGCACACCCTCGGATCGCACTGCGAACACAAAAACAGAACTAACGCGCTAATACCTCCAGAAACGAAAACGATCCAACGACTGCCCACACACTCGCGAGAATCCAATCTCCGACCTACCTACATATTGGGTGCTAAGCGGCATTTCTGTCCGCAACAGAACTATTCCGTCTCAGACCAACCCGACTGTTGGGCCAAACCCGCTGACCGATCCCCTGATTCCGGACGGCACTAACACGGTCCTTCTGCTCACGAGCACGCTTGCTCTGATCTCCCGTCGCGACTGATGCGACGGCACTGCGAGGAACGTGAGCTCGCTTTATCGCTCCGACCCTTCAGATCACTGGCTGCACCTTTCATGTTACCCAGAACTAAATCCACTACTGGCTCGTCGATAACACAAGAAATCAGATCACCCGAGAAAAACTCCGTTTCAACCTCTATCTTAGCCAACGAAAAAAAATTCTATCTTCCTTCCGAACGAAATCACTTTCTGTGTCTCCCCTGTGAACTGATCTTCCCTAACTAGGCTACGTCGGACCTCCGCTGTCGTTGTACCTGGGTCACAGAGAACAGAAGCGAGACATCCGTTAACAACCCCGTTCACCAGCGGTAGGCAACCACCTTCCTCAGCTGAACACACTCCGCCCAGCTGTGGTTCTTCCCCGACCGGGACTGCAAAACTGGCTAAGTGAGTGGGCTGCTCCGCCCCCTCCACCATACCAGGCCTGTTAGGACATTGATGAGCCAGATGGCCGTGTTCTTGATAACCAACATACTGCGCGCCTGAACTACTGTAATGACAGTTCCGACTGAAATGCCAGTACCCACGACACGCAAAACACTGAGTGTCCGAATTCGCAATACGACCACGACCATACCCACGCCCAGATGTCTCTCCTCGTGCGTACGGATCGCGACCGCCATTGCTGTCAATCCTATCCCCGCGTCGAGAACGCAAAATACCTCTACCGTTAACCAGTTGGCTCCACGTAAGGTATTGACACCCCGGCAACCCCCAGTCGTGTTATCGGCGACCAACCCGACTGGCGGTGACTCGGTCCTACGCGCTAGGCTTTTCGTCGGATGCGCCAACCGAAAAGCCTCCGCATTCTGAACTAACTCGTCCGTAGTCTTGAGGTTACGCTCCCTCAAGAATACCGCGAATACCGCTAGATCCTTGGAAACGCTATCAAAGAACTGTTCCGCCAACATGAGATCGAACAATGCCTCGTACGTGTGGTCGATCTTTGACAGTTCGACCCAACGTACGAGCAAATGGGACAACCGTTTGCCAACCGACACAAACGATTCTCCTGTCTCTGGCCGACAAGCTCTCAAGCGTTCTCTGAAACCCTCCGCACTAAACTGGAACTTCTGTAAGAGACACTCCTTCAAAGTCTCGTAATCTACGTTCCTCGAAACGTTCAAGCTATAGAAAAGACTCAAGGCCTGACCTTTTAGCACAGACAAAAGCAAAACGGGCCAGTTGGCAGAAGACCAACTCAACGCCTGCGCGTGAGCCTCAAAACGACAAAAAAAGCGTCAATAGAGTCCACAGACTCTTTAAACATTGGCAGTCTAGGAAAATACGTATGCCCCGGCCTACCGAATCACTATCTGGAGCTGTTGTAGACCCCGCATCTCGAGCTAACTGTAGCTGCACCTCCCTATCTCTCTCCTTTTCCTCCCTATCCTTCTCTTTTTTCTCTCTCTGGTACTCTCTTTCTCTCTTAACGCATGTTCCCGCTTGTCCTTCTCTCTCTGAAACGCCCTCTGAGCTTCAAACTCTTCTTTCATAAGCACTCTCTCTTCTCTCCCCCTCTGAGCTTCTCTTTCTCTCGCCCTGTCCTCCATATCCTTACATTACTCTACGTAATCAAAAAGTTTATCGTCCTTAAGACCTAGCCTCTCACCTTGCTTAATATAAGCCTCTACCGGGTCTACCTCCATATTTACACCAACAACTCCCAAAAATGTGAAAACGTAAAAAATACAAATCACAACCAAATCAACGGCAAAAACTTAAAATGAAAACTCACAACAATTATCAACAACCTACGCAGAAAAACAGTGACCTGCCTTGACGTCCAGATGGATCGAAACATAAGAACGACAGAAAGAAGAGCAAGGGAAAAAAATACTACCTATACAAAAGGAAGAAACAAGAACTAGCTCCTCGTAAGATCCAGAAAACTACAGGAATAACGGATCTTACCCCCTAGAATCGGAGAGGGGAATATAACACCAACAAGCAACCACGTACATAGCAATAAAAACGTTACCCTTAATCCACTACTCCACTATCGCCCGCAGCTACTCTAACCTACCGCTAAATCAGGGTCACCATTGTAACGCACGCAGACTTGCCCCCAGTCCTACGCACAGACTCTCGCATAACTGACGCATACACCGCCACTGACTCAGACGGGCGCATTCATGCGGTAAATCACAACACACGGGCTTCTTTTCTAACGGAACTTTTATACACAATAAATAGAGCAAATGCTTAAAAAGATTATAAACTATTCACACTACACCTTCCCCACTATCCAAACATCACATACACATACACAATATCACTGCCAGGCTAAGTGTTAGCTTCTCACAGTCTCCAACCTTTTTGGTGTTCTTGCCTGGTTACTGTCAGTCCTTTCACGTCTGGCGTGCAAGTCATTTCTCGTACGCTTCTCGAGTCGTATCGTCTCTCGTATCGTGGACGTCCTCGTTTCTCGTACTGTATCTTCGCTGTGACCCGAGTGTCTTGGCACCGGCCGCTCACTCCCTGAGTGAAGAGCTGGAGAGATGACCTCGCATTAGGTCCTGGTGACCGGCGTCTCGGCGTCTCTCTCTCTCTCTCTCTCTCTCTCTCTCTCTCTCTCTCTCTCTCTCTCTCTCTCTCTCTCTCTCTCTCTCTCTCTCTCTCTCTCTCTCTCTCTCTCTCTCTCTCTCTGTCCTAAACAACAACAAGGACCCAAATCGTAACACTTGCTAAACACACAACATTGGATAACATGAGAAACATTACGGAACCTGGCTGATACAAATAACTCACACGTTCACTCAAACACGCACGTGCTCCATACCCTGTCTACTTTCGTAACACCCCCATAACTGTCACTACCTTGAAACAGACTATAACCTAACACTCTCGCTATACATTAATATATACACTGGAAAAGACTATGCTTAACCCACCACGTACTACCTTCATAGCGACTTGGCATACACACCTCACATTCCTTTAGTTATCCATCTCGGTAAATAACTGTATACCAAAAACACCTGTTACCTCACTGAATTCCAAACCCACATAACTAAACCAAACCAAACAACGCTATACAACCGAATTACTCTTACCAACGCATACCGTCTTTAACTAAGCAACTATCAATAATACATATATAGAAACATACCTGAATTCTAGCTTTCATAGTCTTGGAATACGGGCTAAGGTATCTCACACACATCAGTCCAAGCTGACAGTATAGCCCCGTACTAATGTATTTAGCCTTCTGACAGACTGAGCTTCCGCCTAGAACTCACTAAAACTCAGTGTTAAACGTTCCTTAGAAATTCCACGTGGATCTCGGGACTCACGGACTATCGGCACAACACCAACCGTTGACAACTAATGTACCGTATTAAACCTAATGTGTGAACACTATGCATGAGCATAGAGTTTCATCACATGGACCAAAGGGCTGCATGCCATAACCTGTCAAACGCTTTCATAAAATCCACAACGACATGAAAGAGGTCTTGCTGGTGCTGGAGGTGCGTGTCACGTAGAACTCTCAGGTTCAAGATCTGCTCAGTTGTGCTGCACCTGGCCTGATGCCTACCGGTTCCTCAGCTTTGATTTCTTCTGCCTGTGGCTCCAGCCTGTTCAGCATGATCTTTAACATGACTTTGCTTGGATGGCATATAAGACTAATCGTGCGATAATTCTGGCATTGATGTAGGTTGCTTTTGGGGGGAGAGTTATTATAAGTGATTGGGTCCATGGTGTGGACCAATCTCCTGACGCCAGATCTTATTGCAGATTGTTAGTAAGGCGGTTATCATGTCTTCTCCCCTTCTTACACTAGCTTTGCAGTCGGGTGACTGTGGTCCTACTGACTCGAAAAGCGCGAGATGTATCATAAACTTTAACCCCTTAACTGCCGGAGCGAGGCGAACGCTACCCATCATTTCATACTGACGACTAACACTCTGGCGACATGCATTGCGCTATTGCATCACCATATTCAACATTTGTCTGGCATTCAAAATATTAACGTCACATTAAAAAGTGTTCTTGCCAAGTCACAATGCAACGATTATGTTATTTAATTAAATGTGCGTTTTGCCTAAATTCACCGTATTAAATCATAAATATCACCTTCACAGAAATTAATAAAAGTACCTTTTTGGGCAGGATTCATGCTATTTAGAAACCAGATCATCCGAAAACTTTGCATCCAGTTATTTTTGAAAAAATTCAATCTCTCCGTTTGTAACCGACGTTATGTACAGTAGTAGCAAGACACTCTCCATTAACGTTTGTTTTGTTACGGAGATATCGGCGTTTACAATTAGGCGAATAGGGAGATTTACAGCAAACCGTTTTACTTCGACAACATTCATCCATGTTGATCTCTGCTAACTTATTTTCTGTTCTTCTGCATGTGCAATTTTATTCAAATATTGTGGCGATCTCGTTGGACTAAACGAATTTCAAGTTACGGTTCCAAAATATATTGTAGTTTAGGAGATGTAATACTGCCTGAGACAAGCGTTGTGTTTGCTGCTGATTTGACACTTGTGATTTGCAACCCTTCAAAAACACATATTCATCCAATTTCGTTGCAAATTGTTGTCAAAGTATACAAGGGAAGGACCAATGTTTTATCTTAAGTTGAAAAATTAACAAAATGTTGCTTATTTCATATAAAACCTACGACCCGAGGACCTCGATGCCACCGTCCCAGCTTGCTAGGCCATGGCAAACGAACCAAGGGTTTAAAGGGTGGGACCAGTACTGCGCACACTGCACTCCACCAAAAAGCTCCACCGCGCAGGCTTTAGGAAACGCCCACGGACTATGACACTGAACTTTCCAAGTCCTGTAGCGATGGGCAAGGGGCAAAACGGCAGGTGAAAGATGTCACTGGAAGCCGCAGTCTCAAACCTGCATGCAGGCGGTTCAGGATATTGGTCGCCTGATGTTGACCTGGGGATGACAACGTCACTCGGCACACCCTGAACGACCAAGCAGCCTTCTCTAGGGACAGCACTGCTTGCTCCACACGGAGAGGGGCCTAGAAAAGGTGGCCTAACCAAAGCTCATCCCCTCGTAACCCCAGTTGGCTAGCCGCGGTCAACGGGCATCTTCTCATGCGGTCAGAAAACAAGAAAAATCAATGGATCCACTCTCATGACGACCACGACCGGACTCAACGTAGCATGCTGGAACATCCGAACCATGCACGACACAGCAGACAGCGGACGCCCTGAACGTCGCTCCGCTCTCATTGCCCATGAATTGCGGAGGTTAAACATCGACATCGCCGCGCTCAGCGAAGTACGCCTCCCGGAGGAAGGCAGCCTCCAAGAACTTGGCGCTGGCTACACCCTCTACTGGTAAGGCAGGCCTGCATCAGAAAGACGGCTCTCAGGCGTGGGCTTCATGGTAAAGACCCCCATTGCGACTAAGTTGGAAAACCTACCAACGGGTCACTCCGACCGCATCATGTCCATGCGCCTCCCACTGAGACACCAGCAATACGTCACCCTTCTCAGTGTGTACGCCCCAACCCTCCTGGCAGAGCCTGCAGAACAAGACAAGTTCTACTCTGACCTGCGCAGCCTCCTGCAGAGCACCCCTGCAGTCGACAAAGTCATCATCCTTGGCGACTTCAACGCCAGAGTGGGCCAAGACTCTGAAGCCTGGAAAGGAGTCCTCGGCAAGCATGGCGTTGGGAACTGCAATGACAATGGTCTCCTACTGTTGGAGCTCTGTGCAGAGCAGCAACTTGTCATCACCAACACTACTTTCCAGCAAAAGGACAGTCGAAAGACCACCTGGATGCATCCTCGCTCCAAGCACTGGCACCTTATCGACTATGTCCTAGTGTGTCAGAGGGACATCAGTGACGTCCTCCTCACCAGAGTGATGCCCAGCGCAGAATGCCACACTGACCACCGCCTCAAGCTGAAACCCAAGAAAGGCTCCCCCCCCCCCCCCAAAAAAAAAAAAAAAAAAAAAAAAAAAAAAAAAAAAAAAAAATTGATGTTGCCAGCCTTCAGCGTGGCGACAAGAAAGCTGCCCTTCAGGCCGATTTACAGCGCATGCTCAAAGACACAGTTGATCCAGCAGACTCCTCCCCTGAAACACTCTGGGAACAACTGAAAACTGCTATTGTAAAATCCTCTGTGGAAGTCTTGGGCTTTGCTAGAAAGAGGAACAAAGACTGGTTCGACGAAAACGACGTAGAGATCCAGGAACTTCTAGCAAAAAAAGAGCCGCCTACCAGGCCCACCTAGCCCAGCCTTCCTGCCCTGTGAAGAAGTCTGCCTTCCGCCTCATCTGCAGCAGTCTCCAGCTCAAGCTTAGAGAGCTCCAGAACGTGTGGTGGTCCAGAATCGCACAGAGGACCCAGCTCTGCGCTGACAACGGTGACTACAGGGGCTTTTACGAAGCACTGAAAGCAGTGTATGGCCCTAGGCACCTGGTACAAAGTCCCCTAGAAAGCGCTGATGGACAGGCACTCCTCACAGATAATACCTCCATCTTGAACCGCTGGTCGGAATACTTTCAGGACCTCTTCGGCGCTGAGCGCACTGTTCAAGAAACAGTCATCCTCCAAATCCCACACCTTTCACTAAAGGTTGAATTGGACGAACCGCCAACCGCCGAAGAGACCCTCACAGTCATCCACCAGCTCAAGAGTGGCAAAGCAGCAGGCATTGACGGAATCCCGCCAGAGATCTGGAAACATGGAGGCCCAGCACTGCACAACAAGCTCCACGGCCTCTTTCTCTGCTGTTGGGAAAAAGGAACACTACCAAAGGATCTCCGTGATGCAGTCATCATCACCCTGTACAAGAACAAAGGAGAGAAGTCTGCCTGCTCTAATTATCGTGGAATTACCCTGCTGTCCATTGCCGGGAAAATTCTCGCAAGGTTGCTCCTGAATCGGCTGGTACCTGCCATCGCTGAAGACCACCTCCCAGAGGGCCAGTGTGGCGTCAGAGCCACCAGGAGTTCCACCGACATGGTCTTTGTGCTGAGACAGCTTCAGGAGAAGTGCCGCGAGCAGAACAAAGGGCTGTACGTAACGTTTGTCGACCTAACAAAAGCGTTTGACACTGTGAGCAGGCAAGGTATGTGGCAGATCCTGGAGCGTCTAGGTTGTCCCCCAAAGTTCCTCAACATGATCGTCCAGCTCCACGAGGACCAGCAAGGCCAGGTCAGACTAAACAGTGACCTCTCAGAACCATTCCCCATTCGCAACGGCGTGAAGCAAGGCTGCGTGCTGGCACCGACCCTCTTCACCATCTTCTTCAGCATGATGTTGAAGCAGGCCACAGTGGACCTCGGCGATCACGACGCAGTGTACAACAGGTATCGTCTCGATGGCAGCCTGTTCAACCTCAGACGACTGCAGGCCCACACGAAAACCCTAGACCAACTGATTCGTGAGCTGCTCTTTGCTGATGACGCTGCCCTCGTTGCACACACAGAGAGCCTTGCAGCGCATTACGTCCTGCTTCGCAGATGCCGCCCTGCTGTTTGGACTTGAGGTCAGTCTGAAAAAGACAGAGGTCCTTCATCAGCCGGCACCCAAGGAAGAGCATCGCCCTCCCCACATCACCATCGGCGAGTCGGAACTGAAGTCTGTACACCAGTTTACCTACCTTGGCTGCATCATCACGTCAGACGCCAACCTGGACAAGGAGCTGGACAACAGGCTGGCAAAAGCGAACAGTGCTTTTGGGCGACTATTCAAGCGGGTGTGGAACAATCAACAGTTGAAAAAGGCACCAAGATCAGCGTGTACAGAGCTGTCGTCCTCACCACCCTGCTGTACGGTTCCGAGTCCTGGGCCCTCTATCGCAGCCAACTACGACTCCTCGAACGCTTTCACCAGCGCTGCCTGCGTACCATCCTCAGCATTCACTGGAGTGACTATGTCACCAACGTCGAGGTCCTTGAACAGGCAGAAACTGTGAGCATCGAGGCTTTGCTGCTGCGGACACAGCTTCGCTGGGCGGGGCACGTCTCCAGGATGGAGGATCATCGCCTACCCAAGATCACTCTGTTCGGCGAGCTCGCCACTGGACACCGAGACAGAGGGGCACCAAAGAAGAGATACAGAGACGGTCTCAAGAAGTCACTTAGTGCCTGCCAAATCGACCACCGCCAGTGGTCTTCGCTTGCTGCGGACCGTGGCACCTGGCGCTCCACCATTCACAAGGCAGCCGTCTCCTTTGAGGACTCTCGCAGAGCTAACCTTAAGGACAAGCGGCTCAGAAGAAAAAACAGAGTTGTCGTAACTCAGAACCCTGACCAGACCTTCCCCTGCAGCCATTGCGGTCGAACCTGCCTGTCCCGGATTGGCCTCCGCAGCCACGAAAATGCCTGCAGACGACGTGGGCAAGCCCTATAGAATCTTCGTTCGCGAAGTCAAGCCAAGAGGTTACGTAAAACATATATCTAGTTCACCGAATTCGATCAGGTGTCAATACCAAAACCACGAATTTCCCTTTTAGTACTTTTAATACGAGCGAAAGCGAGGAGGATAAGTTTTAAGACCACAAGAGTGAGAGCCTCAGTGTCACCGAAACATCGATGTAAGAATCTATTTCCTACTCACTTTTTTTTCTTAGCGTAAATCCGTTGTGAGCTGGTTTTCGGCACACGCCTAGTCACAACAAAGCCTGCATTGTGTCTTGGCAAAGATCTCGACGTAATTAACTTTGTAATGTGTTAGTTAGTTAGTTATTTGGGTTTAACGCCGAGCAGGCGACTAAGGCCATCTCACGGCAGGATGGGTAAAAATCTAGTCAGCCAGACTAAAAGCAAGGTCTTAAGACAAGATGTAAATATAGATTAAAAATGTCAGGCTAAAATGTCGCACAAGTCTTTAAAAGAAACGTATACAGACTCTCAAAAACGGCAAATAAAAAATATTTACATAGTCTATGAATGCTCAGATCTTATTAAAAATATTGCATTCTCTCAAAAAATTGAAGATTTTGTCCGGGGGATTATCCCGGAACAAAACCTTCAAGGAGTCTGCTGTGAAGTGTTTATATCTCGTGTCAATTAGATCATCCCCCAACGCATCCAATACAAAATTCTGTCTCTCTGCTACAAATCCATGAACAACTGCGCTCCTGCCTATCTCTCCAACTTACTTCACCCCTACACACCTTCCCGCTCCCTCCGCTCTGCCTGCGACCCTCTCCGCCTCCACATCCCTCGCACCAAACTCAACGACTTTCGGCCCCCGCTCCTTCTCCGTCTACGGTCCAACCACCTGGAACACTCTCCCACTCTCTCTCCGTCAGAAACACTCTCTCTCTCCTCCTTCCAGTCCGCCCTCAAAACCCACCTCTTTCAACAGTTTTAGCACTATATCACCACACTCCCCGCCCCAAGCTGACCGTCGTAATGTATTTCACTATTTGTGGTACGCGAGTCATTGTCTATAGCGTGCGCATGCGTTCGCGAGTTGTGAGTGCGCGCTTAGAGTTATAATTATTATAAGATAAGCGCATTATAAATACCGTAATTATTATTATTCTTTATTATTAAATCAGCACAATACAGCAAAAAGTGTCGAAACAGAAAACTGCTCATCACAGGCAAAACACCATGGACGCTCATCCTGTTTTAGTAAGTAAGAGTGCGTAACATACGTGTGCCCGATGTGGAGCCGAGCAAGGACAGTCTCCTCACGGCGGCTGCCTCAGCGGAAAGGTAGACTGTCGGACAACGTAGGAAGAGCTTCATGAAGCTTGTTCCCTTCCTCTTTGTCCCACTCGGACTGCCACTCGCGGGCTATGTACGCACTAATCACAGGTTTAAAATCACTATAAACAGTCTGTGTGTCAGGGACATGGTCACTGCGGGCACTGTTGGCAGCCGAATCTGCGATTCTGTTGCCTTCGATGCCCACATGGCCCGGGACCCAAATAAAAATGATGTCATAATATTCCTTCATCATGTCTGCGTAGAGCTCTCTAATCTGCACCAGCAATGGATGGTCTGTTCCCGCGCCCTGAAGGGCCTGCAGGGCAGAAAGAGAGTCAGACAGAATCAGGAAGTTCCTTTCCCGAGACTGATAGGCATGCTTGAGTGCCAGCAGAATTGCCTGCAGTTCTGCACTAAATACAGAGGAATGGTCAGGGAGACAAAGCTTAAATGGGCGTCTAGGATGGCGAGAGGACACTGCAGCCGCAGCCACTCTCCCGTCCTCAGACTTGGACCCATCCACTTTGTAATGTGACGTTAATATTTTGAACGACAGACAAAAGTTCCTATATGATGATGATGTAATAGCGCAATGCATGTCACCAAAGCGTTAGTTGTCAGTATGAAATGATGGATAGCTTTCGCCTCGTACCGGCAGTTAAGGGGTTAAACTTTATGATGCATCTCGCGCTTTACGAGTCAGTAGAACCACAGTCGCCCGACTGCAAGCCTGTGGCTTTTGTACGCGCCTCGATCAATACCACCACTCTGTACAGTCGCGCGCCTGTGGTCGGGAAGTCTGTTTTTGTACTAAGATGCCTCTGACGGCGCCAACGACAACGAACATAACGATGAATGTTAATGTGTAATGTGTATGATGATAATAATTTACAGATGCGAGCCACAACGTTTGCGTGTCTGCTGATCGCGTATTGCTCCTGCCTGATCTGTGCTAACAAGCGGGTGGCCAGTAGACGTTTTTGGGACAGCCCGCAAAATATATGGAACAACGCAGTGAAAGGCGTGAAGGATGCAGCGACAAGCGCGAAGAAGGCATTGGAAAGCTCAGTAACTGAAGCAGTTAAAGGAGTGAAAAATGTAAAAATGTAAACCCTCTCCCCTTTGCTCAAAGGCCATTGGGCCGACATCGACCCGATGGCCTTTGGCGCATTGGGTCTCTCTCTCTCTCTCTCTCTCTCTCTCTCTCTCTCTCTCTCTCTCTCTCTCTCTCTCTCTCTGTCCGTCCGTCTCTCTCTCTCTCTCTCTCTCTCTTAGCTCTCTCTCTTTCTCTCACTCTCTTTCTCTCTCTCTCTCTCTCTCTCTCTCTCTCTCTCTCTCTCTCTCTCTCTCTCTCTCTCTCTCTCTCCATGTCCGTCCATCTCTCTCTCTCTCTTAGCTCTCTCTCTCTCTCTCTCTCTCTCTCCCTCTCTCTCTCCCTCTCTCTCTCTCTCTCTCTCTCTCTCTCTCTCTCTCTCTCTCTCTCTCTCTCACTCTCTCCGTCCGTCCGTCCGTCCGCCTCTCTCTCTGTCTCTCTCTGTCTCTCTCGCTCCGTCCGTCCGCCTCTCTCTCTCTCTCTCTCTCTCTCTCTCTCTCTCTCTTTGTTTGTTTGTTTCATTCTAGTACTATTGATTTTGATTTGATACGTATGTACATTATATGAATATGTAACTGTAGTCTTATATCATGTTCATATGTGTATTTTTCTGTACTGTTATTCCATTGACCTGTAGGTGTGCGTGAGAGAATGAGGTGTGTGTGTGTGTGCGTGTGTGTGTGTGCGTGTGTGTGTGTGCGTGTGTGTGCGTGTGTGTGTGTGTGTATGTGTGTGTGTGTGTGTGTGTGTGTGTGGGTGTGTGTGTGTTACTATTATATTTGTTCTAGTGTGTAGCAAGGACACGATTGATAATATGTCTGCGACCTCATCTTTTATCCTTGTTGAATAAAGTTTCATGTCTTTTTCTTCTTCATTTTTCTTCAGCGTTCCCGAATTTCTGCCACAGATGTCAAGTTCGTTGTCTGCTGTAGGTCTAGAATAGAGCCCCTGAGTTTCTCTGTATAGGGGACGAGACTGCTGTACATGTTCTGGGGTCTGTAAACCAGTTTAGCACAAGCATACTGCAGGGTGTGACAGTCTAAGGCGTCACAAATGTGCACGCAGTCGGCAGTGATCAGTCCTTAGACGGAAGATGGTGATCTGTTGGTGGCGCTCGAGGTGTCTTAACTGGTCATCAGACGGTGGATTGTGTTGGGTCTGCCAGTCTGCTTGATAGTGCCGCTTAATGAGGGTTTTGACTTCCTGGAAGGGCATCGGTTGGTTTGGCTGCTCCAACTTGCTTCCGGACTTGGCGAATCTGTCGGCCTCCTCGTTTCCTGATAGTCCACAGTGAGCAGCCATTAGGCGTGAGAGGGCGACCAGCAGGTGCTGTAATTTTTCTCCACCTGCTCACTGGGGGACTACAGGCTTTGGATGGTGGATCTGCAGTCGGTCAGGAAAACGACATGTAAGAGCAGGGTATCGTCTGCACCGACAAGGTTGGCAGCCTCTCGGAGAGCAGAGAGTTCAGCCCGGTAGTTGGTTGACAGTCTTCCCGCAGGCAGGGATTTAGATATGGTGTGTTCATCTGGGTAGCGGATGAAAATTCCACTGCCTCTTTTTTTGACAGATGTGTCTGAGGATCCATCTGTGAAAACTTGTGCCCAGACTGATGCATTTTAATCTCGGTCCAGCATTTCCAATGTGAAAGCCCTGAGGATGACTTCTGACTGAGATTCTTTGCTGGCTATTCCTGGGACATCAGTAACAAACAATACGTTTTCCAGGGAGGTGTTTCAATCCTCAGTGGGTTTAGGAGGTTCTCGACCATTTGAGGCATTATAGATGATGTTTTGGTGAGCTCTTGTGAGCTGTTTTGTGAGGTGGTTGAAGCTGCTCCTCTTCAGCCTGTTCTTTGTTTGTTCTTGGAGTTGCTGATGGACTGGGTGGGTGGGCAGTCTCTGCAACTTTTCACTGTGAGCAATGACCTTCTCCCGTCTTTATTCTAGGCAGTAAAGACCAGTGGTGGTTTTAAGATGTGGATGGGTTTGGCAGTCACCTTTTTGGTCTGGATTGTGGATGGGTGTCGTTTTTAACCCGCCTGTGATGATGCGCATGGCTGTGTTCTGCATTCTGGCTCGTGTTGCTCTTGGCATCAGTGACCCAGACTGCTGAGCCATACTCCATCACAGGACGGATGTTTCCTGTGTACACTTGCTTGAGGATGCTGCTGTTTGCTTCCCATTTGGTGCCTGCCAGTTTCTTCATTAGAGCCTGTCTTCTCGTGGCCTTCCTCGCCGCATCAAAGTTTTATTTAATTTCATTTTATTTCTCTTAGTCTTTTTTTGACAATACTTTGTAAAACTGGACCGCAGACGTTACTCATTCTAGATGTGCCGCCTCCGGATACGCAGCATAAGCCGCGTATCCGGAGGCGGCACGTCTCGAATAAGTTAACACCAGACAGCATTGCTTT
>BTPG01000001.1:111927345-111949845 GCA_036245525.1 Semisulcospira habei | reverse complement strand
TCCTTCACTTCAGAGTGTGATCCATTAACTACAACCTTTTGCTTTCTTCCCTTTAGATATGAACTAAAGAAGGAAACTGCTGAGACGTTTTTTTAAATAATGACTAAGTTTGCTTATCAGAGTGTCGTGGTTAACCAGATCAAACGCCTTCTTAAAGCCAAGGTAAATAACACCCGTCAGTTGAGAATTGTTTACGTTAGATAACCACTTATCTGCAAGTCTGGTTAGCGCTGTATGACAGGAATACTTCGGACGAAACCCAGACTGGTAGGGATGAAGCATATTATTTGTCTCTAAATACTGAGACAAGTGTTTGTGTACATGTCGCTCCAGAGGTTTGCTTTAAAATAATAATTATAATAATTAATAATAATAAATAATAATAATAATAATTACGGTATTTTATAATGCGCTTATTTTATAATAATTATAACTCTAAGCGCGCACTCACAACTCGCACACGCATGCGCACGCTTTAGACAATGACTCACGTAACACAAATAGTGAAGATACCTTACGACGGTCAGCTTGGGGTGGGGAGTGTGGTGATGTAGTGCTAGAACTGTCGAAAGAGGTGAGTTTTGAGGGCGGACTGGAAGGAGGAGAGCGAGTGTTTCTGACGGAGAGAGAGTGGGAGAGTGTTCCAGGTAGATGGACCGTATACTGAGAAGGAGCGGGGGCCGAAAGTGCTGAGTTTGGTGCGGGGGATGAGGAGGCGGAGAGGGTCGGAGGCGGAGCGAAGGGAGCGGGAAGGAGTGTAGGGGTGAAGTAAGTTGGAGAGATAGGCAGGAGCGTAGTTGTTCAGGGATTTGTAGCAGAGAGACAGAATCTTGTATTGGATGCTTTGGGGGATGGGGAGCCAGTGAAGGAGCTTGAGCAGGGGAGTGATGTGGTCGGATTTTTTCTTTGAGGACGAGGCGGGCAGCATTGTTCTGGACGCGCTGGAGAGTGAGAGTGGTGGAGTGAGGAAGGCCGGAAAGGAGAGAGTTGCAGTAGTCGATGCAAGATAAGATGAGAGAGACAGCGAGTTTGGTGGCAGCTTCGGTAGTGAGGTATTTTCTGATCTGACTGATGCGGCGGAGGTGGAAATAACATGCCTGGGCCGTGGCGGAGACGAAGCTGGTCATGGAAAGCGAGGAATCGAGGATAACGCCAAGGTTCTTGACCTAGTCAGAGAGGGAGATGGGGGTGCTGTCGAGTTGAAGGTGGAGAGAGGGACGGAGCTGGGAAAGTTTCTGGCGAGTGCCTACCAGCTTAACACGGACAGTAACGAAATCGGTCTATAATTATTCAGATTTCCCTTGTCCTTGGATTTCGGTAGTGGAATTACTTTTGCAAGTTTAAGCTGTGCAGGAAATACACACTGATGGAGACATAGGTTGTAAATGTATGTCAGCGATTCAACAATGTAAGGTAGAGATAGTTTCAGAACTTTATGATTTTTGTCATCAGGGCCTGATGACTTCTTGTTCGCGAGACTACTTATGAATTTACCCACTTCATGTATTGCAATCGATGGAATGCTAAAAGGAGGCACAGTTTTCTGATTGCAGTAGTTTATTAAAATATCGAAATTCTTATCATTGACACTTTCTTGTGTTGAGACAACTTCAGCAACAGATAGGAAGTGATTATTAAACATGTTAGCGGATAGTTTACTAGGGATTACCGTGGATGCACTACAGAGAGAGAGAGAGAGAGAGAGAGAGAGAGAGAGAGAGAGAGAGAGAGAGAGAGAGAGAGAGAGAGAGAGAGAGAGAGAGAGAGAGAGAGAGAGAGAGAGAAAGAGATTCGTGACTAGTTTAACTTAGAAAATCTATTGCCCCCCCCCCTCCCCCCGCTCTCCTCCTTTTTCAGCTGGTAAGCTTCCATTGTGTCATCAGGACACCATCTGCCCTTTTTTTGGTGACTGCATCGCTCACTAGTTCTAGATGCTTTTGAGCCTTCCACTGAACACCTACTACATAAAGCAGTAGGGACTACCCAAGGCGCACCGCCATTCGCTGGAGAATATCCAGACCTCTTCCTTAGGGGGGATGTTAGTAAATATTCCCCAAAAGATATTGGACCTGTTGAGTAGATTTAAGTCTTTGCCGCCTACGACCGTTTTCACCCCAAAGGGGAGTGGGGGGGGGGGGGGGGGCTTTTTAGGTAGGTATACGGCGTAACCTGAATTGATTAATTCCGGGTTTAACGTCCACGGCACCGAAGTGATAATGGACGGCCCTGACGGGCAGGTTATGGCGGGACAGGGAAATCTATTTCCTATGTAGTACGACCTGAACACTGATCAACTCAGGCGCACTCCAACTGTGCCACTTTGATTTACCAGAACCTTTTAACGGACATGCTATTGAACAAATCCGTTTTTTTCCCCTGGATTGTCCAGCTACCGGGGCCCAGACTGGATTCACAATCCAGGGGAAAAACGGATTTGTTCAATAGCATGTCCGTTGAAAGGTCCTGGTAAATCAATTTGGTCTGGATGAAAGGGGTGGAGTTTTTATAGGTACAGTAGAGGCTGACTCGCAGAGGAGTGGTTGGATTGGTTCATCAGAGTTCAAGGTGGGCGGGGACTCACTGTCAGTCATAATGGAGGGGGCGCAACGCAGCGCGGGTAGGGAAGAGGGGGGGGGGGGAGAAGAGAGGTAGCGACTTGGAATCAAGATTGGGGCGAATTTGGCTTTACGACGTCGTTTACTGAGAGAGAGAGAGAGAGAGAGAGAGAGAGAGAGAGAGAGAGAGAGAGAGAGAGAGAGAGAGAGAGAGAGAGAGAGAGAGAGAGAGAGAGAGAGATTGATTGATTGATTGATTGATGAATGAATGAATCGAGTGAATCAACTTTATTCTTCCAAATACATTTTGCCACGTACAGGAAGATTTTTTTTCGCCACCTCAGGTGCAACTCGCAATCACCCAAACTCACACAACAGTTTACACACAAGAACGAAATGGACAATAGCTCGGGACGGGTGAAGCCCGTCGCCAAGGCGTCTCATGGCCGGCGCCAAAGGCCCCAACCAGACCTGAACCTCTCTAAGACAAAGCAAACCTTGGACCTTTCTACGGACAAGCTATTGAACAAATTCATTTTGCGTAATCTAAAGTTAGTTATAGCCAGTTTAACGTCCCACTGGCACCTAAGTGATCAAGGACTTAATGAGTAATATTGAAGTTAGTTAGTTCTTTTGGGTTTAACGTCCACAGCACCGAGGTGATCATGGACGGCCCTGACGGGCGGGTGATGGGGGACAGGGAAATCTATTGCCTATGGAGTGCGACCTGAACACAGATCAACTCAGGCGCATTCCAACTGTGCCACTTTGATTTACCAGTACCTTTCAACGGAAATGCTAGTGAACAAATCCGTTTTTCCACCCTGGATTGTGAGTCCAGCTACCGGGACGGGATTCGAACCCACGACCCGGCGATTCCCTTCGCTCTCCTGCCCGACGTTTAACCGCCTAAGCTATTTCGGACTCTGTGATATATTGAAATTGCAAACACAACTCATGTACGAGAAGCGACCTTTACAATTTACGGGTAGCGCCGCCAGCACAGCGCGGATTGCATTCCTAAAACTTTATGAGGTTGTTGCAGTGGAAGAAGACAAACTAATTTTGAAAAGGCAACACCTAGCAATATTGTGGTGCAATTATTCTTTTTTTAACGAAGGCGTCGACCAAAACCAAAAGAATGCACTCTATCAGATTAGCTCCAAGGGACCTAATTTTTCATTTAATTCTGAGAATGCTGTGATCATGACATGGGATTCCAGGCTGGTAAGCTTGGATTATAATATTGAGCATCATTTTGCTTGATATAGTACGATAACAGGCAATTCTAATTACGAGACCCAAATCAAAATGTCCGATTCGGTACGACAAGGACATTTTTCTTCTGGTCAAGTAATTACATCTGTCTGTTTGCGGCACTATATCAATCAAATTGATGCTCAATATAATTTATGTACCCAGTCCAAAACAAAACTATGCCTGTCGTCGTTTATTTTGCGGCTGATTGCGGTGTTAAAAAAATAAATTAATGGCAGACGGCTGCATATCGCTTTTGACTCAGCGCGTATATTGTGTCTGCCTATGAAGATTTATCAGTGCATTATATAACCGTGCATGTTGCTGAGTAAATTCTAGTTGTAACTAGATCACGCTTAATTGCGGAAAATGCCTGCAGGTTTGTTTATTTAGTTGTTGTTGTTATTTCTCAGGTTGTCAATATCGCTAGCTTTCACCTCGTTAATTTCACTTGTCAGTCTAACGACTCGCACGTTTCTTGGCGTCTTTTTCTGTTTGTGAGTCTGTATAGCATATACATTTCGAGCGTTTATAGGGCACAATAAGAAGTATTTCACTATATTGAGCGCGTTAATGTTGGCGTCTTTCTCTGTTCGTGAGTCTGTATAGCATATACATTTCGAGCCTTTATACACAATAAGAAGTATTTCATTACTACTGCACATATTGAGCGCGTTAATGTTGGCGTCTTTCTCTGTTCATGAGTCTGTATAGCATATATATACATTTCGAGCCTTTATACACAATAAGAAGTATTTCATTACTACTGCACATATTGAGCGCGTTAATGTTGGCGTCTTTCTCTGTTCATGAGTCTGTATAGCATATATATACATTTCGAGCCTTTATACACAATAAGAAGTATTTCATTACTACTGCACATATTGAGCGCGTTAATGTTGGCGTCTTTCTCTGTTCATGAGTCTGTATAGCATATATATACATTTCGAGCCTTTATACACAATAAGAAGTATTTCATTACTACTGCACATATTGAGCGCGTTAATGTTGGCGTCTTTCTCTGTTCATGAGTCTGTATAGCATATATATACATTTCGAGCCTTTATACACAATAAGAAGTATTTCATTACTACTGCACATATTGAGCGCGTTAATGTTGGCGTCTTTTTCTGTTCGTGAGTCTGTATAGCATATACATTTCGATCCTTTATAGGGCACAATAAGAAGTATTTCATTACTACTGCACATATGGAGCGCGTTAATGTTGCAGTGTAAGCATATTTCGCGTTTTCGTTTTGAAAATTCAAGTATCGTCAAGATCGAGTCTTCTTGGCGCGCAAAGTATTTGGGAAGGAAGTCATATCTAGCAAGCTCATGAAAATCAATTTGCTTGTTATACAATATATCAGTACACGTGTCAAAGAAGAAAACAAATATGGAGCGGGTACATATAGTTAAAATAAACTGTCTAAATACTTTGATGTCATGTAATTATTATTTACAGCATAATATTATCAGTAAAAAGCGTGTGATGCATGGAAACCAGTGACAATTTCATGTTCTTAAAATTGCAGGATCAATTTCAAACTTTTCTTAATTTTTAAATCATTTTTGCTAGTGATAGAATGCGATGAAAGTGCACATGGCTTTATTCTTAACTTGTAGAACGATTTGCGTTTGGGGTGTACATAGTAACCTTGTGATAAGTTGTGGAACAAACCACTGCATTATCTATTCTCTTTTGGCCTTTGGTAAAGGGATAAGGTTTAATTTTGGATCTGGCTCACTATAGAGGACTTTACACTATGTGTGTTTCGTGCTTTTGTGTCTCACATTCAAATAGATTTAACCCGTTATGTGCCGAGAAAGTTTGAGCATCACGCGACAGTAAGAAGAATAGATACTCATGAGCCCCGCAGTTGCGGGGGCTCATAAGGTTCTATGCCTCTTGCTGACACCATTGTGTATCTCAATATACCTGGGACAGTTAGATTTTCTGGTGCTTAACTCATTCTACCCCATCACCGAAATCTTTAAATGTTGCCGTTGTCCTCTGAAGACTGCATTGCAGTGCAGGACACAGATCGACCATGATAGTTCAAGGGTGATACCAAAATAGCTTGGCGCCCATAGGCGCCAAGCTATTCTGGCATCACCCTTGAACTATCATGGTCGATCCTTATCTTCTTGTGGTGTGTCTGGGGTAGAATGAGTTAATGAATGAAGATTGCGCAAACACAATCTGCGTCAACAGCCACTGAACAGGTTAAAGAGCAAAAACAGAAGTGCGTTTCAGAAGAAAAAAAAATTCCTTTCGGTTTATCACCTTTTTCCTGCCCTGTGGTACAGGTACAGTTTTATGGTCCGCCTGTTGAAATTTGGCCAGTAAACTACCAAACATGTCATAAATATGTAACCTGGTAACTTTCTGGTTGGGTGTACCGTCGTACCACTGACAAGCTTAAAAGCCCCGAACTATTATCTGTGACTCTCATTTTACGACAATCTGCAGGCGTACAACGCGGTTAATAAGTGGGCCAATGACAATCCCGCGGCGACGTCTGCGATCGAGATAGCAGTATCAGTGGGCTTGTTTATGGCAACGAAGAATCCGAAGGTGATCAAAGGACCACTCTCGCTTGCAGCCAAAGACGCTTTGTACGAGACGAAGCACGTCCTGGCCATCCTGAATCAGGCGTGTCCGGACTTTCATATCGACCCCAGGGTTCCTCTCTCTACGGTTTATCATGCCGGCATTCTTGAGGCTGATGGTGAGTTATGGTTAGCTGTAACCACACGATGTATGTGTGAACGTAGAATGAAATAGGTGGCCTGGTTTAGTTGCAAAATGTTCGCCTACGACTCTAATAGTTAGCTGGGACTAAACCGACTGTTTCAGCCTACCCCCACCCGGGGGATGGGGGGGTGGGGGGGATGGGGGGGATGGTGGGGGGGGGGACTTGGGGGGGGGGGGTTAACTATTTTTTAGTTTCCAAGGTCACCCTGATCAGCCCCACAGGATGGGTTTTCCCCTCTATTCTGGGGCATGTCTTTCTGCCTACCCTTGGTCCATTCACCTGTATTTTGCCTTTTTTAAACTCTCCCTAATGTCTGCGCTGCCTGTAGCTCTTGATATTGGATGTGTGTTGCTAAATGGTCTTAGCTTTATTTAGGTCCCGTGTGGTAGGTTTATTTAACGTATTGGACCGGCTGGCGACATACGTTCAATATTTTGTTTCGGTTTTTTTTTTTTTTTTTTTTTTTTTTTTTTTTTTTTTTTTTTTTTTTTTGGGGGGGGGGGGGGGTCACAATCAGTGCAGGCACGTCCTGACAAAGCCTTGTTAAGCAATGTACCATTATGTTTCAGTCTACGTTCAGGCTGTTGTATAACTTTTGACCTCTGAGACAATAGTTATATTTCTTGTCTCAATAGTTCAGCAGCTCGAGCCACTCGAGCATTGTTTTGGGCCAGTTTTAAATTCATAGGGACATTATAAAAAAACACAACAAACAAACAAACAAATGTTCTTGGTGTTTAATTCGCATGAAATGCATTGCATGTTCACCTTTGCGAAAGTTTATTCAAGACAAAAATAAAGGTTTTGTAATTTATTCCTCCATGAAATTAAAATAACTAATATCAGACGAATTCAGCTATATGGAGACTTTGTTTGCCACATAACAGCATTAACTTCAAAGCATTTTTTTTTTATCGTTATATACTTCCTTACTAAAGTGCAAAGGTTTCACATACATCCAGTATATATATATATTTAACTGATTGAAATACCTAATATTGCAATAGCCCGATAAAATATGTTGTAATTCGTTGCTTTATGATTGTGTTCACAGCCAACAAAGATGGAAAACTAGACGCGGAAGAGTTTAAAAAATTCACAAGTCTTACAGGTATATAAAAATGCAAACTAATGCTCTCTCTCTCTCTCTCTCTCTCTCTCTCTCTCTCTCTCTCTCTCTCTCTCTCTCTCTCTCTCTCTTATTTGTTTGCTATATATCTATCTATATCCAGTAGTCTTGCCGACCGTTGGGGCACCACTGATGATTTGGCAATCAGCTCTCTCCATTCCTCTCTGTTCTCTGCCATTCTTAGCGTATCGCCCAGCTTCAGTCCTGTCCACTCTAAGATATTGTCCTCCCAGCTTGCAGTAAATTCTTTTTTCCCTATAATTATCATTATAGTGATTTTCTCTTGTTAAAAAACAATTCAGGTCAATAAATGTACATGCAGTTGCAGGGTCCATAGCATGTCTACGGTTTATCATACTTTTTAAACTCGCTAGTGACATACGTTCCATTTTTTTTCTCACAAGCAGCACAGAAACATCATGGGCAAAATCGTGTTGCTAGCTGGACGTTAAGCAACGTACAGCCAACTAGTCTGAGGACTAGCTCTGTAAAACATTGTAACACGTGACTCCAATGATTAGTCATAATTCCAGAGGGTCTTCTGGTCTACTTTGTTTGCTTCGAAGAAAAAAAAAACGTGCCATTTCTCCGCTTATGCAGGAAAATGGCACGGTTATTTCACAGCGAACTGAGCAGGCTATAGTGGACGTGGCGGTGATTCCATCACGCCAAAGTCTACCTCATTAAAACTGTTTATTGTGTTCATATGACAAGGTTAATTGTTACTGTAATAATATATCAGACGTTCAATATAAATAACGTATTAACAAGTCTTGATTAAAATACAAAAAGCTGGACATTGGATTCCGGGGTCATATTCAAGGTTAATTTCAACCGACGCCATTTATCGATTAGTAGCGGAGGCAGTCTACCAACTTGCCAACTCTCTCTCTCTCTCTCCCACCAGGGTCTGCCCTGGGGGACTTGAATGGGGTTAACTACTTTTTAGTTATCAGGGTCACCCTGCTCAGCCCCACAAGGTGGGTTTTCTTTCCGATTCTGGGACATGTGTTTCTGTCTGCCCTTGGTCCATTCACCTGTATTTGCCATTTTTTAAACTCTCCCTACTGTCTGCGTTGCCTGTAGCTCTTGATGTTGGATGTGTGTTGCTAAATGGTTGTAGTTGTTGCTTTTTTTTTAGCGTATTCGACCGGCTGGCGACATACATTCAATATTCTGGGGAGGTTGGTTTGTTGTTGTTTTTTCACAAGCAGTGCAGGCACGTCCTGAGAAAGTCTTGTTGCTGTCGGGACGTTAAGCAATGTAAAACCAACCAACCAACCATCTCTCTCTCTCTCTCTCTCTCTCTCTCTCTCTCTCTCTCTCTCTCTTTCTTCGGCAGCGGTTGGCACACACTGATATGTGGCCTCATATTTTTTTCAGGACGCTTGAAATGTGTTAATGTAAGTCGTTTGACATCGGAACGCGCAAACGTTTTTCGCACATATCTTAACTCATTCAGCCCCGACACACCACTGCAAGATATGGATCGACCATGATATTTGAAGGGTGATGCTAGAATAGCTTGGCGCCTGTAGGCGCCAAGCTATACTGGCACCACCCGTAAATGTTTTTGGTCGATCTGTCTCCTGCAGTGTACTGCAGTCCTCAGAGGACAACACCAAAACGTGGGTGTTTTGTACCTGGGACACAATGGGTTAATCTTTGAAAAATACTTGTGTATACCAATCAGTCATAGAACGAATATCACTCGGTGCCATCTGACCTTCTACAATTTATTTTCCAGGTACTGTTTCCGAGATTTGCTGTACAGTCGTACAACCTAGGAAATCTCTCATGAAGTGACTGATATTACATCCCTAATCGTGCCTCAGATATGCTCAGCTCAGTACAACTCAGATTTATTTTAACTCATTCTACCCCAGACCACACCACAGCAAAATAAGGATCGACCATGATAGTTCAAGGGTGATGCCAGAATAGCTTGGCGCCCATAGGCGCCAAGCTATTCTGGCATCACCCTTGAACTATCAAGGTCGATCTGTGTCCTGCACTGCAATGCAGTCTTCAGAGGACAACGGCAAAATTTTGGGATTTCGGTGTTGGGGTAGAATGAGTTAACGTGAATGCTCAAGTTGGCAATTGTTCTTTTCAAACCTGACGGCGCAAGCATACATGAAGTCTGATCGTTATGTTTCAATTTGGCTGTGGCCCGCCGTGGTTTATTACGGCATTGAAAAAAGACTCGATTTTGTCTTTTGACCAATATTTTACGACTGTACGGCAGAATCAGCAAATCATAGGAGTTCACTAAGAATAACCCACATTAAATCAATTGACATCAAATGATATTTGTCCTTAAAACGGCACAGAAAAGGGTTTAGCGGAGAGAATTGTAAAAGAATGTTGCGCGCTCCGATGCCAAACGTCCTATACCTCATGTCGGTAAATGTGTGATGGGGTGACTGAGATTTAGACATTACCGCTTTAATGTGTAAAGTCCAGAATCACAAATCACCACACAAATTATGATTCTCAAAGTATTATCATCGCCATCGTCATAATCATCATCAACATCATCATCATAATCATCATCATCATCATCATATGATCACCAACATAATTATGAAGCTGCGTTACGATTCTTCAACAGCTATCATTGAGTACTGCAACAATCAGAAGAAACCGCAGTAAATGCCTGAAACAGAATCTTCAACCTGTTTCAAGTAGCGACGGATTGCGTCGGATGACCTTGACATGGACGGTGCGTTGGTTGGCTTGAACTCTGTTGTTGCCATCAACAGTTTTCGCACCTTTGTCCCTGCATTCTCTCTTTGTTGTTGTTTTTGTTGTTTCCGGTTTGTTTCTGTTTTTCTTGGATTAAAACAAATTAATGTATAGCAGTAATACTTGTTTGTACGCACGCACGCACGCACAAACGCAAACACGTACGTACGCACGTACACCCACACGCACTCACACACACACATACACATCCGAACACCCACACACACAAACACGCCCACCAACAAACAAATAAATACGAGAACGCAGAGAAACGTCAATCACCTCTCTGTATTTTTCGTAATGTGAAAATAAACCATATTTCTTACAACACTATACTGATCATTCATACAGCTTACTAAAAGATCGCAAGTTGTTTCTGAAAGTATAGTAAAGTTGACTCACTGTGCCCGAGGTCCCAAATACCTACATTTTGGAGTTATCCTCCGAGGACTGCATTACAATTCAGGAGACAGATCGACCATGATAGTTCAAAGGTGGAATTTATTCGCCTATCGGCACCAAGCTATTTTGCCACCACCCTTAAACTAATATGGTCGAGTCATATCTTACTGTGGTGTATCACGGGCAGAATCAGTTAACGCCAAAGAGCCCCCCGCGTCCAACAAACACGGATGCGAAATGAGATCAGAAAACCGTATAGAACCTCATGATCCACCGCGCCTGCAGGTGCTCTTCCAGTTAGATGGTAGACAAAGTCGTTGTATGATACAATCACACCAGACGCACTGAAGTAGGGTTCTTGTAAAGAAACTCCACTCAGCTGCAACTCGTTACACGTTGCATAAAGTGGTAGATAATATTGGAGTAACAGTTCCAACAATATTTTATTGCAGCGATGCGATCTCCACACAATGCATCCACAAATGCACCAACACTGATACACTAGCTCCTCTGCAATGCATAAACACGTTTGACGCACTGCGTCTCTCATACGATACACACATGTTTTTTTCTAACTCGCTCTTTTATTTTTATTACAGATTTCCAGAACAATCCAGCAAATTCACACAATACAACCAATCAGAAAAGAAAACGTAACAAAAACGCATTAATATTCATTAAACATAACACTGTAGATCGATCCAGAAGTTTCTACTAACATCTAGGCGAATTCGATAACACGTTTTGACGTCATATCTAAGGTCACTAATAAGATCGCAACTCTGCTCAAACATTCCAGTCTAATGTAGGTCCAATTTTACAAACACTGCAGCAACACTACGCGTCACAACAATAATCGATCGCAATTCTCCGTGGCGGTCCATGGCGCAGTGGTTAAGGCGCCTGTTACCATCGCTAAAGCTGTGAGGTTCAATACCGGGTTTCGGCGTCGGATTTTTCTCCTCTAGCAAGTGTCATAGTTAATTCGGGCGGACCGTCGGGGGTTCTTTCTCCGAGTACTCCGGTTCTTCCACCCCCTCCACTTTGGTACCGAGTTCAGGCCACTTTATAAATTTCAAATACAAGCGATCAAAATTTCCGAAACCTCAGTAGCTGAGTTGACGCTTTGCACCACGTGAATGTCCTGTGTCTGTCTTGCACTGTGTTTGTCTTCAGAGTGAATGCGTGTGTGTCACGTGAGCGTGCGTGTTGGGTTCAGTTCGCGGCACTTTGAGTCCATTCGCCTAATTGGGAAAAAGCGCCTATATAATAACCGCTATTATTATTATTATTATTATTATTATTATTATTATTATTATTATTATTATTATTACTATTATAAAGAAAATGAATCCCTCTAAAAGGTACGCAATTCTTATCCAAAATAACTCAAATGAACATCGGATCTTTCCTATGATTAACACACGCATGCTCTGACAAAATAACACAACCACAAACGTAACAATGGTTTTCACTGAAAGATCAACCCATACTGAGCATGCAAACTAAACTGGTTATAAATACGACCGTACCGTCAAGAAATGTGATTTTTTTTCATGTAGATTTCATAAGCTCATGAGAATTTACCCCATCGCCCCTAGTAATCCCGAATATCGCGTCTGAGATCACTACTCGCTTGTTACGTGGTGGAGTTGTAGTCGAAGTATGATAAACACACCAGACACACACGCACGTAGAGTTCTTTAAAGTAAACCTCGTTCAGCTGCAATCCGTCACACGTGGCTTAAGGATGTAGACAATACTGGAGTAACAGTTCCAACAATATTTACTTCAGCGATGCAATATCCACACAGTAATGCACTCTCAAATGCACAAACTACTGAATACAAAGTCTCTTCTGCGATGTCCTAACTGCGACACAAAGTTTCTCATACACAGCGTCTCTCGCAATAAACTATACGTGTCTCTACAACTGACAAAGCAAGACAATGTACTCACGGGCTTTCCCAGCGCCCTCCTTATATAGCCTATCAAAATCTAGAATCTTCTACCGAAATCATGAACTCAAACAACCGGCAGAACGAAACACGCAGCCGAAGTTCATTAACATAAACTTTCCAGAAACAATAATTATATAAATACGAGAACATTCCCAAAACAAAATAACAGCTGCTCACTTCACGAGCGCAGGAAAACAAAAAGTAGCGAAAAATGTAGCGAAGTTTTGCGATGCCAACTAAACGACGTGACACTTGTGACGAGGCCAGTAGACAGTGCGACCTGTCTACAACGTTCCGGACTAAACTTAACAAAACGAAAACGGCTCTACTCACGAACAAAAGAAAAACTTACTAAAAAGGCTCGTGAATCGTAACCGTGATAGCTCAAATAAACATCAGGTCGTTACCTACGAATAACACATGTACGCTCTCACAGGATAACACAACCACAATCGTAACATTACCCCCCCCCCCCCCTCTCTTAAGAATGAAATTTCACAAAAATTTCTTCTCAAATTCAAAAAAATACGGTTGTGGCTGTGTAAACCTACACAAAACCCTAAACAAAAATAACTACACATCAAAAATCGAATAAAAAAACGTCTCACAGTTTCTGTAAACAGTTCTGAGCATCGAAATGTTTCATACATGATAGACTGTAGTTTAATGTCAAAAAGGTTCTCGTCGTCTAGTCTTTCGTCATCAGCAAGACGCACCGATGCGGCCATTTGTGTTTTGTCTTGACGACCTCTTGCAATATACTTCTTCAGCAAATTAGCATGGTACGTTTTCACCTTGCTGTTGACTTTGACTCTGTAGTCGTTGATGCCAACCACCGCATCGACAACGTATGGTCCCTTCCACTGCATCAGAAGTTTGTTGTTGTCGGTAGGAAGAAGAACCAACACTTGGTCACCTGGCTGGAATCGTCGAGGTTTTGCCTTACGATCATAGTAATGCTTCCCCTTGTTCTGCGCCTTCCGTAGTTCTTCTCGAGCCATCCTGAGGGTATCTTCCAGCTTCTCTCTCAGGTCGAAGACGTACTGGTAGCTGATTTTCACCTCAGGTGCGTCGATATCCTTGGTCCACAGCTCCTTCAGGATGTGCATGGGCCCCCTTACAGTCCTACCGTACAGTAATTCAAAAGGGGAAAACCCTGTCGAATCCTGAGGAACTTCACGGTATGCGAAGAGCAAGGCATTGATGTATGTATGCCACAAC
Source organism: Semisulcospira habei (assembly GCA_036245525.1). Classification (NCBI taxonomy): domain Eukaryota; kingdom Metazoa; phylum Mollusca; class Gastropoda; family Semisulcospiridae; genus Semisulcospira; species Semisulcospira habei. The sequence continues at coordinate 111,935,813 of BTPG01000001.1, read as the reverse complement.
CTTGGCTGCTCAGCGCACAGTTTCTTCAACACAGCCTTTAAAGTTCCATTAAACTTTTTAATCAGCCCATTACACATGGGGTGATAAGGGGTGGTAGTAAGGTGTCGGATGCTCAATAGCCGGTTGACTTCCTCCATACAGTCTGAGACGAACTGAGTTCCTAGGTCACTCAGGATCTCTTCAGGAATTCCTAAACGGCTGAACATGTCAACGAGCGCCTCTGCTACTGTAGGAGTGTCGATCTTTTTCAATGGTATGGCTTCAGGATAACGTGTAGCGTAGTCCACCAGGGTCAAAATGTATCGATGACCATCTTCACTTGGAGGAGATATTGGCCCCACAAGGTCAACAGCTACACGCTTGAAAGGCATACCTATCAATGGCATTTTCTCTAGAGGAACCTTGGGCACCTTTCCCTTGGAGATTGTCTTCTGGCATATGTCGCACGATCTGCAGAATCGGGTGACGTCGCCTCCCATATCAGGCCAGTAGAAGACGGCTCGGATCCTATCGAGGGTCTTGTTGATTCCCAAATGTCCTCCCAATATGGAATCATGTGCCAATTTCATCACCTGCATTCTCAAATGTTCAGGAACTACTACTTGACGCACAGGTTTTATCTCCATTGCTGTCGAATATCCGGTACAGGATATCTTTTCTGGTCTCGAAGGTTATCTCTTTTCCCTTTCGCGTTACGGGTTCGGTCTGACCTCGGAACTTGTCAAGCGTGGTGTCGGCTCTCTGTAGCTCCACCAGCCTTTCTTTATTCACCACTGCTGCTTCCGTGTTGTCCGCCACTTTTAGAGGGATGGTCTGGTGACTCTTCTTTGCTTGACTTCTCGTTGTTACAGAACATATTTCAGGTCTCCACTCTGGATCTGGATCGTCTGCGTTTCTGGCACCATCAATGTTTCCGATGATGAGGTCGTAGACTGGCGTCTTCACGCACAACGCCTTCACCTCTCCTGTCAAGTATGGGGTGTCGACACTGACTTTGGCAAGGGGGATAATCCTTACAGTACCGTCAGCCAAAATGAGGGTGGTCCACTCCTGTAGCTTCTGGTCTTCAGCTACTAGGTCCTCTCTCACGATGATGCAGCTACAACCAGTGTCTCTCAACACTCTCACTGGTGTGTCGCCGACGAATCCTGACACCACCGGCATGTTCGGCACTTCATTCTCAGGCAGCGCGATGTTTGAGACTGGTAAAAATGTAGTCCCATCTCCTACTGGGATGCGTCCATTCTTTCTGAAATATTCAGTCAGTTCTGGTGTCGCTCGCTTTTCTCTAGACTCAAAGTCATTGGATGATGTCATATCATTGGTTAATACAGCGGCAGCTCTGTGTTGAGACGTGGTACTGCTTCTGCCTGCTATCCCACGATCTTGGTTGGATCTTCTGATGTTGTCGCCTCGGGGAACATCTTTAGAAGGACACCGTATCGCTTTGTGACCTTTCTTTCCACAGAGAAAACATGTCAGGTTCTCCACCGGCTTGTATCTCGGGGTGTCTATGACATTGTGGATTTCCTCTGCTGGTGTAGACACACGCTGTGGCTTACTGGACCCGAACTTCATGTTGTGAGCGTCAATGTATCTTTGAGCGAAGTCGGCCAGGGCCTTTAGTGACTGGTCTTTTTGCTCTCTGAGGTGGGCGGCCAGGTCCTTAGAACATGCGCTGAAAACTTGTTCTTTAATGATGAGGTCGCACAGGTCTTGGTACTCTCTGTTTAGACCAGCCAGCTCTATCCATTTCTCCAGGTAGCTTCTGATTCTCTCAATGAATAGGCCAGGTGTTTCTCCTTATTCAGGCTTGCAGTTCCGAAATCGTTGCCTGTAACCCTCTTCAGTGAAGTCGTACTGTCTCAACAGGGCGGCTTTCAACTGAGTATAATCTTCGGCTTCTTCTCTTGGCAAACGGGTGTAAAATTCAAGCGCTTTGCCAGTTAGAAGTGCGCTCAGTTTAATAGGCCAAGTCTCTTGTTTCCAATGGTTGCTATTTGCGAAGCGCTCGAATCGCTCCAAATAAGCGTCCATCTTATCTGAATTTTCAATGAAAGGTGGAAGTTTTGGCGCACGGGCTGTTTGTTCTCTGCTCGCTAATGCTGTTGCTTCATTAGTTCGCTGGCTCTGTGCCTCTATCTCCATCTGCTTTAGATGAATTTCGTGTTGACGCTGCCTCTCCGCCTCTTCTCGCTCCTCTTCTCGTTGTTTCTCTGCCTCTCTTCGCTGTTTCTCTGCTTCTCTTCGCTGTTTCTCTGCTTCTTCTGCTTGGATTTCGAGTCTCCTGATTTCGCGTTCTTTGGCTCTTTCTTCTCTTTCAAGTCTCTCCTTTTCTTCTCTCTCTCTCTCTCGTCTCTTTTCTTCTTTCTCCTCTCTCTCCTTTACAAACTCAAGGAGTTGAGCTCCTTCGAGTCCACATTCCTTTCCAATTTTCAGGAATGTCTCGATTTCCGATGTCGCCATCTCTGCTTTTCACTGCTGGCTGTATTCTCCTGCTACCCTTTCCACTGAACCAACTGAAGAGGTCTCGTCGGGGTCGCCAAAATGTTACGTGGTGGAGTTGTAGTCGAAGTATGATAAACACACCAGACACACACGCACGTAGAGTTCTTTAAAGTAAACCTCGTTCAGCTGCAATCCGTCACACGTGGCTTAAGGATGTAGACAATACTGGAGTAACAGTTCCAACAATATTTACTTCAGCGATGCGATATCCATACAGTAATGCACTCTCAAAATGCACAAACTACTGAATACAAAGTCTCTTCTGCGATGTCCTAACTGCGACACAAAGTTTCTCATATACAGCGTCTCTCGCAATAAACTATACGTGTCTCTACAACTGACAAAGCAAGACAATGTACTCACGGGCTTTCCCAGCGCCCTCCTTATATACACTATCAAAATATAGAATCTTCTACGGAAATCATGAACTCAAACAACCGGCAGAACGAAACACGCAGCCGAAGTTCATTAACATAAACTTTCCAGAAACAATATATCAGGCTACAAAAACACGGCTCCTTACTTCAGCTCTAAACTCTAGTGTATAATTAAGTCACATAAAAGTATGGTATCCCTATCACCTGGTAGCTCGATAAAGGTACGAGAACATTCCCAAAACAAAATAACAGCTGCTCACTTCACGCGCGCAGGACAAAAAGTAGCGAAAAATGTAGCGAAGTGTTGCGATGCCAACTAAACGACGTGACACTTACGAGGCCAGTAGACAGTGCGATCTGTCTACAAAAACGAAAACGGCTCTACTCACGAACAAAAGAAAAACTTACTAAAAAGGCACGTTAATCGTAACCGTGATAGCTCAAATAAACATCAGGTCGTTACCTACGAATAACACATGTACGCTCTCACAGGATAACACAACCACAATCGTAACATCGCTCATGCGACATTCGCGTGAAGAAACGGGCCTTTAAATGAGACCACATTGAGGCGTAAGGAACATAGTTCTCACAAGAGTCATAAATCCTCATGAGCCCCCGCGGCCGCGGGGGCTCATGAGGATTTATGTCTCTTGCACATGGATGGCGTTCGTCTTTCCCCGGCGCCTCGCGCAGACGGGCTTATAGCTGGGCGAGTCATGCTGTTGTTGTTTCGGTTATGACCGGATGTGATAATCGTGATAATCATGATTGTTTAAAAAAAAAATCTTGCTGAACATCTTCACTGCCGGGAAAAGAGTGAACGAGCGGGTGTTTGGAATAGGCATAGATCCTTTTACGGATGTATGCTCCTTGCTGGCTCCATTCATATCTGAGTTACTCGCACTGCGTCTGAATCAGATCAGTCAAACGGCTTTGAGTCTGATTGTTTCAGTTCCACGCCCACGTCCAGTAGGTTAACCCCTTCACTGTTGAGAAAAAGCCAACGCAATCCAACTGCAAGAAGCAGAGATCCTCATGAGCCCCCGCGAATGCGTTGGCTCAGACGGATCTATGCCACGTGCTGAGGTCATCTTGTCTCCACATGGCTGGAGCGGCTGGGGCTGTCTGGCTATGATCGAGCAAAGATCTCCAAACATAGTTTGCTTCCACTGGCAATCAATGGGTTAACGTCCACGACACCAGAGTGATAACTGACGCCCCCTAGGGGCGGGTTATGGGCTATTAGTATTACACGTGGAGCATGACGGGAGACGGGGGTGACTGCAGTAGGAATTATACCTTAAATCATTTATCCCCCCCCCTACCCCCCCACCCCCTTCATCCCCCCCCCCCACAAAGAAAACAAACAAATAACAAAATAACCCCCCCCCCCAACAAGACAAAACAAAAACCCACAAAAAAGACCCCTACCCCCCCCCCCCCCACCCCACCCCCAACAAAAAAAAAACAACCCCCCCAAAAAAAAAAAAAATACACACACAAAAAACACAAACAAACAAACAAACAAAAACAAAGAAACAACAACAAACTCCCCACTAAAAAACAAAAACAACAACAACTAAAAAACCACACACCCATACAAAACAACAACAAAAATTATGATTGTACCATGCAGGTTACATTACAGATCAATATATAAATCACCTGTGTTAGTTCAAGGATTCTGACACCACCTTAAACTATCGCTGTCAAATTTATTTTTATGCAATGGGTGTATGAGAGTGAAAAGAGTTAAATCTTACAATCCCAGAATTAAATGAATTCCATTCTATAGAATAGGTGCCATTTAGTTATGGGGGTTTTCAGAGTTAATCAGAGCCCAGGGAAAAGAAGGGCTTGCTTTATATAGCATTCCTTTGACAGATCTGGTATATCAGAGATCTGGTATATCAGAGTGGCACAAAACAACCCAAAAAAGAAAAGAAACACGCTTAGAAACAATTACAACACAGCTTAATAACCCTTTTCATCCTAATACACCCACTGCTTGAAATAAATTTGACTGTGATATTTCAAGGGTGGTGCAAAAATAGATTTGCGCTTAAGGCGCCAAGCTATTCTGGCACCACGTTTGAACTAAAATGCTTGATCTGCCTCCTGATCTGAAAAGTAGCCTTCATAGGACAATAAGCAAAAAAAAAAAAAAAAACCAAGATGTAGATTTCATCCCAAAGTCTACCGTATTGTTTGGAGCTCCCATGCGTTTATCTTTGAGGAACATTCAGAGTTGGTCATATTTATAGGCTTAATATGTTCATCCATTTCCCTCCTCTCTAACCCAACCTCTGATCAATACACGTCGGCGCACACAAATACACTGAGACGGACATACGGCGCTTCCCGCCTCTAGTACGCTCTGTGGGCTCGTGTAGCGACAGGCATCCATCTCATTCTGCTCTAATCCACCCTCTGAGCCACACACACTGGCACACAGAAATGAAGACGGACACCCGGCGATTCCCGCCATTCGTAATCTCTGTGGTCTGGCGTAGCATAGCTATTGTGAAGGAGAATAGTAGAACGAGCTGCGAAATGACGTCACTTCAAGATTCACGTTATGGCATCATTAGCCCCACGACGCCGTGCTCATTGTGACGACTCGATGTTATACGTCACACATTGCAGTACTAACATTTGACGTATCAGAGTGTCAACTTTGCAATTTTCTTGCTGATTTTCACTCCTAGGGCCCACAGGTCACAATTTTGATCCAATCATACCGCCCGGCCGGGACAAACTGCAGGCTTATGCAAACACTGTTTATGAAAAATCATGCGGGTACTAATGAGAAGATAGTTTTTTTTCGTAAAAGAAAAATTAGTTATGTTAGCTGTTTTACAAATGACGTCATTAAGTCCCTTCTATTTATAGAAGGGACTTTTTAGGACGGGTCGCGCGATGGGGCGAATTGAATAGCATGTCCATGATGTCAAAGGCGGGCAGGCTAAACCTCTCACAATTGGAGTAACAATATAAAAATTACGTCATGTCTAGTTACGCTAATATCGATGCTGAACGTACATTTGGCGCGAAGCGCCATATGTCCGTATGTTTGTGTGTATGTATGTAGAGGAATTTAGTGAACAGTCAAAACACTACCGTAAAGAGAGATATATGAAAACTAACACGTGCAAAAAGTAGGGCCACAACAATGTGTTAAAAAGGAACTCATTGACATGGCTTTGTTTGACATATTATTATTATCTAGGCCTACGTTTCCTTCAAGTTTGCTCTGAGATGTATTTAAAAGCTTTCGTCCTAAACAATGGAAGTTGTCTCGTTTGCTGTATATGTGGAGGAAGTGAGTTCCATAAATAGGCACCCGCGTACGAAAGGCTGGATTTAAACAAGTCAATTCGGGGCCGTTCAATGACGAGACTGTAAACCCGTTCGCTCTCGGTGAAGAAAAGCTTGTGGGCAGTGGGCAGATGTTCACATCTGCACGGGCCAAAGACGACCCCGCCCTCCACGAGTCCCCTGTTGCCTTGCAGGTTAGGTTTTGGATAACCAAAGGCTAGGGTGCTGACATGGTACCTGATTGGGTGTATGAACCCGCCTGTGTGTATGTGTGTGTGTGTGTGCGCTCGCGCGCGTGTGTGTGTGTATGTGTGTCTGTGTGCACGCGCGCGTGTGTGAGTGTGTGTGTGTGTGTGTGTTTTCAGTAAACAACATCGGATTATATTATTATGTCTCACGAAAAATGGCAATAAAAAATTGTTATCCTTATCGTCATCGTTAAAACAGCGGTCACTGTAGGAAACGTGGTCATTAGCGACGTGTGTATTTTGTCTGTTGAAATCCGTGTGAGTTTTTCACCCAGCAAACATGGGGTTTGTACATGGAGACACAAGGAAACGTGTTTAAATCGCAAACATACGAGTCTGCTATGGGCGCCGGTCTGTTGAAAACCTTTTCCTAGGTCGGGTAGGGTGTGTATGATATAAATAGCGGCATGTTTATTGGCAACCCTCGTGACTGAAGTTGACGAAAGTCTGCACCGTGGATGTACTACACATTGTGCCATGCAGGCCCTCAGTTCATATGTTTACACTTAAACCACTAGAATTACTCCCTCACATTGCGGGATAGCTAGGGGCTGTCACTGACAGGGAACTATATTGTATCATACAGACCCACAGTTCCGATCTGTCTGTTTTACATTTAACTCCCTCACACTGCGGGACAACTAGGGGCTGTCATGGAAATATATTCATTAACCCACAGTTCAGATCTGTCTTACATTTAACTCCCTCATATTGCGGGACAACTAGGGGCTGTCATGGAAATACATTCATTAACCCACAGTTCAGATCTGTCTTACATTTAACTCCCTCACACTGCGGAACAACTAGGGGCTGTCATGGAAATACATTCATTAACCCACAGTTCAGATCTGTCTTACATTTAACTCCCTCACACTGCGGAACAACTAGGGGCTGTCATGGAAATACATTCATTAACCCACAGTTCAGATCTGTCTTACATTTAACTCCCTCACACTGCGGAACAACTAGGGGCTGTCATGGAAATACATTAATTAAAACCCACAGTTCAGATCTGTCTTACATTTAACTCCCTCACACTGCGGGACAACTAGGGGCTGTCATGGAAATACATTCATTAACCCACAGTTCAGATCTGTCTTACATTTAACTCCCTCACACTGCGGAACAACTAGGGGCTGTCATGGAAATACATTCATTAAAACCCACAGTTCTAATTCTGTCTGGCAGTCCGTTTACACTTAACCCATAAAGCTATGGCAGGATATGACGGGATCTACATTGATCATGATAGTTCAAGGGTGATGTCAGAGTAGCTTGGCGCCTCCATGCGCCAAGCTATCATGACACCACCCTCAAACAATCATAGTAGATCTACAGGATAACTGGGGGTGTCATGGATATACATTAAATCATACAGACCCGCAGCTGAGATCTTGCTGGCAGTCTTAAACTTAATACCTGACTCCGGGATACTGACGGGGGCTGGCGGAGTTTTTTTAGCAAGAAGCGTGGATTCTACGACTAAGCCTCATACCGCCGTGAGATGGCCTTAGCTGCCTGCTCGGCGATACATTCAAATAACTAACTAACTGACTGTGCCTAATAAACTGTATTCACGGCTGGCCAACTGTCGATGAGGGCAAACTCTCTGAAGAACGACACCAACTGCAGAGACACCTAAACATGTTTTCTAGAATTGCTCCTTCCTTCTTCGCTCCATGTTACGCTGAACAGAACCTGTCACGTTGTCTGTGTCTTCATAATTATACATCAAAGACAGCCACTGGACAGTCCGAGTCGAGCTTCCTTGTTTCCGTCTTTTCATTTAGTTCATACATTAGTATATCTTTGCGGCAGTTTTGACTGTTTTCAGCACAGCCCGGAGTAAACATGTTGAATCTTGAATCTTGCCACAACGCGTAATACGATATTCAGTCTGACTGATCACTGAATACATAGGACTAAAAGGGCCAACGCTCAGATTGAATATGCATTTCAGTTTCCAAAGATAGTGACGTATATCGACAAGAAAATCTGGCCTCAAATATGGCCG
>BTPG01000001.1:111849845-111922345 GCA_036245525.1 Semisulcospira habei | reverse complement strand
GGACACAGCTGAAGACTGACCAGAATATGTATTTTTTAGCAACGTACTGGCAGCCGAGAGGAAATGCTGATTCAAGATATCAGCTGATAACTGTGTACATTGTGCGGTATTTTTGGACCTCGTAAAAGCATTGATCGCTCGCCACACAGATACGACATCTTTCTTTCCCTTCATAAGACGGTGAAAAAGTGACCTTTGAGCTTTCCTCACTAAATGTTTAACATGGTTTCTTTGCCTTCGATAAGCTACAAAATCCTTCTTTCTTTTATAGTCATCTCGGAGTTGCATGGCATCCTTGATTTCCTTACTTAACCAGGCGGGAAGCTGGGGGTTCTTCACCCGTTTCTCTCTGAATGGAGCGTGTTTATCGAGAACACCAAGGAACAATCCGTACCACTCAGATAAAGCATCGTTGGGGTCATTATGGTAGTACACTGTATCAAAGGGTGCAATACTTAAATCACAAAGAAATGTGTCCTTGTTGAAGTGTTTAAGTGATCTGTATCTAATAGTCGTGTGCTGATGTTTTCGGAATGACTTATCCGCTTTTAATGCCCAGCAACAGCACACCGGGTAGTGATCGCTAATCCCTACCTGAGGCACGTCTACTGCCATCACCCTTGATTGAGTAGTTGTATATATGTGGTCTATAAGGGTGGAGGAAGTTGGACTAACACGAGTTGCTGTTTTAACTAGCTGCTTTAAACCAAACATAGACATGGTGCACTCCCAAGCTGGGTTGTTCAAAAACATGTTAATGTTGAAATCGCCTAGGATCAAAATTTCAGAGCTGCACTGTCTGACCTTATCCATCATGACGATAAAGTCGTCGAACCATTGAAATGTTGATGCTGGGTTCCTGTAAATGTACCCGACCAGCACGGGGCTTGATTTGTTTGCCCTTAACTCAACCCAAATGCATTCCACGGTTTTTGACTCCAGGTCCCCTCGCCTGCGAGTAATACCGCTAATTGAATTATGAATGTATACTGCAATACCCGTTTGTCCCGGGCATTCAGCATCGCGGCGCAGTACAGTGAAGTCCTGGATAGAAACGGCTTCATCGCTGATGTTACGATTGAGACGCGATTCCGTTACACCAAATAAGTGAAATGGATTGGGCTGACTCAAGAGGACACACAGATCGGGAACTTTGTTAGTTAAATGATAAACATTTAAATGGCCAATATGTAACTGGCGATCATACGCCATGCTTGCTAATGTATGTCAGTACTAAAGAGTACTAATGAAAAAGCTTATAAATGATACAACGGCAAATAAGAACTGAAATCGTCAAACAAGTAAAAATAAAAAAAAAAATAAAAAAATTTTAAAAAAATCAGTCCACTCTAACACACAAAATGTGGGAGGCAAGTGAAATAACTAACATAGATCTCACTACCTTGCGACCAGAAAATACGTCACAACGTTCATTAAGAGGGACTAATCCCTTCAGGACACTTCAACAGTCAAAGCTAAACGACCCCGCTGCGCGATAGGGGAAATAAGTCCGTCAGCGCTGCGAAAGGACAGATATGATCGTTGTGTGAATATACGTAGAACACTAGTACAGAAAGTGTCACGGTGCACAAGTACTAGTGCTATAAGCGTCACAAATCGCACAGAATGAGTAGATCGGTAGTCACGAGTACTGTCGGCAGAAGTCAAAAGGATGACAATGTTAATATTGGACCACTTGCAGTGGTTGAAGTTAAAAACAAATGATTACGTCTCTGCGCAAACACAAAATGAGAAATAGCACGCAAGTAAATCAATTCGATGCTGTTCAGTGATAGCAAAGCACAAAGTTATGTAAGGAAGAGTAACTGAATGTTCTGGAAATGAGTCTAATACACACGCACGGGGTGGCTGTACTGTGCCCACAGTTCCTGCTGTGCGTATGGCGTGTATGTGAGCGGGGGGACGCTGTAAGGATACGCTGATTGCGTCATGCTGAAGTGTCCCCATGGACCCGCCTCGCGATACTGAGGAAACGCGGCACTGTATGGTGAGAGAGAGAGAGAGAGAGAGAGAGAGAGAGAGAGAGAGAGAGAGAGAGAGAGAGAGAGAGAGAGAGAGAGAGAGAGAGAGAGAGAGAGAGAGAGAGAGAGAACGAACGGGGAGTACCCTTGGGCACGAAGTAGGCTGAGTGTCTAATACACAAAGCCTGCTAAACACCAACCCGAAGGCAAACTTTATATCACCTTCAAGTTGAGGACTACCTCGGGGAAAACCTGGGGGAAAAAAACCAGCATTTAGCACGGTACACAACAAGTAATAAGTCATTGAAACAAAGCAAATAATCTAATTCAGGAAGATAATATAGTTATAAGTGGAGAGTAAGTAGTTGTGAAACCGTCTTCAAGGGTAACAAATAAAAACAGGGAGGGGGGGGGGGAGAGAGAGAGAGAGAGAGAGAGAGAGAGAGAGAGAGAGAGAGAGAGAGAGAGAGAGAGAGAGAGAGAGAGAGAGACGGCGGCAGGGGGGCGGTGGGGGGAAGGGGAGGTGAAAGGGGAAGAAAAAGTGTAAAGAGAGAAAGAGGGAGAGAGAGAGAGAGAGAGAGAGAGAGAGAGAGAGAGAGAGAGAGAGAGAGAGAGAGAGAGAGAGAGAGAGAGAGAGAGAGCGGGGTAGGGGGGTGGAAGAGAGAGAAAGAGAGAGAGAGAGAGAGAGAGAGAGAGAGAGAGAGAGAGAGAGAGAGAGAGAGAGAGAGAGAGAGAGAGACCCACCAGCCCACAGAAAAACACACAGGCACGCAACAAGACGACCACGTACATCCCCAAGCGATGCACTCGATCGCCCCGCCGCACACCGCACTTGACCCCTGTTGACTGATCAGTGTGTGATGACTGGCTTAGTGGTCAGTGTGGATAGACACACCCGCGTGCAATTCTCATCGGAATGCGCGTATAATTATGACAATTGCATCGCACTGTGACTTTACAAACTGTGTTAGCCTGTGTATTGAACAGGAGTGCACAATTTAGTCGCTAAGTGATTCTTATCACTGTGGCGGTAGCAAGTAGAATAAGATTACTCTGGAACGCTTCATCGTGTTTTGCTTTTAGCAACGGAGCGTTGCACACGCAGAGATATTTGCAGACTTTTTGCATTTACATCTACGATCCACTATCTTTTTCTTCCTTTTTTATCTTTCGCGCATGTTTCAGTGCTGTATTTTGACCACTGATCTGCATGTCACATAGTGACTTTTTGTTCTTGTTGTTTAAATTGTCATTTAGTTTGTTAGTATATTTGAAACTAGTATTTGGTTGCGAAGTTACCTGACATGTTTGCTAGTGTCAGCGATCATTTGCTTAGAATAGGCCACCTCAATGCATATCACCTTTGCAGCAAAGTATCAGATGTTACAGTACTACTCAACCAACCCTCCCCATATCATATATTTGTCTTTACAGAAAGTAGGTTGACAGAGAATATAAGTAACCAAGCTATCACCATATAACATTCCTCCATTCATAGGCGAGATGCTTCAGCGCCTGGTCATACTGGCATTTGTGCTTATGTTCACAATACTATTGCTAACAACGTAGCACGACGATGTGACCTGGAATCCACCCATGTGGAAAGTCTATGGCTTGAGATAAAAGCAACCGCCAAGTCAACCCCGACCGTCGTGTGTCTTATTTACAGAAACCCCGCAGCTACAGTGTCCCGGCAAGATGATATTGTTGTAATGATTGATCGATTAGTTCGGGGTTTAACGTCCATGGCATCGAAGTGATAATGGACGGCCCTGACGGGCGGGTTATGGGGGACAGGGAAATCTATTGCCGATGGAGTACGACCTGAACACTGATCAACTCAGGCGCACTCCAGCTGTGCCACTTTGATTTACCAGGACCTTTCAACCTACATGCTATTGAACAAATCCATCTTTCCCCCCTGGATTGTGAGTCCAGCTACCGGCGCCGGTACGGGATTCGAACCCACGACCCGGCGATTCCCTTCGTTCTCCTGCTCCGACGTTTAACCGCCTGAGCTATTTCGGACTGTTGTAATGGTTGACAAAGTACACAACTCCAAAGGTGATATACATATACTCGTTGATTTTAATGTTGATTTATTGAAACCTGGCAACACGTCATGGAAATCCATGATAACGTTCTTAGGCCTTACACAAGTAGTTCAGTCACCCACCAGGGTCACTGCTACTTCATCCACATTAATTGACCATATGAATACAACCAACGACAGTGCCTTTAGCAATGTCTATGTACCCAGCATCTCTGTGAGTGATTATTTTCCTATTTGTTTTTCATTATTTGCGAAGTTGCCAAAGAAACCTCATAAGGAGCATATAAACATCCTCTACAGATCATTTTAAAAAAATTAACCGATGATTTTTTTGGCATGATCTTTCCCAAACACCATTTTCCGATGTGTATAACTATAACGATCCCAATGTAGCGCTGTCCCACTGGTATAAGTTGTTCCTCGGTGTTCTTGACAGTCAGCACTATAAATCATTTTATAAAAACTAACAAATAAATGATAGAAGTAAATATTTTATGTTGTGTTTGTCAACTAAAGCCAAAAGTGCTAGTCCCTGATCACCTCGGTGCAGAGGGACAGAAAAATGGAGAAAACAACAACAACTTGACAGACATGCCCCGAGGCGCACTAAGCGTGTTAAACACCCCACTGTGCCTGAGTGGCTGACGGATGAGATTAAAACTGCGATGGAACAAAGAGATCTATTGAAACAACAAAAGAAATTTGACGAGTACAAAAAACAGCGAAACATAGTTAAATCATTAATACGTAAAGCACAGAGGCAGTATGCTGAAAAGATTATTGCGGGCGGCAAAGACATACGCAGCGTGTGGCAGGTGATTAAAATATTTACTAAGGACAACCTAGCAAATCAACGAGTGTTCCCCCGCACCTTACAGCTGATGTATTTAATGAACACTTTCTTAACATTGCTAAAACCCTGTCACAGACGAACACCAGTGAGCCAGGTGAATACGTATGTTCAGAACAATTGAAATAGCAGTCAGATAAACGCTGGCAATACTTTCTCAGTTCCCCTAATGACCGTCCTTGATGTAGGAAAATCTATAACCAACATGAAAAGTAAAATATCTTGTGGTGTTGACGGTATTAGCAGTAAAATCCTGAAAATTTCGCTCCCTTATATTGTTGGACCATTAACCTTTATATATAACCTTTCGATTAAAAAGAGCGTGTTTCCCGATGAACTGAAAATAGCAAAAGTTACTCCTCTACCAAAAAGCAAAGATCTGAGCGACCCAAGTGAGTACAGACCTATTTCAATCTTATCAGCAGTGTCCAAACAACTTGAAAAGCATATGCATAATCATTTACGTCCATTCCTGGGGGAAAACCGCCTTATTAGTACAGCACAATCAGATTTTCAAATCTAGCATATCATTTTCCGGTGCTACGTCATGGAATAACTTGCACTCTCATTTAAAGTCTATTTCAAAGTTATCTATCTTCAGAGCTAAGGTCAATAAATATTTGCTGTCGATGTGAATGTTCTATCTTTCTGCTCAGTATGTTGCGCCAGCACAGTAGATTGCTTCAGATTATGTAATAGTTCGACTGTCCGCGCAATAATATGTCAAGTTAATACCAGTTATATATATATATATATATATATATATATATATATATATATATATATATATATATATATATATATATATATATATATATATATATATATATATATATATATATATATATATATATATATATATATATATATATATATACAAGTTTTCATTAAATTCTGAGAATGCTTGCTAATGCTATGGGATTCCAGGCTGGTAAGCTTGCATTATGTGACCAGGACGTTAGCTGCCCTTTTGGGACTGTTTCGCTTATTAGATCTTTTGAGCCTTCCACTGAACATCTACTACATAAAGCAATAGGGACTACCCCTAGGCGCCTCGCCATACGCTGGAGAATATCCGGTCCTCCCCCTGAGGGGGGGAAGATAGAAATATTCCCAAACAGATATTGGACCTGCTGAGTAGATTTAAAGTTTTTGCCGCCTACAACCGATTGCTGTGAATGGATGAGATTTCGGTTTTCTAAGTATTCAGATAGATGCTTATGGATGTGCCGCTCTAAAGGCTTCGACAAAACCGGATATATTGATATGGGGTGAAAGTTGTTGATTTCACTCAAATCTTTTGATTTTGGTAGGGGTATCACTTTTGCGTCTTTAAATGCGTCCGGAAAACAGTTTTGGTTAATACAGAGATTGTAAATAAAAATTATATGTAATACTTTCGACAATAAATATGGAAGAGATATCTCGAGTATTTTTGAGCTCATCTCATCAGACCCGGATGACTTTTTATTTTCCATCAAGGTAATTAATTTGTCAACTTCTTGGACTGCTATAGGCGGTATCGTGAATGGTTCTTTATTCGTATTTTCCCGGTTAGTGGTCCACTAGCGCGTTCAGACAAGCATACTCACATGAGTTATTTTCTGTTGGGATTAGCGATTCCGCTACAGAGGTGAAGTGGTCGTTAAACCTATTTGCAGCGAGATGGGGTGGTAAAGGCGCACTATTTTTATTTGTACCTCTAGTTACTAAATTAATGGCACGCCATACAGTGGATGAGTCTTTGCTTTATTTAACTACTTTATCGAAAAGATATCTCTTGCATTTAAAACTATATATTTAACACGATTACGCTGTGTTTTGTATTCAGTAAACCGCTTATCTCTTCTTAGCTCGTCTCTGCGTTTCATAGCCTCAATCAGATCCGCAGTCAGCCATGGTGGAACGGTAGCGTATTTCACTCTTTTTTTATCTCAGAGTTTTGTTTAGCACACCAAGGAAGATCCGGTACCAGGTATCTAATGCTTTATTTGGATCACTATCGTTATACACGTCGATGAACCGTGCTGTGGCTAAATCAGCCAAGAATACACTTTCATTAAAGTTTTTAAACGATCTGTAAGTTATGCACGTGTGGACTTGCTTTACACGCTTTGGAAGTTTTGACAGCCATGTGCAGCTAATCCGATAGTGTTCGCTTACACTAAGCCTATTTACTTGAGTGTTGCTAACTGCTTTAGGTTCGTTGGTATAAATATGGTCTATAAAAGTGGCTGATGATGGGATCATTCTGGTGGGCGATGTTACCAATTGGTGGAAACCGACTAGGGTGTGATGGATGTGGTTTCTATCTATATCCCGTAGTCTTGCCGACCGTTGGGGCACTACTGATGACTTAGCAACCAGCTCCCTCCATTCCTCTCTGTTCTCTGCCATTCTTAGCGTATCACCCAGCCTCAGTCTTGTCCACTCTGAGCTATTGTCCTCCCATCTTTTCCTCTGTCTTCCTCTCCTTCGACCTCCTTGCACAGTGCCTTGCAAGATTGTTTTGGCAAGCCCTGCTGAACGCGTGAAATGCCCATACCACTTCAGTTTGCGTTTTTTCACAATGGCTAATAGGTCTTCATAGGGCCCGATGGCTTGCCTGATTCTGCTTCCCACTTCCTCGTTCGTGGTGTGATCTCTGTATGAAATGCCAAGCAGCCTTCGAAAACATCTCATTTCAGTGGCTTGTATCCTCCTTTCAAGGTCTGCTGTGAGGGTCCATGACTCGCAAGCATACAAGAACACTGAGATAACTAAGGAGCGCATCAGTCTGATCTTGGAGCAGAGCGTGATGTTTCTGTCCTTCCATATGGTCTTCAATCTTGTCAGTGCTGTTGTTGGCTGCGCAATCCTGGACAGTATTTCTGGTTTTGATCTCTCATCTGTCACAATGGCTCATAAGTATTCGAATGTATTAACTGTTTCTAGTTTTTGACTTCCAATCATGACGTCAGTGCCAATGCCACTGGTGTTATTGGTCATCAGTTTTGTCTTCTCTGCACCGATTTCCATCCTATACGCAATGGCTGTACTGTCTAGCTTTTCCACTAGGTGAGCTAGCTCATTCTCTGTTCCTCCAAGGCCATCAATGTCGTCCGCAAAGCGCAAGTTCGTGATTGTTCTGCCTCCAATACTGAAAATTCCTTCATGATCTTTCAGAGCGTCTGTCATGATTCTTTCCAGGAAGATGTTAAAAAGAGTAGGTGAGAGCAAGCAGCCTTGTCTGATTCCGACTGTAGTCCTAAAACAGTTCACTATTTTGCTGTTGAAGCAGACTGCGCTAGTATCATTGTTGTAAAGGTTTGCTATGACTTTGATCAGGTTGGCATTTATGTTGTATATCTTCATGGTGGACCAAAGGGCTGCATGCCACAACCTGTCAAACACTTTCTTAAAATCCACAAAGACATGATAGAGATCTTGCTGGTGCTGGGGGTACCTCTCACATAGAACTCTCAGGTTGAAAATCTGCTCAGTTGTGCTACGCCCTGGTCTGAAGCCTGCCTGTTTCTCAGCTATGATTTCCTCTGCCTGTGGCTTCAGCCTGTTCACTTTGCTTGGGTGGCATATAAGACTAATTGTGCGATAATTCTGGCATTGGTGCAAGTTGCCTTTTTTGGGGGGAGAGTTATTATAAGTGATTGGGTCCATGGTGTGGGCCAATCCCCTGACTGCCAGATCTTATTGCAGATTGTTAGTAAGGCGCTTATCATGTCTTCTCCCCCTTCTTGGACTAGCTCTGCAGGGATGTTGTCTGCTCCTGCTGCCTTCCCTTTTTTCGCTGAAAAAAGGATGTGGTTTAAGAAAGTCAATATTAACATCTCCAAGAAGGGGAAAATGTTTTGTTGCGAATATCTCTTTTATCGATCATGTGTAAAAAGCTATCGTACCACTCAAAAGTGGTTGCTGGGTTTCGCTACAGAAACCCGACAAGTAAGGGCGGAGATTTAGAGTGTTTGATTTCTACCCAAATACATTCTACATCACCAGTTTCTAGGTCTTGTCGCCTGCGGGTTATGTTTAGAATGGATTGATGGATATATACCGCTACACCTGTCTCACCCTGTACAGACGGGTCACTCCTGATAATAGAATAATTTGGGACGGCGATGGCTTCATTACTGATGTGGGCGGGTAAACGAGTCTCAGTTAAACCAAATATATGGAAATATTTGGGAGAATTAACATAAAAACAAACATCCTGAACTTTGTTTGCCAGGTGGTAGACATTTAGGTGGCCGATACGGAATTGTTGGCCTTTTTTCGAGGGCATATTCAAAGTCGTATAAGGCATGTTCAGATAATAAGGTAAAGAACCAGGGAACAAAACAAAGGTACAGGATACAGATACGAGAAGGTTACGCAGTTAAACAAAACAAAATTACATGTACAAATAAAATATCAGACGAAAAAATTAAAATCTAAATGGACTTTAGTCTCAGTAAGACAGTTGAACGGTTTAGGCCAGAAACCGTGTTTTTCAGCACAAGCAAAGAACACAATAACATAAACTTGCAGTAAACACTAAAAAACGGTAAGTGTACGATCTGAGAGAAAACAAACGCTATAAAGAAAGCGTTTATGTCAGAGTTCGTGTGTAACGAAGTCCATATGTTATAGCAACACACTCTCTTTTCATTGAAACTGTAAGACAGACGATAACCTCAGCCACCTCAGACCTCAAGTAAGGTTACTGGTCAAAAGAATTCACACAATGATCGTGCACTGTGAGTCATTATTACGCGTATAATTTGCAGTTTGTCCACTGTACTAGAACACTGTTTCACAGAGCACAAGTGCATTAGTGATCAGATGTGGTCATGTGTCTCTGTCACATAAAGGCGGTTAATCATAAGTAACTATGACAACCACCAGCAGCTAGTCTTAGTAATTCTCATAGCGTCACACACAAACACACACACACACACACACACACACACACACACACACACACACACACACACGCACGCACACACACACACACACACACACACACACACACACACACACACACACACACACACACACACGATCCACGGATTTGTATACGCACACCCTTTTCACTTCCAGCGCCAAGCACTAACGACTGATTGACCATGAAAGCAGAAAGGCATCGACGAGTTGTGCGCCCTGCA
Organism: Semisulcospira habei; assembly: GCA_036245525.1. Lineage (NCBI taxonomy): Eukaryota > Metazoa > Mollusca > Gastropoda > Semisulcospiridae > Semisulcospira > Semisulcospira habei. The sequence continues at coordinate 111,912,319 of BTPG01000001.1, read as the reverse complement.
GGGCGAAAACTGATCAGACAAAACCTTAGGGCAGTAAAGGTCTATCCATCGCTCTTCGTGTAAACACAGTACAGGGAGGGGGGGGGGGGAGAGAGAGAGAGAGTTAGTTAGTTATTTGGCTTTAACGCCAAACAGGCGACTAAGGCCATCTCACGGCGGGATGGGTAAAAATCTGGTCAACCAGACTAAAAGCAAGGTCTTAAGACAAGATGTAAATATAGCTTAAAAATGTCAGGCTAAAATGTCGCACAAGTCTTGAAAAGAAACGTATACAGACTCTCAAAAAGGGCAAATAAAAAAATTCACATAGTCTATGAATGCTCAGATCTTGTTAAAAATATTGCATTCTCTCAAGAAATTGAAGATTTTGAATGGGGGAACATCCCGGAACAAAACCTTCAAGGAGTCTGCTGTGAAGTGTTGATATCTCGTGTCAATTAGATCAGCACAAGACAGCAAAAGTGTGGAACAGAAAATTGCTCATCACAGGCAAAACACCATGGACGCTCATCCTGTTTACGTAAGTAAGAGTGCGTATCATACGTGTGCCCGATGTGGAGCCGAGTAAGGACAGTCTCCTCACGGCGGCTGCCACAGCGGAAAGGTAAACTATCGGACACCGTAGGAAGAGCTTCATGAAGCTTGTTCCCTTCCTCTTTGTCCCACTCGGACTGCCACTCACGGGCTATGTACGCACTAATCACAGAATTAAAATCACTATAAATAGACTGTGTATCAGGGACAGGGTCACTGCGGGCACTGTTGGCAGCAGAATCTGCGATTCTGTTGCCTTCTATGCCCACGTGGCCCGGGACCCAAATAAAAATGATGTCATAATATTCCTTCATCAAGTCTGCGTAGAGCTCTCTAATCTGCAACATCAGTGGGTGGTCTGTTCCCGCGCCCTGAAGGGTCTGCAGGGCAGAAAGAGAGTCAGACAGAATCAGGACGTTCCTTTCCCGAGACTGATAGGCATGATTGAGTGCCAGCAGAATTGCCTGCAGTTCTGCACTAAATACAGAGGAATAGTCAGGGAGGCGGAGCTTAAAAGGGCATCTAGGATGGCGGGAAGACACTGCAGCCGCAGCCACTCTCCCATCCTCAGACTTGGACCCATCCGTATAAATACGACAATAGCCAGGAGGACTTGAAAGGAGTTCATTGAGGCTCTGTTGGTATATGGCTGGTGGTGTACAATTCTTCTTGTGGGCGGTCAAATCCAGCAAGATGTCAGGAACTGATAGTAGCCAGGGTGGAGTGACGTGTTGCAGAGATTCCGAAACTTTGTCCAGGTCCACTCCGGCCACCTGCAAATGAGGTCGGACACGGAAGGAAAGTGGACGGACATCTCCCGGATGGGCATCGTAAATCTCTGCAAACGACAGGTTAAAAACACAATCATAGGCAGGATTGTCTGGATGGGCCTTCAGCTCCAGAACGTAGCTGAGCATGAGGCGGGTGCGGCGGAGCCTGAGAGAAGGCTCCGCGGGGGGGGGGGGGGGGAGAGAGAGAGAGAGAGAGAGAGAGAGAGAGAGAGAGAGAGAGAGAGAGAGACAGAGACAGAGAGACAGAGAGAGAGAGAGAGAGACAGAGAGGGAGAGAGAGAGAGAGAGAGAGAGAGAGAGAGAGAGAGAGAGAGAGAGAGAGAGAGAGAGAGAGAGAGAGAGAGAGAGAGAGAGAACAATGAACAATGAACCTTTATTTTCAAACGGTAGAAGTTATTGGTAACAGGACCAGTTTTCAAACTTACCGTTGCCGAGAGAGAGAGAGAGAGAGAGAGAGAGAGAGAGAGAGAGAGAGAGAGAGAGAGAGAGAGAGAGAGAGAGAGAGAGAGAGAGAGAGAGAGAGAGAGAGAATGACAATGACAATGATCGGGCGGTCCATGGCGCAGTGGTTAAGGCGCCTGCCACCAATGCTAAAAGTGCGAGGTTCGATTACGGGTTCCGGCGTCGGACTTTTCTCCTCTAGTAAGTGTCATCGTTAATTCGGGCGGATTGTCGGAGGTCACTTCTCTGGGTACTCCGGCTCTTCCTCCCCCTCCCCTATGGTACCGGTTTCAGGCCACTTTATACAATTTCAATACAAGCGATCAAAATTTCCGAAAACCTCAGTAGCTGAGCTGACCCTCCGCACCACGTGAATGTCCTGTGTATGTCTTGTACTGGGTTTGTCTTCAGTGTGTATGTATGTTTGTCACGTGAGCGTGCGTGTTGGGTTCAGTTCGCAGCGCTTTGAGCGATTCACAAAATTGGGAAAGATGCCTATATAATAACCGGTATTATTATTATTATTATTATTATTATTATTATTATTATTATTATTATTATTATTATTATTATCCTTTATTTGACAACGGTAAAAGTTTTGGTAGTAACAAACATTTTTTTTTATCTTGCCGTTGTTAGTCAACTGATTACTGAGTTACTATCGCACTAATTATTTTCTACTACTGAACAGTGGAAAGAAAGCTTCTTGACACAACACAGGCCAATAGAGAAGAAAAAAAATGTAAGGGGGGAAGTGATATAGGAATTACCAGCTTTACTTTAATGACATGTTGAGAGAGAGAGAGAGAGAGAGAGAGAGAGAGAGAGAGAGAGAGAGAGAGAGAGAGAGAGAGAGAGAGAGAGAGAGAGAGAGAGAGAGAGGGAGAGAGAGAGAGAGAGAGAGAGAGAGAGAGAGAGAGAGAGAGAGAGAGAGAGACAAAGAAGGCAAGCCTATTGCAGACAGAGCACACCAACTCGACAGATGGGCCGAGTATTTTGAAGAGTGTTGGCCGAGTATTTCGATTTCGAACAGACACAGCCCCCCCCCCCCCCCCCCCCCGACCCCCCCCCCCCCCCACCCCCCCCCCCCCCCACCCCCCCCCCCCCCCCAGACATCCAGGCAGCAGAGACCAACCTACCCATCAGCTGTGACAGACCCAGCCGGGAAGAGATCAGAAGAGCAGTGGCATTTTTGAAGAACGGCAAAGCAGCAGGGCAAGATGGCATCCCAGCGGAGTCTCTGAAAGCAGACCTACAGACAACAGTAGAGCTGCTGTACCCACTGTTTGGAAAGATCTGGGAAAAGGAGGTGATGCCGGCTGTCTGGAAGGAGCGGTACCTAATCAAGCTTCCCATGAAAGGCGACCTCAGCAAGTGTTCCAACTACAGAGGAATCACCTTGCTGTCAGTACCTTTAAAGGTCTTCAACAGGATCATCCTGGAGAGAATGAAGAGCTCCGTTGACCCCCAGCTGAGAGAACAGCAAGCAGGATTTAGTTAAAACCGATCATGTACAGACCAGATCGCCACTATCCGCATCATCGTGGAACAGTCTCTGGAGTGGAGCTCCCCGCTGTACGTCAACTTTGTGGATTACGAGAAAGCATTTGACAATGTGGACCGAGAGACTGTGGAAACTCCTACGACACTACGGTATACCCACAAAACTCGTCTGCCTGATCAAGAGCAGCTACGATGGCATGACATGTCGCGTGATCCACGAAGGGCAGTTCACCAGGGAGCACCGGGTCAGAACTGGTGTCAGGCAGGGGTGTTTGCTGTCTCAGTTCCTCTTCCAACTGGCCATAGACTGGGTCATGAAGAGGACCACAGAGCACATACGAAGTGGAATACAGTGGACACTGTGGACACAGCTTGACAACCTCGATTTTGCAGACGACTTGGCTTTACTCTCCCACACTCATCAACAAATTCAGGACAAGACCACGAGGCTTGCTGACATCTCGTCCCAAGTGGGCTTCACCATCCACAAACAGAAAACAAAGACATAGAGGCTGAACGCAACCAGGGAAGAACCAGTCTTGCATGCTGGCACCCCTTTGGCGGATGTGGAGTCCTTCACCTATCTCGGGAGCATCATAGACAGGAAAGGCGGCACTGATGCAGATGTCAGAGCACGAATCGGTAAAGCCAGAGCAGCCTTTCTCCAGTTGAAAAAAGTGTGGAGTTCCAGAGAGCTGTCACAACATACCAAAGTCCGGATTTTCAACTCCAAAGTAAAAGCAGTTCTCCTATATGGAGCAGAGACTTGGAGATTGACAAAAACCACAGTCAACAGAGTACAGATCTTCATAAACAGTTGCCTTAGAAGAATTTTGAAAATCCACTGGCCAGAGAAGATCAGCAACGTCAGACTCTGGGAGAGAACAGAGCAGATTACAGCAGAGAATGAAATTGGGCGAAGAAGATGGGGATGGATTGGTCACAGTCTGAGAAAGCCAGCTTCCAGTATCACTAGGCAGGCATTCTTATGGAACCCCCAGGAAAAGAGGAAAAGAGGCAGGCCGAGAAACACCTGGCGTCGAGACCTCCTAGCAGACATCAAGAGACTGGGAACCACCTGGAGTAAAATCGAAGAAGCACAGGACAGGAGTTGCTGGAGGTCTCACGTCTACGGCCTATACCCTGGGAGGGGTGACAGGCGTAAGTAAGTAAGTAAGATGTCTGCAGACAGATCAATGGTATGGTAAGCCTCATCAAGCATCCTCTGACCCTCGTCAGAATTCACTCTATCCGTATTTTCCTGTCGCAACTATGGATTCCAGATATATTTAGAAACAACCTGCTTTTCAACAAGCTCATCGGATGCTTGACAATGGCATAACATCTGCAGTACCAAAGGCATGTGGGCGATTCCACTCGATGTACAATTTCTACTGTACACTGTGGCACATCATGGCTACACAGAAAGTAGTCCACCACACTGTTACCATGAGGAGACACATAAGTAAATTTACCTGAGCTGGTGTCACTGTCCCCATTTAACACCCAGTGATTTAGAGGAACACATTTCTATTATTAGTCGTCCGAAATGGTTAATTACAACACCATCAGAGTTTCCAAAATTATCATCCACCTGGTCAATCCCTATCAAACCATCAATATTGCCATCATCTGCTTTGTTTTGCCATAGTCCAGTTTGTGCATTTAAGTTACCACAGACTATGTGACAGTTATTTTCCTTCTCCTGCATATCGAGAATCAACTGTTCGAGCAACGAGATGTTACTATTTTCAGTTTTCTCTTTGTAGTAAGGTGATGGCGATGGAGGTGCATATGAACACACTAAAATCACATCTTGCATTAACCCTACTATAGTTCCTGCTATTTTCACCACTATGGTATTGTCAAGACTAGTATCTATCCTGGTCACGTAACGTGCTACACTTTTCTTCACAAGGAAAACCACTCCACCGGATCCCCTACCTAGTTTCGACAGTTTGTTGACTGGGGCGCGGAAAACAATAAAGTCATAAAAGGAGATGGAGAAATCAAACGAGAAACTGGTGAATGATTCTATCAGACAAGAAAAATCAAAAGAAGTAATAAAGTTGACGAAATCTGGCTCACGTAACCTTTGCACAAGACCGTTCACATTCCAGCACAGAAACATGGCGGTTTTCTGACGAACAGCATCGCCAGGGCCGCGGCCACGCCGCTAGCCGCTCGCCGTGGGACTCCCATGACCCCGAACACGATGTTCTAGACCGGGTCTCGTAGGATGCTCGCTGGAACATATCGGTAACACGGGGCTGGCACCTGTCACGCGGCTGGTCACGACTGCCTGCCTCTCTCCCCCCCCCCCCCATCCCCACCCCCACCCCCCACCCCCACCCCCACCCTGCTGTGCTAGCCGGCTGGCTGTATGTAGTGGACGCGTCATAGGTCGCGTCACGTGTCTGGCGTGAGGAATCCCGAACAGCTGACAGGGAATCCCTCGGCGTTTCCCTGTGTTTACGGGAATTCCTCACAGGAGAGCGTAAAGGCGGTGGTAGGCGGAGACCCGTATCCTCTGTATCGCCCTCGCTCTCGCCGTTGCTGCAGTCAACACCCGAATCCTGCTGCTGCAGATGCTAGAGGTCGTCACGGACACTGGCGCGTACAGGCGCTGCGGGGTGACCCGTACCTTGGGGGTCGACTGCGGGGGCACGTCGATCTTCCGTGTACAGGCGGCCATTCTTGTAGTAGGCGAACTTTCCTGCCTTTTTCACCTGCTCGATCGCTGCCCTCTGTCGCCTGGTCAGATCAGCTGACATCTTGATGCCGCTGTCCCTGAGGCACGACAAGAACCTGGTGGTGGGGGTACTTAGCGTTCTCCGTTTTTACGGGGACCCACCCACCCTTTAGGCCCTCTCCACGTCGTGCCGCAGTGCTCGTTATAAGTACATCCACTATTTTCTGAGCACATGCGGTGTAGTCCTCCCTTGTAGACTCACGTATACCGATGAACTTTAAGTTGTTTCTGCGGGAAAATGTCTCTATATTGTCAATTTCATTCATCGATGCGCTTGTTTCTTGCCGAGTCTGATTCTGCTAACTTTCCTATATCAGCAGTGCGTCTCGCTAGCTTATCTCTCATATCTTTCGTGTCACCGTGTAACTGGGAGATTTTCTCCTCAATACGTCCATGGTTGGGGTCTATTATCTGTGTCTCTCGAAATTGTCCCCTAGCGCTTTCATCTGGTCCTCATTTTTTTTCTCCAGTCTATACATAAACGTCGCAATTTGGTCCTCCGTTATAGAGTCCGAAATAGCTCAGGCGGTTAAACGTCGGAGCATGAAAGCGAAGGGAATCGCCGGGTCGTGGGTTCGAATCCCGTCCCGGCCCCGGTAGCTGGACTCACAATCCAGGGGGAAAAGACGGGCTTGTTCAATAGCATGTCCGTTGAAAAGTCCTGGTAAATCAAAGTGGCACAGTTGGAGTGCGCCTGAGTTGATCAATGTTCAGGTCGTACTCCATAGGCAATAGATTTCCTGTCCCCCAGGGCAGTCCATTATCACTTCGGTGCCGTGGACGTTAAACCCGGAACTAATCAATCCTCCGTTACCGGACCCGGGTTAGGTTCTACGTCGCCACATCTTTCGAGCAACGACACGAAGAAAAGTAGGACAACAACACGCATGGCTTTGCTGCGTAGTGTGAGTCCCTTCACACGGCGTGCTACTTTGTCTGCGTTTCTCTTCAAAATCCACATTAAAACCGCGCAAAAAAATCCCGATTTTCGCACGTAGTTCTTCAGCACCCGCTGGCATTCGGCTCTTTGTCTCTCACGTGATGATTAATGATGGCTAAATTAGAGATAACGTACGTTTTTGTCGAAGATCCGAATTTTGCGTCCTTTCTCGATCGTGACTAGAGAGAATTGAAAGAATTGAATTTAAACTATACTTTCTAAGGATGAAGACAGTGGGCAAGCAGGCCTTTTTACATGTCTGTCCTTAATAACATTTTAAATAAATATAACAGCACAGAGAGAGAGAGAGAGAGAGAGAGAGAGAGAGAGAGAGAGAGAGAGAGAGAGAGAGAGAGAGAGAGAGAGAGAGAGAGAGAGAAAGAGAAATGGAGAGTATTTGTTAAGGTGATAGCTCTGTGATTTTAAATCCGTGATAATGCTTTAGGAACGCCTCTATAGGTTCCCTAGCAATCAAAGCTATCCTTACACTTGTTACAAGCTTTTCTCTTCACTTAAAACCAAGTGCTTGTTGAAGGATTACAAATAAGCATGGACGTGGAAAGGCCAGCAAATTGCTGCACCAAACCGTCACACTAAAGTTGACGTGTGCTAGCTTTTTCCCAAGAATGTAACAGCGTGCCAGTTTAGCCACTTTTTATCCATCAGGGATGCGAAATATACAGACCAACAAAAGAAACGCGAATTTCACCATAGCGCTTTCCTTGTAAATATGCCTTAATCCGGGTTATTGTAATTTAGTCACTTATAAGAAAATGTTATTAGGAGTATGTTATATGTCGTGTGCAAATAACATGTTTAGTCTTCAAAATCGCACATCGATTACTTTTGACGTCATCAGTGACACTACCATTACAGGCTATTGAAAATGAAATGGGGGGGGGGGGGGGGGGCATCTACAGGTGACACAACTGAAAGCCAACCAATGTGCAGTGTCAGTCACTGGAGCATAATAAAGAGGTTTAAAAATCATTCACATTAAATCAAATAAGATTTATTAAGAAAATGATGTGCATCGGAAGTTTTAATTTTCTAATGAATTGTCAGTCAAATTGTGTTTGAGGCAATTAATAGCATTGTAATCAATCCACACAACTTGTGTGTTAAAACATATCACAAAAAAAACTTGCTTCACAGAATTTGCCAGTTTTGCTTAGTTTAACCACTAATGAAACCTTCTGTACTTCAAGGTAAACGTGGGCGATAACTCATCCAATTTTTGGTGTGAAGGTAGCTCAGACATGAGGCTGAACATCTGAAGTAATCAATAACTAAGGTTTACTTGTTTTGCTAATAATAATAATAATTACGGTATTTATAATGCGCTTATCTTATAATAATTATAACTTTAAGCGCACACTCACAACTCGCGCACGCATGCGCACGCTTTAGACAATGACTCACGTACCACAAACAGTGAAATACATTACGACGGTCAGCTTGGGGTGGGGAGTGCGGTGATATAGTGCTAAAACTGTTGAAAGAGGTGAGTTTTGAGGGCGGACTGGAAGGAGGAGAGAGAGTGTTTCTGACGGAGAGAGAGTGGGAGAGTGTTCCAGATGGATGGACCGTAGACGGAGAAGGAGCGGGGACCGAAAGTGTTAAGTTTGGTGCGAGGGATATGGAGGCGGAGAGGGTCGGAGGCAGAGCGGAGGGAGCGGGAAGGTGTGTAGGGGTGAAGTAAGTTGGAGAGATAGGCAGGAGCGCAGTTGTTCAGGGATTTGTAGCAGAGAGACAGAACTTTGTATTGGATGCGTTGGGGGATGGGGAGCCAGTGAAGGAGTTTGAGCAGGGGTGTGATGTGGTCGGATTTTTTTCTTTCTGAGGACGAGGCGGGCAGCATTGTTCTGGACGCGTTGGAGAGTGAAGATGGTGGAGTGAGGGAGACCGGAAAGGAGAGAGTTGCAATAGTCAATGCGAGATAAGATGAGAGAGACAGCAAGTTTGGTGGCAGCTTCGGTAGTGAGGTATTTTCTGATCTGACTGATGCGGCGAAGGTGGAAATAGCATGCCTGGGTCGTGGCGGAGACGAAGTTGGTCATGGACAGAGAGGAATCGAGGATGACGCCGAGGTTCTTGGCCGAGTCAGAGAGGGAGATGGGGGTGCTATCGAGTTGAAGGTGGAGAGAGGGAGGGAGCTGGGAGAGTTTTTGGCGAGTGCCTACCAGCATGGCTTCCGTTTTGTCGTCGTTCAGTTTCAGCTTGTTTGCTGTCATCCAGTTTTTCACGTCTTTGTAGCAGTCAGCCGTGCGAGTCAGTAGTGACTGAGTGTTGTCGAGTTTGTCTTTGTCTTGCAGTTGTGAGTCGTCAGCGTAGAGGTGGTGGTGTATGCGGTGAGACTGGATGATGTTGGACAGAGGAGAGGTGTAGAGTGTGAAAAGGACCGGGCCCAGGACGGATCCCTGTGGAACTCCACAGGAGAGCGTTACCGGGTTGGAAGAGACGCCGTTGATGGTGACGGACTGCTGTCTGTCAGAGAGGTAGGAGAGAAACCAGGAGTGAGCAGAGTCAGTGATGCCGAAGGAGTGGTGGAGTCGGTGGAGGAGGATAGAGTGGTCTATAGTGTCAAAGGCGGCAGAGAGATCGAGTAGTGTAAGAAGGGAGATGTTGCCAGAGTCAGTGGAGAGAAGCAGCTCGTTTAAGATATGTAGAAGGGCTGTTTCAGTGCTGTGATGTTTGCGATAGGCAGACTGGAATGGACTGAGGAGGTTGTTGTCGGTGAGATGGAGGTTGAGCTGGTTGAGAACAACCTTCTCAAGAAGCTTGGACAGGAAAGAGAGATTGGAGACTGGGCGATAGTTCTTGAGTTCGTTTGGGTCGAGGTTGTGTTTTTTGTCAGTGTGTCTCTTTGTTTGCGGGTACACCTACAGTCACTTTTCGCTTTTTTAATGTAAGCAGTACATAAATAATGAAATAGATCTCCGCCATTTCTTTACAAGAATACATGACGTAATGCGGTGACGCAATGATAAAACAGTAATCGTAAACGTCACTAACGATATTCTGACATATCAAAAAGAACCGTGAAGGGAAAATCTGTCCCACGTATCTTTTAAAAGACGGCGCTTTTTTTTGAGAACAACACTTGCATCCAGACGTGTCCAGTCTGTGAGTACCGCTGCATATTTATAGTGTGCCTGTGTGTGTGCGTGTGTGTGTGTGCGTGTGTGTGTGTGTGTGTGTGTGTGTGTGTGTGTGTGTGTGTGTGTTTGTGTTTGTGTATGTATATGTATTTGTGCTATGTATGTAAACGCGAGAAACTCCGATATTTTTGTACGTTGTGCAAAGTTGAAACGTGAGGAAATGTTTTGTTCAAATTGAGCATATCAATGTCTTATTGAAAGGTTACATTACTTTTTTTCAGAAAAATGAATGACTAATATTAGAGTCAGCAATGTTTGTGATATTCACTTGAAATTTCGGAAAATGCTAGCCTAGAGAAAGACATTAAAAAAGTTCGTGACAAGAGACGATAAAAAAAAACCTGCCTCGCGAGAATTCTTGTAGGAAAAATATCTTAAAGTTTCAAGCTTGTCCTTATACAAGGACTGGTGCTAATCGTTAGCACACACACACACACACACACACACACACACACACACACACACACACACACACACACACACACACACACACATGGAGACAAAAGCGTCAGAGTGGGTTACCTACCATTTTATGTCAAAATGGGTTCCCATATTTCTATTTATTCTAGGGCTCGGAAATTGATGCCAATGTTTAGAACTCACCTTATAACTGAGCTCTATAACTTAAAATAAAATAGACATTTTCTAGAAACAGAGCCACTAGATAGAAAAAAATGGGTTTCTACCAATAAAGTGGGTGCCTCTCACACAAAAACTGGCATTACAGTCCAAATGGGTGTCTTCACAACATTAGGCGTCTGTAATAAGGTCAAGTTCATGGAATACTTCTGTTTCACGTTATTTTGGGGGGTTGTTGTTTTTTCAACTTATTGTGTATGTGCGCTTTAACATTTTTAACATTGTATGGTGCAAAATTCAATAAACACTGGCCCGTAACCTTTCGATTATGATTTTTACAGAGGAAATCTTTTAAACATTGCTGCGTTTTGTCCTTCTGAAGCAAAACAGTTTATCATGGCATTTATATGAGAATCAACATAATGTATTCTGGAAATTAAAGGCCTTTTTTTTTTTTTAGTTTTGGGTACTCTGGAGTTTCAGAGAAACAGCAACAGAGCATTTTGAATATTAACCCTTATCATTCGGAGTACACCAGTGTGTGCAACAAGTGTGACTGAAATAGTCCAAGGGTTAGTGCCAGAATAGCTTGGTGCCTGTAGGCGCCACGCTATTGTGGCACCACACTTGAACTAAAGCCATTGGTCTATGTCCTCATCTGTAAGTACTGTAATGTAGCTTGCATAGAATTATGGCAGTGAACAAATTTGAAGCTTTTAGCCTCAGTATGATGCGGGTCAAAAAGTGTGGAAAAATATGAAAGATAGAAAAAGACCCAGACGAAGAAACTAACACTTAACTTATTCTACCCCAGACACACCACAGCAAAATAAAGATCCACCCTGATAGTTCAAGGGTGATGCCAGAATAGCTTAGCGCCTATGGGCGCCAAGCTATTCTGGCATCACCCTTGAACTATCATGGTGGATCTGTGTCCTGCACTGCAACGCAGTCTTCTGAAGACGACTTCAACATTTGGGGATTCCGGTCTTGGGGTAGAATGAGTTAAAATGACAGAACAGAACACTGACATTAATTAATTAACTGACAACATAAGAAATCACTTGAAACTTCAGCCTTTATTATTGTCTTTCGTCCCCAACCAACCATTCTTCCGTTTGCAGAGTTTTAAATGGTATGCAGTATACAAAATGATCCAGGCAGACCACCACCCCCCCTCACAATAACACTCTTGTAATAAATCTTTACGTTGTCAAAGGTTTTCTTATCTTATTATTGTCTTTTGTCCCCAGCCGGCTGTTTCGTTTTGCAAATCCAAAGGTTATACAGTATACAAAATGATCCAGGCTTCCATCAGATAAAAAAAAGCAGGCTATACATGCTGAAACCACCCCAATAATAACACTCTTGTAATAAATCTGTATGAAACCGAAATGCCGCGAGAGGCGGGGAACCTCAATTCATTTCTTTTGTAACTTTTTCAGTCTGTTGCGGACGTAATCCTTAATGTTTGTCCAGCGCCTATGTATAAGTGCAGGCTCTTCTGCCATTGCGTGCTGTATCTCGGACTTTCCAGGAAGTTTGTTCATGACGAGGTGTGTCTTGAAACGAGTTTGAACAGCTTTCTCTTCAGCTTCCCCCCATGGTTTCCTTTTAAATCTAGCTTTCTTTCGAACAGGAGCTGACGCAGTACTGTCATCATCAAAACTATCTAGATTGTCATCAGGCTCTGGACGTCTTTTCTCCGTCATGCTCATTGATTCCTGTGTTGTTGACTTGCTACTTGCTTCATTCACAGGTGCTGTTCCCCCCGAGACCTCCCTGCCAGTTTCTGATATGTCTTCATTGTCAAAGTCAATCTCTTCATCATCGTCCAGCTCAGCTCTAATGCAACTCTCAAAATCTGCCATCCCATTGTTAACTGACAGAAGAATCTTTGCCACTTTTGCCTTTTGAAGGACGTCTTGAGGTTGGCGGTGGATATGGCGATGTATCCGAATATCATGACCAAGGAAATCTGCCAGCTGATCCTGGTCTAACTCCGAGGTGGCCATTGACTGAGCCAAAGTTGCAACCTGCTTCCGTAACTGAGTAAATGTGACACCCGTGCTTCTAGGGCATGGGCCTTCAGAACATCATGGCCTCTGTAAGGCCTCTGACCAGAAGGTGTGGCAAAGATGTACTGGGAATCAGCGAGAGCTGGCACTGATTGCCTCATTTGAAGGATTCTGTCCACAGTTGTCATCATCTTCTTCGTCAGCAAAACGGGAACACTCCTATTAAACTTGCCTCTGATTTCCACTCGCTGAAAATGATTCACCGTTTTCTTCTCAACCTCTGTGAGACTTTTCAAGATATCTTGATTGGTGATCGATCCAATCTTAGCATTCTGGAAGTCTGACACCTTCATTCTCTGAACTTCTCCCCCTCGTTTTCGGTTGAAAAGTGATACAGCACAAAGAGTTGCTTTAACCACTGTCGGATAATCTTCCGAAACCATCCTTGTCTCAAGAAGCTGTTGGACCTTCCTCACATCTTCACATGATGGGATCAGCTTGGGTTTGTTCATGGTCATTTTCCCGACCGACTGGGCTGCTGTAGTGGACACACAATCATACCAGTCCCCATTTTCAAGACAAGCTTGCCACACACTTTGCATGCATGTTTCTTGTCCAATTTGTACTTTCCTTTCCCTCTCTGCGACACGTGCACACCTGTTTCTTCTGTAAGTGCTCTTTCCCCACCCCCAGCATCATGTTCCTTCTGCCTATCCACATTCTCATTGCCACCCCCTAACGCACACTGCACCTTGCTGGTACTAGCGTCACCGACACCTGGCCACCCCGAACCTGCCACTTTGATGAAATCTAACATAGTCGATACAATACTGTCTATGTCAGAGATCCCAGCAATTGATGCCGACACACCTGAGCTCGAGCCAGGAACAAACTCCTCGTTATCACTGCCCTCGTATTGCGATGCGTTTGCACTCTCAGTCTCAGGTCCATCCCAGGGTCCATTTGCCAACTGGAGAAAAAAAGAAAGAAAGATTGAAACCAAAGCTGCATTAGGACAGAAACAGCCCAATTTTGGTTTAAGGGGCCTTGCACAAGAATAAAAAGAGTAATCCCGTGTATGACCGATTTACATATGTGTGACCTCGGTGACGAGGGCTGGCTTCTGCAGCAGCAAAATCCACGTTTTCTGAAAATGCAAGCAGTTTTCACACATTTGTCAACACTGCTTGACCCTTTGAGAGAGGTCACTCAAATTGGCATGTTTTAAAAGGTCTTGCCACAAAGTATCCTTGGGCCAAGCTTGAAGAATGTGGCTTGAATAGTCTCCGAGAAAATGCTACCATTAACTCATTCTACCCCAGACACACCACAGCAGGATAAGGATCGACCATGATAGTTCAAAGGTGATGCCAGAATAGCTTGGCGCCTATGGGCGCCAAGCTATTCTGGCATCACCCTTGAACTATCATGGTCGATCTGTGTCCTGCGCTGCAATGCGGTCTTGAGAGGACAGGGGCAAAATTTAAGGATTTTGGTGTTGGTGTAGAATGAGTTAAAGTTTACCATGGATGATGGACGGACGACCAGTGGCCCAGAACATAAACTCACTTTTGCTTCGCACGCCAGCCAATAAAATGAAGATCGTCATAGAATCACTTTACTTACCATTTTGTAATTGGGAGCATTCCTCTGCCGTCCATGCACCCTCCTACCAGACGCACCCTCTGTGGCAGAGGCTGGGGGGGGCTATGATGCTGCAGCTGACTAATTTTGCCATGGGCCTTGGTCATGTGCCAGGAAGGGGCGTGCTTGTCCACTTCCATAGATCCCCATGGGTTTGGACATCCTGCTGCCATCCGGCGCTGGGTGTGTGCAGAAAGTCCTGAGCCGGTGTGACCAAAACGGTGTTGCTGCAAACATGTCCAATACAACAATGTAAACCATTGACATTTTGAATCAGATTGATTGTACATTGCTTAACGTCCCGACAGCAACAAGGCTTTCTCAGGACATGCCTGCACTGCTTGTGAAAAAAAACTAAACAGAACATTGAATTATGTCGCCAGCCTGTCAAATACGTTAAATAAACCTAACACATGTGGCCTAAATAAAGCTAAGACCATTTAGCAACACACATCCAATATTAAGAGCTACAGACAGTGCAGACAGTAGGGAGAGTTTTAAAAAGGCAAATACAGGCGAATGGACAAAGGGTAGACAGAAACACATGCCCCAGAATAGAGAGAAAAACCCAACCTGTGGGGCTGATCAGTGTGACCCTGGGAACTAAAAACTGGTAATACAGTAAAAAGCGACACTTCAGTTGCACAATCCGAAAGACCTGTTTGTGGAAGTTTGTTCTTCGAATCACGAGGCAGTTTTGCGAATGAGGATTGAAATCTGGCGCCATTTTTTTTTAAAATTCAACTCATACTGTGCATGCATGTGTCAAGTTACTTTTTGATCACTGACAATCAATTATGTCAGAAAAAAGGAAACAAAATCGCATGGCAGATTGACCTTGTAATGGTGTTATTGAACGAATTCCTTTCATTGAAGAAGAAAGCTTTTGTTAAAATCGTGGGGTTATATTATCTTTTACTACAAGACTCAACGGTCAGAGAGGAATTCACGGACCGAGCCACGGCTGAAGCAGACGCCTTATTTTTCTTGGCCAAACGGGTATTGGGGATTGGAGGCATCTCTCAGTTAAATAACTGCCCTGAACAAGTACATTTGGGCGTGCTCTTAACTAAGAAATATTGCATAAAGTACCTCTGTAAACGTGAAGAATGGCCAGCGGGGGACGAAAGACGTTTTAGGAAGGGCAAGGGAAACAACTCCGTTCATCGGTGTTACTGACCAATCAGCGATCATCAAGTTGATCTGAAAACACTCGCTTCCGTGTGAACACACAGGCCCAGGGCGTCGCAAAAACACATGAAGTAAATCTGGGAAAATGGGGACATCCTATTTTGATATTTTTTTCTGCCTTTTGAATGAAAGATAATGCAGAAACAACCCTCAGAAAAAATGAGTGCCTGACTTGGTCACCCAGAATTTTACACACACCCATTTTGCATAAGGATGGTAAAGAAAGTCTCCCATTTCAGTGGTTTCATGTACACACACACACACACACACACACACACACACACACACACACACACACACACACACACACACACACACACACACACACACACACACACACGCACACACACACACAGCAATATCGAGCTGATTTAGTTGAATTATTTTCTGGTCATAAGTAGGCGCAACATTGTACTTGGCATCTACATCAAATTGAAACACGTTTGTATTAACAATTGTTGGTGATTTCAATTCCATCACGCTTTTTTATGAGATAGTAAAAATGTTTATTACCTTAACAAATCTTGATACAAGCAAACCAGTGATGTTAACTAATGGAATTGATAATCGTGATGGTCACAGGGCTGTAGCTATCTATGAATTGTTATACAATGTAAAGTGATTTAATGTAACAAATGACGGTTACATTGTAGCTGGAACTGTTGATGGCATTAGTAGGGCTGACATTACTAGGGCTGATGCTTTATGATCTGAAACTTATGACTTTTGTACTTAGCTGAATGGCTACGAAATGAATTTAAAATTAAAGCAACTTTAAATTACTTGTTTCATTTGAAGTTCTGAAAGATTGTCAGTATTCATTATCAGACAGATTTATAGTGTTACTTGGTTTTTTAAGCAAAAACGAAATAGGAATTTTAAAATATATTAAAGATGAAGATTGGACATTTGAGTTAGATAGAGGACTTATAAGGGCAAATAAACAAAAAATAACTGGAAGATATCAAGTTCATTTGTCAGTACATAAAATACTAAACATTCTTTTAAAAGTAGTAAACACAACTGAAAATGTGCACAATGATGGACCTTCAATTTTGTTAAGATGTGTGCTGACTGGGACTGCTCCTTATTGTGAAAGTGGAGTTGTTAGATTTCCTAATTTGCAATATAAAAAATTAGGTTCCGGTTTCTTTGAATCACTGTGTTTATCTGTAACTAATCAGGTGGGCAAACCAGTTTTGATGCATGATTTTAGTGTTGTCTTAGAAGTTAAATAAATTTTTTTTGTTTATAAAAATGAGTTTTGGTCCCAAACCAAAAATTATACCAGTTGCCTGTCCAGTAGCAGAGTTGAAAGATGTGGCTGATGTGCAGGGTTTTGATAAAGAAGGAGAGGTAGGAGAAGTGTATGACATTGAACTTGATTTTTTGGGATTATACAGAAGAAAGATAATTGATGATGTGAAAGAAGATGCAGAAAGATGATATCCTAAACTTAATCAGCTTCATGATGTCACTGTACATAGTCCTGTTAATAATGCGCTCTACATCTTAAACATGTGGATAATAAGTGGGTAGCTGTTCCTGCTCCTACACTTGCACCCACAATTGACTGGGACATAAAGTTTGAATTATTAGTCTTTATGTATATACTGAAGAAGGAGCCTTAGTATTTGGGAAAGTTATTAACTCTGAGCCGTTGCTTGTGAGTCTTGTTCCGAGCTTTTCTGAAGAAAACTATAGCAGAGATAAACTAAAACTGCAACAGTATGAGGAACGATGGTATCTTCTTACAAATAGAAAGGGTAGATCAGATACTTCTGTTGTGTTTGTATCAGCAAATTTAACCAAACCTAGAGAAGCGACAATAGTTTTTAAAATTATTACGAGATCTTTAGAGGGTGTTAAAGAAGCAAATATCGCACAGGGAATCAACCTTACGTGGGATAACTCAGTGACAGAGTCAGCAAAGGTCTTTATTGCTATTAGAAAAGGCAGAGATGTAGAAGTATTGAGCAGTAAGACAGGTGTTAAAGTAGTAGTTGATTAAACAACTCTAGTTTATCTAAGTTACATAAACCTTGAACACATAGATCTTGTTTCATTTTAATACACTAGCAAATTGTATACACTCGACGAGTTGCAAAATGCAAATGCTGATCTTTTTTTATGTCTTTAAATAGTTGTCTTTAAAAAATTGTAAACTTGTATCCACAACTATCGCCTGATCTGATTGTGCCCGATAAACATTACAGGCAGACTCATTCTGAATAATAAATATTACAGAAGCATTGAAGTATTTGGAAGGTGAAGAGGCAATATACTCCAAGTGAAATAGACGGTTTAACACAGTTTTCAGTTCTGTACAAAACACATCAATGGCTGTGGATGCGGTTTCAGCTAGATGTTCTGTAGGGGGTATTGTTCTGTTTGCAATGGGGACTGGTAGTATAATTGGGATTGCTATTGAAGGAGTTAGCATTGCCACATGACTGGCATGATTTGGTTTGGAGGCCCTTATCAAAAGATTTCAAAATAAGTTACAAAAGCATGAGACAATGAGCAGCTTGCTGGAGCAAAGCTTAGTAGTATGAAACTTATTATCATCAGTAAAGCTTTGGGAAAAAAATAAAATCGATGATGATGAGTTTAAAAGAGTGCAGGGTGATTTGACCAATTACAAACAACAGAAGTCTGAAATTCAGAATAAGATGCGTAGCCAACCCGTGAATGTTGAAGAACTAAAGGCATTTTTTTTTTAGATAAAGGGAAAAAATGGGCGTAAAAGAAACAATGGAAAAAGTGCAAAGATTTTAAGAAAGTAAAGATAACTATTGGTAATTGTTCATTATTTCTATCATACACTTCACAGAGACATGACTCGTCACTCACGCCTGTCTGTTTAATGCCTTCAGCTCCACCGCCAGAGTATTACTGAGAAAAAAGTTATTTATTTGTCCATGTAACTTGGCAAATCTGTCCGAGTCAGTTGTTGACTGGAGTCAAGAACTTATAAGAATGTATGTTTAGGTTCTTATAAGTTCTTATGATGATGATAGAACTTTATTGCCATATGTAACAATACATTAGGAAATCGTTGCGGTGCCGCGCAACATAAAAGGACTGAAGAACATTAAACACATCATAATCAAAATATAATTAAGCTACTAACGTGCACACACACACACACACACACACACACACACACACACATACACACACACACACCGGTATGCCTTAGTACTGAACTATTGTGGTCTAAGCATAAAGACAATAAACACGATTTCACAGTAACACAAATTACATAGGACATATCATAATATAAAAATGAACACGTCACTAGCATCATAGACACAGCAGTGTATTTAGCCCTATTTCCAGGCCCGCACATTAGTTTGGCCAGCCACCTGCTGCTGTGGAATGCAGGCACCCCCCCCCCACCCCCACCCTGCCAGCAGGCTATTTAGGTAACTGTCGGCATCAACTATTCCTTCTATAATCTATGTCACGGTTGCGGCGGGACTAATGATGTGTGTGTTGTGCCCATGTGTAATGTTCTCTAACTCTGCTTCCTCAGTTTTCTAAGTTTATGTCAACTAACTTATAAAAACTTATGCCAACTAATTTATAAGAACTTAAAAAGTTACCTGTAAAGATAGTTGGCAGTTGTAGGTGACTTTGGAAATTTGTTATCAAGTATCTGTAGGTAACTTTGAAATTTTGTTATCAAGTACATCTAGGTAAGTGCTAACATTTTTCTTGTTTATTTTATTTTTTGTGTATGTGTGAGTTGTGTATAGTCATTTTTTTTTAAATTAGCCTTGTTGGGTATTGGCTTAGAGATAATGGTATAGATGGCCAAGATTACCCTTTTTATCTCTCTCTCTCTCTCTCTCACACACACACACACACACACACACACACACACACACACACACACACACACACACACACACGCACACACACACTCACACACACACAGTGGAGGACGCACCCCCACCCCACTCCACACACACACACACACACACACACACACAGACAGACGCACACACACTGTCATACATACAAACACACGTACACGCACATACACATGAGCAAGCACAAAATCTTTAATCATACATGTATGATTTATTGTAGACTCCAGTCTGCAGAACACATTACCAAACTAGAGTTTCAGATTTAGTTGTTTGACACAGCCATGTAACACTTCAAGCTGAAAAAACGCCAAGCCCGCATGCAAGCAGTCAGTATGGTTGTCAACTCCAGTTCTGCCTTAGCTACCGCCTTCCCGGCAAGAACGCTAACTCTGAGTCACCCTTCCACACACCTTATCGTATTTCACAAGCCTTCCGTAGCAACTGCGTTCCCTGCAAGAACGTATTTGCTAAGGCCCTTATAAACAGAATCATTTAACTCTGAGTCACCCTTCAATACACCTTATCGTATTTCACAAGCCTTCCTTAGCCAGCCGCGTGCGCGTGGTATAAATAGCCAGCTTAGAAACCACGCTGACAAGCTGTCAATGACTGGGCAAAATTGAAGGCTTGTGGTGACTCGGCAGATTTGAAGAAGTGTCGTTTACTCCACAGCAGATTTGAAAGGCTAGCTAAATCAAACAACTGACGAAAATAACTGCCCATATTATTGGATAGAATCGGGCAGTTTTTTTTTTCTTGTTTTTGTTTTGTTTTTGTTTTTTGTGTTGTTTTTTTTTTTTTGTATCCTGTAATAACCTGTAGTATACCACCAAACATATTTTAAACATAGCCAATGTTAGTGTAGGCAAATCACACTCGGCTAGCTAACAATCTATCAGTAATATTTCCTTTTATAACCTTTTTTCACTAACTCAGTAATCTTTTTTTTTGTTTGTTTTTGTTTCAAAATACTGCTAATGAGTACAACAGTCAAACTAACCATCTCACCGTAGTAATATTCCGCAAGATTTAGTGATATCACTGAATAAAATTATAAAGTCCGTCATTTGTGGTACCTCCAAGAAACTGAAAAAAACCACATCCTTCTCACACACTGTCGCATTGTAGAAATGACTGCGACACACGGTGACTGCTGACTAAGCCAGTCAAGGGATTGACACGTGGCGTTGCGCTTAGCAATACTGACGTCACAATCGTTGGCGGGATTGTCACGTGGCGATCACGGATCATATGTAGTCTTCCCGCTCTCATTTATGTCTATCGGGAATTCCCAAAATATGGTAAGCAGACAAAGACTAGGCTAATCATTCCCAATATCAGCAGATCGCTGATTTGAGGTGCATTTGGAAAGGTAAAGGCTGACAGCATTGATATCTTAATTAGTGTTTGTTTAATAGGTTGATGGCATTATTAATTTAGGCGAGCTGGAAATCTTTTGCACTGAATGCATTAAAAGGGATCCGGGTTTTTTCGAAGGCTGTTGATCATATAAGCTCTTTTTGCCAACAATGGCTAATTAAGCTCGTCTAATTAAGATAATTTAACACAAAAAAACCAAATTGTCTGACTGTTGTCCATTCTATTATCTATGAGTTTTACATTGTATCAGTTGTGCCTCTGATTTCTTGTCGTTCATTCACCTGTTCGTGTTGCACTGGATAGTCTTGCGTTGGATTTGCTTTGTGTTGTGCAGTTCGCTCGTTCGCATTATTTACAGTCTGCACGTTTTTATTCATTATGTCTTGTTTGACGTTTTATCAGTTGTGTCTCTGATTTCTTGTAGCTCATTTACCTGTTCATGTGTAAACACTGATTGCGAGAACCAACATTCTCATTGTTTGACGTTGTATCAGTTGTGCCTCTGATTTCTTGCAGCTTGTTCGCCTGTTCGTGTTACTCTGTATGTTTTTACTTTGGAATTGCTATATTATGTGTTGTGTAACTCGCTTGTTCCTTTCATTTACAGTCTACTGTATTCGTGTTACTCTGCTTCGGAATTGCTTTATTTTGTTACGTAATTCTCTGGTTCGTTTCATTTTTCAGCTTGTTTTTTTTGGGACTTTAACCTCGTACTAAAGGACTTCCCTGGGGCTAGACCTTGCTTTCAGGGTCCGAAGAAATCGAAAAGTGGGTGGGGGGGGGGGGGAGTGGAGGGGAGGGGGTAGAGAGAAAAAGGGCGCGTGTGTGTTAACACTGACCATTCGCCAAGGGGTGAGGGGGGGGGATGGAGGGGGGTGGGGGATGTAAACAAACTCCGGGTACTTTGTTATTTAACATTTATGGGTGTTCGTTAAAAGCTCTGAGGAAAACGGAGTATGTTTTCACATAGAAGATACTTAAAACTTACAGAAAATCCGGACAATACAAAACATCCAACTTACTAATTTTTTTCACATTGTAAGTATCCTAGCTCGCCATAATCGCCTAGGCTATATGACACTCTGACTTTTTAATCAACAGCACTAAAGGCCCTAAAATATGTAAAAATTGCGGAGGGTTCATAAAAAGAATCGCGGGGATTAATGAGGAGTATCGAAACCACAAAACACGACGTGGAGGTGTGCAACTGTTTAACGAAACAAATATGACTAATTAGATACCTGGAATTTCCATTTCTGTAGATCTGTCTACGTAGGAATAGCGGCGTCACTTGACCAAGTGTGAAAACGGATGAAGAACGCTATATAATCTGAGCCTGGTCTTAAGGCTCGATCAAAAGCATCACCTTGACGAAGACTTTTACAAGAGAAGAGGAATCTGCAAGGATCGTCCAAAGGTACCGTTGTTTATTTGCATTTACGTATTCTAAATACATGTACACCTATCTATATCCGTTGTTCTCTAAACCCATTGTGCATGGATCAAACTGTACTGCTACATGCACAATGGGGGTAAACCCCTTTACTGGTTAATGACTGCCGAACGAACGCCGAGAGAACTCTCATGAGTAATACTCTAGGCAGAGCCTGTTGACAAGATTGCGAAAGTCTGATTTTCTCACATTGTAAAGAACAGCTATTGTTGAAGCAATCAGAAATACCGTCCAAAGACTCCAAGATATCTACTGTCCATAACAGAATATTCTTTTTTTCTCCGCCTGCCCACCGTAAAAAAAATGAAACATACATAATATCACATAATTCAGTATACAATCACATAATATTATGTTAGTTTTATTGACAGTTACAGAATAATATTAATAAGACAACGATTATATCTATCCATTCATCCATCTATCCATCCATCCATCCATCCATCCATCAATCTATCTACCTATATCCCGTAGTCTTGCCGTCCATCCATCCATTCATCCATCCATGGAGCAGAGTGTGATCCATCCACCCATCCATCCAAGCATCTACCTACCTACCTACCTACCTATCTATCTATCTATCTATCTATCTATCTATCTATCTATCTATCTATCTATCTATCTATCTATCTATCTATCTATCTATCTATCTATCTATATCCCGTAGTCCTGCCGTCCATCCATCCATCCATCCATCCATCCATCCATCCATCCATCTATATCCCGTAGTCTTGCCAACCGTTGGGGCACCACTGATGACTTGGCAACCAGCTCCCTCCATTTCTCTCTGTTCTCTGCCATTCTTAGCATATCGCCCAGCTTCAGTCCTGTCCACTCTGAGATATTGTCCTTCAATCGTTTCCTCTGTTTTCCTTTCCTTCGTCCTCCTTGCACAGTGCCTTGCATGATTGTTTTGGCAACCCCCGCTTAACACGTGACATGCCCATACCACTTCAGTTTGCGTTTTTTTCCCAATGGCTAATAGCTCTTCATAGGGCCCGATGGCTTGCCTGATTCTGCTTCCCACTCACTTCCTCGTTCTTGATGTGATCTCTGTATAAAATGCCAGGCAGCCTTCGAAAACATATCATTTCAGTGGCTTGTATCCTCCGTTCGAGGTCTGCTGTGAGGGTTCATGACTTGCAGGTATACAAGAAAACTGAGATGACTAAGGAGTGCGTCAGTCTGATCTTGGAGCAGAGTGTGATTTTTCTGTCCTTCTATATAGTATTCAATCTTGTCAGTGCTGTTGTTTTCTGCGCAGTCCTGGACAGTATTTCTGGTTTTGATCCCTCATCTGTCACAATGGCTCCTAAGTATTTGAATTTATAAATAATAAATAAAATAATTCCGGTATTTATAATGCGCTTATCTTATAATAATTATAACTCTAAGCGCGCACTCACAACTCACGCACGCATGCGCACGCTTTAGACAACGACTAACGTACCACAAATAGTGAAATACATTACGACAGTCAGCTTGGGATGGGGAGTGTGGTGATATAGTGCTAGAACTGTTGAAAGAGGTGAGTTTTGAGGGTGGAATGGAAGGAGGAGAGAGAGTGTTTCTGACGGAGAGAGAGTGGGAGAGTGTTCCAGGTGGATGGACCGTCTACTGAGAAGGAGCGGGGGCCCGAAAGTGCTGAGTTTGGTGCGGGGGATGTAGAGGCGGAGAGGGTCGGAGGCGAAGCGGAGGGAGCGGGGAGGAGTGTAGGGGTGAAGTAAGTTTGAGAGATAGGCAGGAGCGCAGTTGTTCAGGGATTTGTAGCAGAGTGACAACATCTTGTATTGGATGCGTTGGGGGATGGGACGCCAGTGAAGGATTTTGAGCAGGGGAGTGATGTGGTCGGATTCTTTATTTCTGAGGACGAGGCGGGCAGCATTGTTCTGGACGCGCTGGAGAGTGAAAGTGGTGGAGTGAGGGAGGCCGGAAAGGAGAGAGTTGCAGTAGTCGATTCGAGATAGGATGAGAGACACAGCAAGTTTGGTGGCAGCTTCGGTAGTGAGGTATTTTCTGATCTGAATGATGCGGCGGAGGTGGAAGCTGGTCATGGAAAGAGAGGAATCGAGGATAACGCCAAGGTTTTTGGCCGAGCCAGAGAGGGAGATGGGGGTGCTGTTGAGTTGAAGGTGGAGAGAGGGAGGGAGCTGGGAAAGTTTCAGGCGAGTGCCTACCAGCATGACTACCGTTTTGTCGTCATTCAGTTTAAGCTTGTTTGATGTCATCCAGTTTTTCACGTCTTCGTAGCAGTTAGCCGTGCGAGTCAGTAGTGACTGAGTGTTGTCGAGTTTGTCTTTGTCTAGTAGTTGTGAGTCGTCAGCGTAGAGGTGGTGGTGTATGTGGTGAGACTGGATGATGTTGGACAGGGGAAAGGTGTAGAGTGTGAAAAGGACCGGGCCCAGGACAGAATCATGTGGAACTCCCAGGAGAGCGTGACTGGGTTAGAGGAGACGCCGTCGATGGTGACGGACTGCTGTCTGTCGGAGAGACAGGAGAGAAACCGGGAGTGAGTAGGGTCAGTGATGCCAAAGGAGTGGTGAAGGCGGTGAAGGAGGATAGAGTGGTCTATAGTGTCGAAGGCGGCAGAGAGGTCGAGTAGCGTAAGAAGGGAGATGTTGCCCGAGTAGGTGGAGAGAAGCAGGTCGTTTAAGATATGTAGAAGGGCTGTTTCAGTGCTGTGATGTTTGCGATAGGCACAACTGGAAGGGAATGAGGTGGCGAGGTGGAGGTTGAGCTGCTTGAGAACGACCTTCTCAAGAAGCTTGGACAGGAAAGAGAGATTGGAGACTGGGCGATAGTTTTTGAGTTCGTTTGGGTCGAGGTTGTGTTTTTTGAGGAGAGGACGAACGATGGCGGACTTGAAGATATCAGGGACGGAGCCGTTCTCTAGAGATGTGTTGATGATGTCGGTTATGAAGGGCAGAAGTTTTGGAAGGCCGTCCCGGTAGAGAGAAGCTGGGAGAGGGTCTAGTTCGCAGGTTTTGAGAGGCATGGACTTTATGGTCTTGAGGACTTCGTCCTGAGAGACGGGCCGCAAGGACGAGAGGGGGGTGCCGGAAAAGTGGGTGTCGGGAGGGCAAGGCGGAGAAGGCAGAGTGTCGAGTGTGTTGTGCAGAGTTTGGATTTTGTCGGAAAAATAGGTGGAAAAAGCGGACGGGAGTTCTTCTTTGCTGTGTGTGTTGGGGAGAGGACAGTCTTTAGAAATGCCTAGGAGTGTGTTCATGGTAGCATAGAGGGTTTTGGAAGAAGTGGATTCCAGGATTTTGTTTTGAAGGTGTTTACGTTTGGAGTCGAAGATCATTCTGCAAACTTTGGATCTAGTTGTTTGGAAGATCTGTCTGTGAACGGTGAGGTCAGATGAGCGCCAGCGGCATTCCGTTTGTCGGCGCTCGCGCTTGGCCTCAGCTATGTCGTCAGTGAGCCAGGGGGAGGGGGGTCGGTTGGGTATGGAGCAGGTGGTGACATGTGCATGGGTGTCTAGAATTTTTCGAAGGGAGGAGTCGAAATGGGATGCAAGATCAGGAGAGGAGGCGGGGTCCAGGAGAAGGTCGACAGCTTCGTCGAAGAAGCTCTCTCGGTTGACAGATTTTAGTTTGCGACGAGAGACAAGGAGCTTGGGTTTTTTTCGGGGGATGTAGGTTGAGGGAGACGAGAATAGCGAGGTGGTCAGAGGGAAGCACGGAGGAGGTGTCAGAGTCGAGAAAGAGTTGATCGGAGGTGCGGGTGATGATCCAGTCGAGGGTGTGGCCGAGTCGGTGGGTGGGTTTGGTGATGTGTTGTGTAAGATTGTTGTTTGAAAGTGATGTGCAAAGGCTTTTTGTGTCAGGGTGGTCGGGTTTGTCGAAGTGGAAGTTAAAGTCGCCAAGAAGGATGTGTTTTCCTGGTCGTGTTCTGTAGTGGTCGAGGAGGAGGTCGAACTCGGTGAGGAACATGGAGTTTGTGAGTTTGTTTTGAGAGCTTGGAGGGGGGGGGGGGAGGGGCCCGATAGATACATGAGAAGAGGGACTTACCAGGGAGTGTTGCTACGGCCTCGACAGATTCAAAGGAGGGACGAGCGAAAGGTAGAGACTGAGAGAAGGAGAGGTGAGCGGAAAGACAGTCCCTGTAGATGATGGCAAATGCCCCCCCCCCCCCACCCCTCTGGAAGCGCGCGGGAAGGAGGCCAGGCGGTAGCCACTCGGAGTGACGCTGGCGATGATGGGTTCATCGCCAGCTGAGCGGAGCCACGTTTCGGTGATCACGACAACATCTATGTCATTGTCTAGAATGAAATCTGAAATCACGTCGGCTTTGCCATCTTTGCAGACAGACTGTGCATTGAACAGACACAGTTTTAGGTTGGGTGAGACAGAAAAGGAAGAGAAAGAAGAAACGGACGAATAAGAGGACAAAGAAGGAGGAGGGTAGGGAGGGGGAAAAGAGGATGGAGGGGGGAAAGATGAGGGAGGGGGGAGGAGGAAAAGACGGGGAAGGAGAACCGGGCAAGAAAGAGGATGCGAGAGGAGGGTGAGAGGGGGAAGAGAAAGGGGGAGGAAGGAGAGTAGGAAAAGATGAGGAAGAGCGAGGGGAAGGGTGAAGGGGAGGAGAAGGGGGAAAAGGGGACGAGGAATAAAAGCAGGCGAATGAGGAGGGGGTGGGGGGAGGGAGGGGAGGAGGGTGGGGGAGGAGGCGGCCGAGGAGAGCAGGGAGCGGTAGGTGAGGAAGACAGGAGAAGAAATGGGAGAAGAAGGAAGCTATGGGGAGAAGACGGGGAGGCGGGGGGAGGCGGAAGGGGTGGAAGGACATAGGAAAAGGGGAAGAAGTGTGTGGGTGTGGGTGTGGTGGTGAGTCGTGCCTTCTGCTAATTCCATCCCTGCGGCCTCTCTTTCGCGACCGGATGCCACGTAGGGCATTTGCAACACTGTCGGCGGCACCGGCCGCGCAATAGGTGGCGTGGCGACGTAGAGATAGCAGTTGTTGGCGTGTGTGTCTGATGAGCATGATTGTTTGTGAGGACAGGAAAGAGGAAGACGGGACGAGGATGCAGTAGGGTGTGTGTGTGTGTGTGTGTTTGTGTGTGGGTGTGTGTGTATGTGTGTGTGTGTGTGTGTGTGTGCGTGTGTGTGTGTCAGTGTGTGTGTGAGCGGTGTGGTAGGGGAGCGACCTGATAATACGCAAGGGGGAAAAAGTACAGAAGGTGTGTGTGTGAGTTTCTGTGTGTGTACGTGCGCGCGCGCGCGCGCGCGCGTGTGTGTGTGTGTGTGTGTGTGTGTGTGTGTGTGTGTGTGTGTGTGTGTGCCGGCGTGTGTGTGAGTGTGGTAGGGGAGCGACGCTGATAATACGCAAAAACCAACACTGAAAGGGTAGAAGGGATACAGGGGAAACAAATTACAAGCGGACAATCCCGGTCGGTCAGCGGCGAGATCACAGGTGGGGAGGGCGAGATGTCGACGGGAAATAACAAATTTAGGGCAGCACACATAAAACCTATAGGACGGTAGGAACACGAACAACAGCCAGCAATAGATGCGGGTAGCGAACAGACTCACACAGTAAACACTTCGCACACTAAAGCGTAGCACGTAAAAACAGGGCAGCGAAAAAGGCCCGCAACCGGCCACGCTACGGGGAGGCAAAATGGCGACGTAAACAAAGTTTAAACGATAGACACTTTTCAATACGAAACCGAATCAGCGGCAAGCAGATCCGACGAAAAACAAGCATACCATCCTCATCAGCACACTCTTATGCGATACTCAGCAGACTTTCAGCACACATAAACACAGTACATCCAACGAAAGCACTAAAACACTGGGAACACAAAACACGTGGTGGCAAAATGGCGATGTAAACAAAGTTCAAAGATAGACACTATTCAATACGATACCAAATCAGCAGCAAGCAAATCCGACGAAAAACAAGCATACAATCCTCATCAGTACACTCTTATGCGATACTCAGCAGACTTTCAGCACAAATAAACACAGTACATCCAACGAAAAGCACTAAAACAATGGGAGCACAAAACACGTGGTGGTCGCACAAACAAGATGGCGCATTTATTAACGGTTTCCAGTTTTTGGCTCCAACCATGACGTCAGTGCCAATGACACTCGTGTTATTGGTCATCAGTTTGGTCTTCTCTCCACTGATTTCCATCCCATACGCAATGGCTGTACTGTCCAGCTTTTCCACCAGGGCTCCTTCTCCGTTCCTGCAAGGCCAACGAATGTCGTCCGCAAAAGACAAGTTCGTGATTGTTCTGATTCCAAAACTGACAGTTTTTTCATGATCTTTCAGAGCGTTTGTCATGATTGATTCCAGGAAGTTGTTGAAAAAGAGTAGGTGAGAGCAAGCAGCCTTGTCTGACTCCAAATGTAGTCATAAACCAGTTTCCTGTTTGGCCGTTGAAGCAGACAGCGCTATTGGCCTTCTTGTAAAGGTTTGCTATAACTTTGATCAGGTTGGCATTGATGTTGTTGTCACGACACGCCTGACGGAGTCAGGGCGCCGTGGACAATATGAGTGCAGACACTCGAGAAAACCCACCCACTCTAAATAAATAACGCAACGCCAGTGATAAACAACAAACAAATCCTTTATTACCTACCCTTACTCTAACTCCCAACCCAACCCACTAACGCCCCATACACTCACACATACCCACACATGCACTCATAACGTATTAACACTTAAAAAAGATTAACATATAAAAAAATGACTAACAAGTGAAAATGACTAACAGGTGAATATGACTAACAGGTGAATATGACTAACAGACGAAAATGACTAACAGGTGAATATGACTAACAGACGAAAATGACTAACAGGTGAATATGACTAACAGACGAAAATGACTAACATGTGAATATGACTAACAGACGAAAATGACTAATATGTGAATATGACTAACAGACGAAAATGACTAATATGGCCAACGGCTATACAAGGCGGGTAACTTTGTCTCTGTACAGTGTCCTCTGTCCCACACTAGACAGGGTGGCTCATAACGTACGAGTACTACCCCTGCACCACAGAGCACCGTAGCCGCGCTTGCCCACGCACGCCTGTGACCGACGCTCAGAACGTAGAATCAGCCTGCTGTAGCCCAACGTACTTGTCCAACAGGACCGGCTAGCGAAGGCGTTCCGACTCCCGATGATGCGTCACCGTTGGTCGTGGATGATGAGATCGAAGAACGAAATCTTCGAAGCCAATGATCGAAGCCAATGATCGAAGCCAATGATCGAAGCCAATCTTCGAAGCCAGTCTTCGAAGCCAGTGCACTGGAAAAGGGCGCATTGTCAGTCAAAGTGCCAACACAGTTAATTCTGGCCTATTTGACACGCACCTACTCACAAACCACGTGAGTTGTGCCTCGTCTCACCCTAATACCTGCCTTGGCCATATTAAATATACAATCATGGATATGAAAGCTTCCTATGTACATTCAACATTCACCAGGTCTGCAGTACACTAGCATTAAGCTAGCACAACCACTTTTGTATAATAACATTGCCACTGCTAAAACCAACATTATCAAAATATCCAGATGTACATACAAAGATATAAAATAATCACCAGCAACCACCCAACGTGACAATCTTATAACATTACATCTAGGACTTAATACCAATATATTTGAAAGGATACCCACTTTAATTCATTTTACAACATGGCCCTTTAAATATACTCACTCGGCGACAGCCGAACATAAACTAAATCCGACACCCACCACATTACAACCCAACCTAAAAACCATGGTTAAAGACTCAATTAAAACATCACTAAAAAAACTAGACGAACATACCCTTCCGCCCCTATGTACACATTCATACACCCGAGAGCACAGCAGCTAACTGAGAAAAATGGCATGAATAATTTACCTGTCACTGGTGAGTCCTCCGGCAGGACGAGACAAACAGGACAAACACGAACCGGAGGGGTCTTCTGATGAGCAGCAGCCGTGGTCACAAGTCTCTCGGGACACCCACACCCAGGAACACTGGCCGTGGTCTTGCAGGGAGGGTAAAAGAACCCTCACACAGCTTGTCAAGGGCTCCAAACGAGGCCGCACCCTGACCCAGACTCTCACTTCGCTGGCTAACTCCGCTGACTGACTAATATCCTACTGCTACCTCGCAGGTTAACTTTGCTTCTGAACACTGTTCGGTTTAAAGCTACTTGGCTAAAGCGTGCAACCGCTGTAATCGCTCACTGTTAAGCTTGCTGCACGGGCTTTACGATTACGCTCACACTACGTTTATTAACTTCCCTAAACTAAGGCTATGTACAGAATTCGGCGATCTACATTTATTAACAGAAAAACGACTTGGCGAAAAAAATAAAACAACATGTCACATCCGTTACGTGACATACCCCCCTCCCAGATCAAACACCCGGGTTTGATTACTATATGACTGTCCCAATACTGCTTCCACATTTACGGTTTCTACCACCCTGTTCTACTCAAAAAGTCAGCAGGTACATTTACTTTACCGGCTATGCTTTCTACTCTAATGGAAAATGGCTGCAACTGCAAAGCCCACCTCATCAGTCGACTGTTTGTGGATTTAGCTTGTTGCAAGTACTGCAATGGTCTATGGTCGGTCTGTACGACGAATGTCCTACCATACAGATACTGACGGAATTTTTGAATTCCCCACACGATTGCAAGACACTCCTTTTCGATGGTGGAGTAGTTACGCTCTGCTTTGGATAGTTTCTTGCTCGCGCATGCAACAGGCTGTAAACCGTTACCATGGTCCTGACATAATACGGCCCCTACCCCCCCCCCCCCCCCCCCCTTCGGACGCATCTGTCTGCAACACGAAGAGACGATCGAAGTCTGGCAATGAGCACACAGGACCTGAACACAGTCGCGCCTTCAGCGTCTCAAATGCTGTCTCACATGCATTGTTCCAACCGATCTGTCCAGTCTTTCCTCCCTTGGTTAGGTCGGTTAGTGGGGCTGCTATGGCCGCAAAGTTAGGAACGAACCGGCGGTAATAATTTGCCAACCCAAGAAACGATCTGACTTGTTTCTTTGTTTGTGGTCGCGGCGCGTCTTTTATCCGCTGCATCTTGTCTCCCTTTGGTTTTATCTGACCGTTACCCACTGTATGCCCCAGATATTCCAACTGCTTGAACCCCAAGTAACACTTAGTAGGTCTGGCCGCCAACAGGACCTCTCTTAGCCTACCAAAGAGCTGGGCAATACACTGTAAGTGACGTTCTTTAGTGGAGGAAGCAATCATGACATCGTCCATGAAATTGCTAACTTCTGTCAATCGCAAAGGTTCTAGTAACCTCCTCATCATTCGGGAAAAGATTGCCCCTGCCGTCTTTAACCCGAAAGGCATTACCTTCCACTGGAATTGTCCTGCCGGTGTGGTGAAAGCAGTTTTCGGTTTGTCGCTCTCTAACATGGGTACCTGCCAGTAGCCTTTAGCTAGGTCTAACTTACTCAAGTACTTAGCCTTGGACAGTAAGGAAAATAGGTACTCCACGTCAGGCATTGGCTCAGCATCGAACACGACCTTTTGATTCAGTTTCCTAAAATCTACACAAAACCTAACAGTGCCATCCTTCTTCTTCACCAAGATGATCGGTGAGTTGCATGGGGAATTGGCTCTCTCGATTACTCCCATCTCTAGCATAGCATCCACTTCGGCTTTGACTACCTCTAGCTGAGAATGAGGTAGAGGATATTGCTTCGTTCTCACCGGCACTTCATCAGTCAAGTGGATTTCACACGAGTCTAGTGTCGTCCTCAACGGATAATCTGTCAAAATATCCTTAAACTGGACAGTCAGAGCTTGTATACTAGAATGGATTTCTGGACAGTTAGGATCAAGATGGACGTCGGAGGGTCCTTCAGACACTACCAAAGGAATGGTGGGTACTTCCTTTACCACCATGAATGCCTCTCCCCCCTCATCTTCGTCCTCCTCATCTATCACTACTGTAGCTACTGACACTCGTTCTTGGAACTTTTTCAACAGATTTGCATGGTACAGTTTATTTTTACTGCCCACCCGTACCCTGTAGTCACACTCTCCGATTCTCTCTAGAATTTCGAATGGTCCCTGCCAAGCCATCTCCAGCTTGTTGTGTTTAACTGGAAGTAACAACAAAACCTTGTCTCCTGCACTAAAACTGCGTGGTTTGGCTCTGCGGTCAAAGTGCTGTTTCTGCTTTTTCGAAGCTAGCTTCAAATTCTGTTGCGCTAACCTGCACGTCTCTTCAATGCGATTCCGTAAATCTACCACGTACTGGCTTGCATCTCTCACCTCTTCTCCCATCTGCTCTTTCGTCCACAGATCCCGTAGAACTGACATGGGCCCCCTTACAGTCTTGCCGTACAATAACTCGAACGGCGCGAACCCCGTCGATTCCTGAGGAACCTCCCTGTACGCAAACAGCAATGAGGGAATGTATCTGTCCCAACATCGAGGTTGCTCGCTAGCTAACTTCTTCAACATGGACACCAAGGTACCGTTGAAACGTTCGACTAGGCCATTTGCCTGCGGATGGTAAGGAGTAGTACACTTGCCTTGGATGCACAGCAAACGGTTGACTTCAGACATCACTTGTGAAGTGAACTGGGACCCTTGGTCGGTGAGCACCTCCCTCGGAATTCCCACCCTAGACCAGATTTCTAACAATGCCTCAGCGACCCTTTCTGCTTCGATCCCCTTTAAAGGTACTGCCTCGGGGTATCGAGTGGCGTAATCGACGGTCACGAGAATGAACCGGTTTCCTCTGTCGGAAGCTGGAGCAATAGGCCCCACAATGTCTACCGCTACTCTCTGAAATGGTTCTTCTACTAGCGGAAGCTGTTGCATAGGAACCCGTGGTACTCTCCCTCTTGGTACTACCTTCTGACATTGTTCGCACGACTCACAGTACCTGCGAACTTGAGCACACAGCCCCGGCCAATAGAAAGTACCCCAAATGCGTTCCCGGGTTCTCTTGCCTCCCAAATGCCCCCCCCCCCTCCCCCCCATCGGTGGGTCGTGCGCTAAACGCATTACAGTCTCCCTCAAAGGCTTCGGGACGACTAACTGGGACGTTTGGCTGCCTCCTTTGCTATAGACCCGATACAGAATTCCCTTCCTCCTGCAAAATTCTATCAGACTTTTCCCTGACGGAATTGCTCGGCCCTCTTCGGCCAACTTCCTAGCGCGAGCTAGAGTTTCGTCCTGGTTTTGCCCCTCTATCAGCTGGGCAGGAGTCACATTGAGATCGGCCTGCTTAACGACTTTCAGCGCGCTCTCTCCTCCCTTTTCCCTCTGAATCTGAGCTCGAGTTTGGACTGCTGCTGCCATAGCACACTCACTGGCATCAATGGATACGGGACTACGTTTCCCATCTGAAAAAGTCACCCAGTTCCCTAGGATTACGTCCGGTCCCATGCGCTCCATTACGATAAGCTCGATCGTCCCTCGCACGAATGGGGAATCGATTTCAACCCATGCAGTCGGATACTTATCGGACTTAGTATGGTCGACGGGATTGACGTCTATGAACCGACCTGTAAGATCCCTGGGTTCTATCCACTTGGCGGCGATCGCACTCATATCCGCGCCGGTATCACGCATGATACGAACTTCCTTTCCCTTGGCTAATCCCTTACTCCACGGGTCGTAGGGCCGGATCGTCCGCATCCCTACGGTCACGGGCTCTGTCATTACGGCTACTGTCTCAGGAGCAATGGTGACTTGGTTAACTGACGCCTTACTCTGACAGTTCCTTGCTAAGTGCCCTGGTTTATTACACTTGAAACACAGCCGTTCCCCAGTCCCCCTGCCTGAACTAGCTGGTTCTGCCCTATGTTCTGCTTTGGTCTCAGGGGGTTTATTCGACCCTTTGTCCTTCTTGAACGGCGGACGAATCGGCCCCCCACCCAATGGACGCGAGACTGCCCGTTTGGTATCGATATGGAGCTGCGCTAGCTCCGCGGCCTCTTCACCATTCCTAGGACGTTTTTCCCTAACGAACATTTCCAGGTCTGCATTCATAATAGCATAAAGTTGCTCAGACAGAAACATGTCTAGCACTTGTTCTACGTCCTCTATGTTCTTATGGGCTAAAGTGAACCAACGCTTGACTGAGGTCTTCAACCTAACGAACAACTGTGGAAACGTTTCGAGACTCTCCTTTTTGGCTTCGCGAAACTGGCGCCTGTAATATTCAGCGTCACGCCTGAATCTTCTCAATAAGGTCTCCCTCACCACCTCAAAATCTTCCCCTTGCTCTACCGTCAGCCTAAGGTATGCATCACGGGCCTCCCCCTGCAATAGAGGTGCTAACCTTATCCCCCATACCTCTTTCGGCCACCCCTGGGTTTCGGCTACTCTCTCAAAGAGCTGAAGGTAAGATTCCACATCTTCCTTATCCTCTAACGGACGCATCTTGAGCGAGTAATGCTGACTAGACTCCGTAACTGACTTCTTTTCCGATGCTGCTAACTGTAATCTAAGCCGCGTCTCGGCCGCGACGAGCTCTTCTTTCCGTGCTTGTTCCGCGGCGGCTAGCTCCTCTCCCCGCGCTTGTTCCGCGGCAGCTAGCTTACGCTCGGTCAACGCTAAGTCATCCCGCCTAGCTTGCTCTGCGGCCTCACGGTCCATCTGGAGCCGTCTCTCGGCTGCCTCGCGGTCCATCTGACGCTGCTTCTCTACTGCCTCGCGGTCCATCTGGAGCCGTCTCTCTACCGCCTCACGGTCCATCTGGAGCTGCCTCTCTAACGCCCTACGCTCTAGGTCACGTTCCCGTTTTTCTTCCTCTCTCCTAACTTCGGACAGGATGAACTGGGTAAGAGCTCCCCCACTAAGTCCTAGGCCCTCTCCTAGCACTTTATACTGCTCATATGGGTTTACCATCACCCCTAACCCCTCTTTACTTTCCTGATCCCTACTGGGTGTCAGTCCTGCTGCAGTGAGAGTACGGGTAAGGGTACTCACCACCGTTTCCTTCCGAGAGGGGCCAAAGTGGCTCCTCTCTCTCCTGGACCCTCATCCCCTGCACCACCACCCTCGGACTCAGGGTCGTGCCCCGACGTGGCACGGATGGCCCTGGTATCCCGTTTAGGGGGCATCCTGGTGTGGGTGTCACGGAGGCAGCGACGACAACTGCTCCCCAGCAGGACCCCTGACAAAGAAAAAACAAAACAAATAAATACACAGAATACAAACAACGAATAAGGACTAGACAGTGACAAGAGCCGAAGGGTCCTCACCACTCGGTACCTGAGTAATGAGAGGCAACCACTCATGCCACCCCTCGTTTATGCGCACTGCACTCTCTGGCCGTGGCCCCCTCGCGCAATACGCCCCCACTCCCGCCAACCGCCCGCTAAATCTTACTCGTACCACAACACGAACAAACGGTCACTGGCGCACAAAAATACCCTAATCTACTTAACCTGTTACCTCCCCCTAATCCTTATCCCACCGCTGCCACCAAATATGTCACGACACGCCTGACGGAGTCAGGGCGCCGTGGACAATATGAGTGCAGACACTCGAGAAAACCCACCCACTCTAAATAAATAACGCAACGCCAGTGATAAACAACAAACAAATCCTTTATTACCTACCCTTACTCTAACTCCCAACCCAACCCACTAACGCCCCACACACTCACACATACCCACACATGCACTCATAACGTATTAACACTTAAAAAAGATTAACATATAAAAAAATGACTAACAAGTGAAAATGACTAACAGGTGAATATGACTAACAGGTGAATATGACTAACAGACGAAAATGACTAACAGGTGAATATGACTAACAGACGAAAATGACTAACAGGTGAATATGACTAACAGACGAAAATGACTAACATGTGAATATGACTAACAGACGAAAATGACTAATATGTGAATATGACTAACAGACGAAAATGACTAATATGGCCAACGGCTATACAAGGCGGGTAACTTTGTCTCTGTACAGTGTCCTCTGTCCCACACTAGACAGGGTGGCTCATAACGTACGAGTACTACCCCTGCACCACAGAGCACCGTAGCCGCGCTTGCCCACGCACGCCTGTGACCGACGCTCAGAACGTAGAATCAGCCTGCTGTAGCCCAACGTACTTGTCCAACAGGACCGGCTAGCGAAGGCGTTCCGACTCCCGATGATGCGTCACCGTTGGTCGTGGATGATGAGATCGAAGAACGAAATCTTCGAAGCCAATAATCGAAGCCAATGATCGAAGCCAATCTTCGAAGCCAGTCTTCGAAGCCAGTGCACTGGAAAAGGGCGCATTGTCAGTCAAAGTGCCAACACAGTTAATTCTGGCCTATTTGACACGCACCTACTCACAAACCACGTGAGTTGTGCCTCGTGTCACCCTAATACCTGCCTTGGCCATATTAAATATACAATCATGGATATGAAAGCTTCCTATGTACATTCAACATTCACCAGGTCTGCACTATTCTATTACACTAGCATTAAGCTAGCACAACCACTTTTGTATAATAACATTGCCACTGCTAAAACCAACATTATCAAAATATCCAGATGTACATACAAAGATATAAAATAATCACCAGCAACCACCCAACGTGACAATCTTATAACATTACATCTAGGACTTAATACCAATATATTTGAAAGGATACCCACTTTAATTCATTTTACAACATGGCCCTTTAAATATACTCACTCGGCGACAGCCGAACATAAACTAAATCCGACACCCACCACATTACAACCCAACCTAAAAACCATGGTTAAAGACTCAATTAAAACATCACTAAAAAAAACTAGACGAACATACCCTTCCGCCCCTATGTACACATTCATACACCCGAGAGCACAGCAGCTAACTGAGAAAAATGGCATGAATAATTTACCTGTCACTGGTGAGTCCTCCGGCAGGACGAGACAAACAGGACAAACACGAACCGGAGGGGTCTTCTGATGAGCAGCAGCCGTGGTCACAAGTCTCTCGGGACACCCACACCCAGGAACACTGGCCGTGGTCTGGCAGGGAGGGTAAAAGAACCCTCACACAGCTTGTCAAGGGCTCCAAACGAGGCCGCACCCTGACCCAGACTCTCACTTCGCTGGCTAACTCCGCTGACTGACTAATATCCTACTGCTACCTCGCAGGTTAACTTTGCTTCTGAACACTGTTCGGTTTAAAGCTACTTGGCTAAAGCGTGCAACCGCTGTAATCGCTCACTGTTAAGCTTGCTGCACGGGCTTTACGATTACGCTCACACTACGTTTATTAACTTCCCTTAACTAAGGCTATGTACAGAATTCGGCGATCTACATTTATTAACAGAAAAACGACTTGGCGAAAAAAATAAAACAACATGTCACATCCGTTACGTGACAGTTGTATAGCTTCATGGTGGACCAAAGGGCTGCATGCCACACCCTTTCAATTGCTTTCATAAAATCCACAAAGACATGAAATAGGTCTTGCTGGTGCTGGAGGTGCCTCTCACATAGAACTCTCAGGTTCAAGATCTGCTCAGTTGTGCTGCACCCTGGCCTGATGTCTGCCTGTTCCTCAGCTTTGTTTCCTTCTGCCTGTGGCTTCAGCCTGTACAGCAGAATCTTTAACATGACTTTGCTTGGTTGGCATATAAGACTGATCGTGCGATAATTCTGGCATTGATGTAGGTTGCCTTTTTGGGGGAAAGTTATTATAAGTGATTGGGTCCATGGTGCAATCCCCTGACTGCCAGATCTTATTGCAGATTGTTAGTAAGGCGCTTATCATGTCTTCTCCCCTTCTTACACTAGTTCTGCATTCGGGTGACTGTGGTCCTATTGACTCGAAAAGCGCGAGATGTATCATAAACTTTAACCCCTTAACTGCCAGAGCGAGGCGAACGCTACCCATCATTTCATACTGACGACTAACACTCTGGCAACATGCATTGCGCTATTACATCACAATATACAACATTTGTCTGGCATTCAAATATTAACGTCACATTAAAAAGTCTTCTTGCCAAGTCACAATGCAACGATTGTTTTTTAATTAAATGTGCATATTGTCTAAATCCACCATATTAAATCATAAATATCACCTGCACAGAAATTAACAAAAGTACCTTTTTTTTGCAGGATTCATGCTATTTAAAAACTAGATCATCCGAAAACTTTGCATCCAGATATTTTTGAAAAATTTCAATCTCTCCGTTTGTAACCGACGTTATGTACAGTAGTAGCAAGACACTCTCCGTTAACTTTTGTTTAGTTACGGAGATATCGGCGTTTACAATTAGGCGAATAGGGAGATTACAGCAAACCGTTTTTACTTTGACAACATTTGTTACCTGGTAGAATCGTGGTCGTAGTATGATAACTACACAAATGCACAGACGTAGAGTTCTTTAAAAAAAAAACCTCGTTCAGCTGCAATCCGTCACACGTGGCTTAATGATGTAGACAATACTGGAGTAACAGTTCCAACAATATTTTATTACAGCGATGCGATCTCCAAAAAATGCGTTCACAAGTGCACCAACAATAATACAAAGTCCTCTCAACTTTGACAAAATGCGTTTCTCATACAATGTACATCATCATTCACTGCATAACTCCGTCACTGACAAAGAAGCACGATATCTTGTGTAGCGCTCTCTCAATGTCAATACACTCTTCGATACACTGCAATTGAACACTGTACCGACGCTGTTACATCGCAATTATACAACTGAACAATGTACACCGGTGCTTCCTAGCACGACTCTTTTGTAGTGGTATGTTTTCCAGAAAAATCAAGCAAAATCGTACAACACAACCAATCAAACCACAGTACGTAACTAAAACTCATAGGTACAATCACACTCGAATATTCTGTAAAAGTCTGGCTGCTATTTTCAACGTCTATGTTAGGAAAATCCCCGGCGCGCCATGACGTCACATAAAAGTAGGCCAGACAGGTCACGACCTTGCCCGCTCTATTTGGTAAACACGCGATCAGTGCATTAGTACTGAAAGCTAAGCGACACGCACGCAGTAAACAAATGAATATCCGAGCTGTTTCTAGACTCTTCGTGACAACTCCGTGCGGCAACAGATAAACAACACCGCACTATTCGTAAACGAAAGTGAAATTCACTGAAAAGGTACGTGATTCGAAATCATGATAGCTCAAATAAAAGAACGGATCGCTTCCCACGATATATGCATGCACGCTCTCACAAAACAACACTACCACAATCGTAACAACATTCATCCATGTTGATCTTTGATAAACTTATTTTCTGTTCTTCTGCATGTGCAGTTTTAATCAAATATTGTGGCGATGGTGTTGGACTAAACGAATTTCAAGTTACGGTTCCAAAATATCTTTGTAGTTTAGGGGATGTAATACTGCCTGAGACAAGCCTTGTGTTCGCTGCTGATTTGACTTGTGGTTTGAAACCCCTCAAAAACACATATGTATCCAATTTTGTTGACAATTATTGTGACAGTATATAAGGGAAGGACCAATGTTTTATCTTAAGTTGAAAAATTAAGAAAATGTTGTCTATTTCATAAGTTATAATATGTATTTTCACGTAAAACATATCACCGAATTCGGTCAGGTGTCGTTGCCAAAACCATGAATATCCCTTTTAGTACTTTTAATACCAGCGAAAGCGAGTAGGATAAGTTTTAAGACAACAAGAGTGAGAGCCTCAGTGTCACCGAAACATCGATGTAAGAATCTATTTGCTACTCACCTTTTTTTCTTAGCGTAAATCCGCTGTGAGCTGGTTTTCGGCACACGCCTAGTCACAACAAAGCCTGCATTGTATCTGGCAAAGATCTCGACGTAATTAACTTTGTAATGTGACGTTAATATTTTGAATGCCAGACAACTGTTCCTATATGGTGATGTAATAGCGCAATGCATGTCGCCAAAGCGTTAATTGTTAGTATGAAATGATGGGTAGCTTTCGCTGGCAGTTAAGGGGATAAAGATTACAATGCATCTTGCGCTTTTCGAGTCAGTAGGACCACAGTCGCCCCACTACAAGCCCGTGGCTTTTCTACGCGCCTCGATGAATACCACCATGAATACCAGTCGCGCACCTGTGGTCGGGCAGTCTTTCTGTACTATGATGCCGCTGACGGCGCCAACCCCAACGAACATAACGATGAATGTTAATGTGTAATGTGTAATGTGTATGATGATAATAATTTACAGATGCGAGCCACAACGTTTGCGTGCCTGCTGATCGCGTTTTGCTCCTGCCTGGCCTGTCCCTTGAGGAAACCCAGAGGAAGTTGGTTGGACAACCTGCAAAACACATTAAATGACGCAGTGAAAGGCGTCAAGTACGCAGCGAAAAGCGTGAAGAACGCAGGGGATATCGCAGTGGAAGGCGTGAAAAATGTAAAAATGTAAACTCTCTCCCCAGTGCTCAAAGGCCATCGGGCCGACATCGACCAGATGGCCTTTGGCGCATTGGGTCTCTCTCTCTCTCTCTCTCTCTCTCTCTCTCTCTCTCTCTCTCTCTTTCTTTGTTTGTTTGTTTGTTTGTTTGCTTCTAGTACTATTGATTTTGATTTGATACGTATGTACACTATATGAATATGTAACTATAGTCTAATATCATGTTCATATGTGTATTTTTCTGTTCTGATAGGCCATTGACCTGTAGGTGTGCGTGAGAGAATGAGGTGTGTGTGTGTGTGTGTGTGTGTGTGTGTGTGTGTGTGTGTGTATGTGTGCGTGAGAGAAAGATACATAGAGAGCACAACCCCACCCATTTCGTAATCAATAGATTTTTTAATTAACTCAGTAATCAGACTAACGACCTCCAATAATGATAATCATCTCTTTGTTTTTCTAGCCATATTATTTCCATTCCGAAATAATTCAAAGCTACCTTTTTTTAATCAACAGCCAACCCGCGATTATTTAGGCAAAAACCCCTGAATTGACAACTAGGAAATGAGGTAGGACTGGACTTAGCAATGGGTCTGACCCGCAAAGGAAAAGTACAATTGACTTATAAAAAATATCAAGCTACGTTTAGAGCTTTAAGTACAGTCAAAACCGAGGTAGGTGGTGAGGCAGCACTGCAACGTTACCTTGGTATTGGTAGTAAGACGTTGGCACCTCAAATTGCTATTGCCCTTCATGACATGCAAACAAGGTTGCCAACGGGACAAGAAATTGAAAGGACAGAAGTAAAAAGATTGCCAGAAATAGCAAACAAGGTAATACAGGAAACCTCATTTACAGAAGGGCATATAAATGAGGCTATGAAAACAAAAGAAGACTCTCCTTTGACAATGTGGGAGTTAGTGGGCTTGGATAAAACACTGCAAACAATCCGAGGTGAGCTGGTGAATAATGTAGACAAACTAGCCGAGCTTGATAATCACATAGAAAAAAAAAGAAAAATTAGCTACATCAGACAATGGGAATGATGCCATTGAAATAAGAAAAAGAATACAACACAGATTAAATGATTTGCAGATAGAAAGATCAGTGCGGCTAGAAGTAGTTGAACTTGGAAACACAGGTCAACAGGATTAGAGAAACTATTCAGAAAATACTTCACGAAGAGACACAACACTGGCCGAGAGATTGTAAACACTTTTTAGAGAGCAGGGTATCACTATTGCAAGTTTAATTACTGCTCTTGGATTTATTATCAGTACTGTTGTATTAGCTGTAGCTGGAGGCAGTGGTGGCACAAGTGGTCCAGCTCCGTCTCCAGCTTTCACCGGCTCCAAATGACCCAAAAGATTTACAGACCTGGGTAAAAAAAAAAACCAGTTGTCTCATATATCAGACTTGCTTTAAAAATTGGCTGTGAAAGCAATGGATGCTTTGCCTGGCATAATAGGGAGTGTTGTCAGTTGGCTGATCAGTACAGCAGCAAAGGTAGAAGGGTTTATGGCAGAGCATGTGTGGGTCTTTTCGGCAACAGTAGGAGGTTAATCATTGGCTATTTAATGAAACAGGTAAAGAAGTAATATCACTAATCCAGTAAGGCCTATTACCGATGCAGTTTTCTCTGACTCATGTGTGTCAACCGAAGGGACCGGAGCTGAAGGGGTTGTTACTGGATGTACTGGTGTAGGTGTCTGAGCTGGTATGGGTGCCAGGGCTGTTACTGACTGTACGGGTGATGGCCTTACTGGTGATACTAGGGCTACTGGTGTTATTAATGGTTTTAACGGCTGTAAATGTGTGGTTGTTGAGCTCAAGTTTACTGGTTGATTGAGTCCTAATTTCTGATCACGCCCTGCAACAATTATTTCATTATTATAATTTGTTATTGTCCCCATTTGGAGTTGAAGGTCAGATGGATGACATGTATAACCCAATGCTACCTACAAAGTCAACTTTCGATCTGGCATATTTGAGAACGTTTTGATAGCGTTGTATGCTTGATGGGAGATCAACTACTGAATTTACCGAGTCTTCCAGGTTTGCAAGAAACGGTTTTTGTGCTTCAAATTTGCCACTCCCTTTTAAAATGTTTGATTTTGTTTGAGCTTGTGTGCCTAGTATACACTACACATACGTTCTGATAGACTCAATAATGCATTCGACTCCTGCTTGAGTAAACCCGTCACTCCTGTCTAAGACAAATGTGGTCCAGGCATTAGACTGTTTCTGTTCTATTGAGCCTAACCACACTTCAGATTTTTGTGAAAATGAAGTGTAACCGGGGTAGTTATCTTGAGGGTATTGTCTGTGACTCATAGCATAATACAATGTACCCCTGCCATGGTGATCATCAAGTTTTTTTGTAAAAAGTCATACTTTGTACTGATGTTAAATTCATTACAGATGCGCTCAAATGCTTTCATATCCATGGGATTATTAAAATCGTTAAAACTGGATTCAGTGGGCAATGGGGCATGGAGTTCTGACAGTATTCTTCTAAGCTGGTAATACATGTGAAAGTGAGACAGACCTAATCAGTTTGTTTGAGTGATTCAAGTGGTCTGTAAATGAAACACCACAGCTGGTAGTTGAGCACAGTATACAGTGGAGTCCAGTTAACACGAACTTGCTTTACACAGATTTCCAGTTAACACGAACCGTTTGTAGTGGGCTTGAGGATCACTTTCTTGCAGTTAAATCATCTGTAATTGGTGGGTTTAGGTAATGGTCATAAGGATTCGGTACTTTCACTTGAAATAAATCTCCTTCAGACAAAGACATATCGAGCTGATTTAGCTGAATTATTTTCTGATCATAAGTTGGTGCGACATTGTACTTGGCATCCACATTAATTTGAAACGAGTTTGTTGAGGTAATTGTTGGTGATTTAAATTCCATTATGCTTTTTATGATAATAAAAATTGTTTATAACGTTAACAAATCTTGACACAAGCAAACCAGTGTGGTTAACTAATGGGATTGTTAATCATGATGGTAGCAAGGCTTTAGCTATCCATGAAATATTCTACACAGTAAAGTGGTTTAATGTAACAGATGATAAAAGTTTTCATGTAAGTTATAGCGCCGCTGGTAATAGTGGCTTAGGCACTAATACACACTTTATACCATCCGGGTATTATGATTTTTGCACTTTAACTAATGGTTTCAAAGTAAATTAAAAATTAAAGCAACTTTAAATCTGGCTAACTTTTGTGTTACATTAGAATTTCCTTAGGTAGTCAGCCTATAATTTCAAGTGAACTTGCATATTTGCTCGGTTTAATAGGTAGACATATATTACTTCTAGGGATGTGAATTGGGCATTGGGTTTTGAAAGTGCTAATATTGATGGTTGGTTACCTACAACAGCTGGAGATAAAATAACTGGAAAATACCTTGTTCATTTGGCAGTACACAAAGTGCTAAATGTTCATTTAAAAGAACTGAACATGACTGAAAATGTACACAATGGAAAGCCTTCAACTTTGTTAAGATGCTTGCCAACTGGAATTGCCCCATATTGTGAAAGTGTGGTTGATAGATTTCTTAATTTGCAGTTTAAAAAAATAGGCTCCAGTTTTTTTGAATCTCTATGTATATCTGTAACTAATCAGGATGGTAAACATGTTCAGATGCATGATTTTAGTGTTTTGTTGGAAGTTAAATAAATTTATTTTTGCTGAATAAAAAATGAGTGCTGGTCCAAAACCAAAAATTATACCAGTTGCCTGTCCAGTAACAGAGTTGAAAGATTTGGCTG
The DNA here is from genome assembly GCA_036245525.1 of Semisulcospira habei. NCBI lineage: Eukaryota > Metazoa > Mollusca > Gastropoda > Semisulcospiridae > Semisulcospira > Semisulcospira habei. The sequence goes on along the minus strand of BTPG01000001.1, from coordinate 111,867,931 downwards.
ATGTACAGGATTTTGATAAAGAAGGTGAGGTTGGTGAAGTGTATGGTTTTGAACTTGATTCTTTTGGCATGTACAAGTGGAAAGTAATTGATGACATGAAAGATGACACCAAAAGACAGTTTCCAAAACTTAATCAGCTTCGTGATGTCACTGTACCTATTCCTGCAAATAATGTGCTCTACAACTTAAACATGTGGGTAATAGGTGGGTAGTTGCTCCGGTTTTGCCTGCACCCATTGTATGGGACATAAAGTTTGAATTTATATACTGATGATGAAGGTGCCTTAGTATTTAGAAAAGTTGTTAACTCTGGGCCGTTGATTGTGAGCCTTGTTCCGAGCTTTGCTACAGACAACAATAGCAGAGAAAAACTAAAAGTGCAAGAGTATGAAAAACGATTATATCTTCTTACAAATAGGAAGGGTAGATCTGATACTTCTGTTGTGTTTATGCCAGCAAACTTTACCATAGATAGAGAAGCAACAATATTATTTGAAATTATCATGAGATCTGTGGCTTCTGCCAAAGAACCTGATGTTGCACAGGGAATCAAACTTACCTGGGATAGCACAGTGGCAGAGTCATCAAAGATCTTCATTGTTATTTAAAAAAAAAAAAGTATAGATATAGAAGTATCGAGTAGTAACCCAGCTGTTAAGGTAGTGGTCGATAAAACAACTTTTATTCATCTAATTTACATAAAACTAGAACACATAGATCTTGCTTCATTTTATTACGCTAGCAAATTGAAGAGTTGCAAAATGTAATCGTTGATTAAATAATAAAAAAATATTTGTCATAAAAATTGGCAGCACTGTAACCACAAATATCACCTGAGCTTCCTGAGCCTATTGTGCATGACGAAAAATTACAGACAGACTCATTACGTTTAATAAATATTACAGATGCGTTGAAGTATTTGGAAGGAGAACAGGCAAAATACTCCAGTTGTAAAAGATGGTATAAAATGGTTTTCAATTCTATACACAACACATCAATGGCTGTGGGTGCTGTTTCTGGTGGATTATCTACTGGTGGTTTTGCTCTGATTGCCACTGGAGTGGGGAGTACCATAGGAATTGCTCTTGAATGTGTCAGTGGTTTTGGATTTGTGACATGCATTGTTTTGGAAGTCCTTAACAAAAGATTTCATACGAAGTTGCAGAAGCATGAAGCATTGAGTACGCTAGCTGGAGCTAAGCTGAGCTGTATGAAACTTATTATCAGTAAAGCATTAGACTATAATAAAATTGACGATCATGAATTTAAGAGAGTGCAGGATGATTTGGCCAATTACAAAAAAACAGAATTCTGAAATTCAGAATAAGATGCGTAGTCAACCCATGAATGTTGAAGAACTAAAGGCATCTTTTCTAGAGGAAGGAGAGAAAATAGGTATAAAAGAAACGATGGAAAAAGTTCAAGGACTTTTATACAAGTAATGATCAGTTTTGATAATTGTTCATTAATTCTGAAATACTCTTCGCAAAGAGATGTCATGCCTTTCACACCTGCATATTTAACCCCATCTGCTCCACCACCAGAGTACTATTAAGAAAAAAAGTTTTTTATTGTCCTTGTAACTTGACAAATCTGTCCGAGTATCTTGCTGACTTGGGCCAAGTTGTTATTTTCAAGTTCTTATAAGTTCTTATTTTAAGTCACTTATAATTATGTCAACTAATTTATAAGAACTTAAAAAGTTACATGTAAAGTTAGTTGGCAGTTGTATGTGACTTTGGAAATTTGCTATTAAGTATCTGTAGGTAACTTTGAAAATTTGTTATCAAGTGCATGTAGGTACTTGATAACAATGGTTTTTGTGAGTTGTGTGTGTATGTGTGTTGTTATTTAGCCTTCCTTTTATTGTACTGTCTTAGAGATAATGATATAGATGGTCAGGATTACTCTTTTTTTTTATCTCTTACGCACATAAAATAGGCTCACATATAGGCACACACATACACACACACACACACACACACACACACACATGCACACACACACACACACACACACACACACACATACACACACACACACACATATGCATGCACACACACACACACACACACACACACATGCATGCACACACACACACACACACACACACACACATGCACATGCATGCACACACAAAATTTTTGTTCAAGCATGCATGAATATTGTAGACTTCAGTCCACAGAACCACACTTTAGTTTCAGATTTAGTTGTTTGAAACATGTAGCATGTAACAGGCTGAGACTGAAAAACCATTAAGCCTGCACGCATGCAGCCACTATGACTGTCACTTCCAGTTCTTCCTTAACAACCACGTTCATGCGGGAGCGCCTTTACTAAGGCCTTGTAAACAAAGTCATTTAACTCTGTGTTCTACCTCTCATTTCTTAGTTGTCTACGACACTGAAGTGATAGCAAATGACTCTGTTTTGAGAAGGCTGAATCATCTGTTTACACCCTCAACACATCGTGTCATCACTGCGCCGTTCGCGGCCCCGGCACCGACACAGCAATGTTATTGTAAGCAAATCACATTCAGCTAGCTAGTGAACTATTGTCCACAGCATGGAAGTGATAGCAAATAACTCTGTTTGAGAAAGCTCAATGTTCTGTTTATACCCTGCGATAACAGTTCAAGAGTGATGCCAGAATATATGGGTGCCAAGCTATTCTGGTATCACCCTTGAACTATCATGCTCGATCTGTGTCCTGCACTGCAATGCAGTCTTCAGAGGACAACGGCAACATTTGGGGATTTTGGTGTTGGGGTAGAATGAGTTAAAACGCAATAAGCCGGTCGGCTAGCTAACGATATATCAGTAAGTTTTTCTTTAGTCTTGGCTCACTAACCTTTTTGTTGTTTCAACATAATGCACCAAAGTAATATTCTGCAAGATTTAGTGTTAACAATGAATATGAAGTCCATCATTTGAGATATCTCCAATGATGAACACAAAATGAACACATCCTTACACATCAACAGTAATCCTAGAAATGACTCAATGGCACAATTCTTTGTCACGAGACCAGGGCCACGAGCTTGGCACGTGATGTTACTATTAGCAACATTGACTGGGTGGAGTGTTGTGATGTGACAATTATGTCTATCGGGAATTGTGACAATGACGCAAGCGGGTAGCCTCGGAGACTAGTCATTTCCTGAAAACAGCTGATCATCAATTTGATTGCATTGGCAAAGGTAAAAGCTTAACTGCTTTGTTATTTAACTAGCCTTTGTTTTAAAAAGACAATGGCATTAATAATTTAGGTGGCGTGGGGGGATCTGCCTTAATAATCACGGGTTGACAGCTGATAAAAAATCGTTGCCTCAATTATTTCCAAAATTAAACTAATAAAGTTAGACAATCAAAGTGTTGGTGGCAATGGCTGGAGTTTGTTTGTCTGAATGGTTAGTTAATTAAAAAAATCTTTTGATTATTAGATAGGAGCTTCAGAAGCCCCCTATGATCTATCTCTGCTTCAGAGACGTTGAGCATTTTTATGACTTAAAAACACATGTTAAACACCCGTTTGAGCCTGTGATAAAACTCTCAACACCAACAAAGATATATATGACATATAATGTAACTTTGAAATATTCTGATGGCCCACCATGTTATGATTACAAGACTGTTGATCTTAAGACACATGCTTTTAAAATTTATGATGCTAACTGTGACTGGTTTGAGATAATGTGCGAATACATATTTCATCAACTAAGAAAACTACATTATTATATTGAAAGTGTTACAGTCAATAAAGTGATATTATACCTGCAGCATGAGCAGCACCAGACCTTAAGACACATACCTTCGAAGTGGATGATTTGTTTTGGTAAGTGAACTATATAAACTAAATTTGTTTATTGTAGGGATTTCAGTCAATAAAGTGGTATTACACAAGGTGTAATATTTTTTATTTATTATTTTGTCAGACAAATAAAAATGACGGACAATGCCCAAAGCCCTCCAAGCACGTCAAGCTTAAGAAACGTGTTTCACACAACAGACATGCCTATATCAAACACTTACAATGTCTATGAATCAAGAAAAAGATATTTTTTCTGTCATAAAGATAATCTTCTTTCTGGTAGTGTAAAGATTCCGATTGTTGCTAAAATAGAATTTATCATGGTAGATGGTGAAGTGATTGTATCATATATCTCAACAAGACAACACACTGTTAATTCAAAAAATGGAATTGGAAAACGTGTTTAGAGAAAGACTGTTGCCCGACTTCCTTGAAGCAATTGACAGAGTAAAAATGAATGGGTCTGGTTGGCATGAAGGTCATGTACATGAAATGCAACTGAAGCAGTCAAGATATCATCCTATATTAGGCAAATCATGGCTGCCACTACCAACTGAGGTTGCAGACAAAAAGGTTGTTGTCAATGTTCAGAACAATGATAATTTCTGTTTCATGTGGTATGTGCTTGCCAAACTGCATTTTGTAAAAACAAAACCTGAGCGTGTATATAACTATACCAAATTTGTAAATGAACTCAACTTCAGTGGCATAGATTTTCCTGTTAAGGTGGAGGACATAGATTTCTTTGAAAAACTAAATCCTGGTATATCTGTGAATGTGTATGTATGGGATAATGAGTCTCCTAACAAGTTACAACCAATAAGAGCATCACCACTTGCCCCAACCTATGGACAGTCAGAAAATAAGCATCTTGACCTATTATTAATAATCCATGGTGATAACTTTCACAGCACAATTATTAGGAGTATGTAATGACTAATTCATAATCATGTATCAAAACACAATGTCAAACAGAAAGTGTGTAAAAGATGTTTACAAAGGTTTTCCTCTATTAAAGTAGCAAACAAACATGTCCAGCACTGTAGGTTGGTTGATGACATTCAAACAATACTTAGGTATCCAGATCCTGGTAGTCAAGTATATTTTAACCCTTTGAACCCTGAGTAAATAAGAAGTCTATATACCCTTCAACCCTGACTTTATTTCAGACATTTCTGTTGAAAATGGGTGTGTACAGTAAAATATTTGTAAATAATACTTTACAACAGATATCCCCATAAAGGTATATATGTACAGATTTGCCATTGGATGGACTACCGTTTTATGGATTTGACCACACTATGTCACATGTGTCGTAATGCCTGGTGACAAAAATAGTGACAGGTGACAATAAACTTTTAAAAAAAAGTCTTTCGCGCATGACAGGTCACTGGTACTTAACATGCATCACTAAATAGGGTGTCTGTTAGTGTGACACATAAGTGTGCATGCATTTCCAGCATGCCGATACAACGTAAGGCCCCTACCTTGTCACCAGATGTCAATGTTTACACCTGCCACTGATAAGGTATATCCACGGTCTATACAACATGTAATAAGCGGCGTCGAATGATGATCAGTGTGTCTGTGTTGTGTCTCGTACACGATCGGATGAAAGTACCAGTGTTGTAAAGACTATACACGTACTACACATGTGACCAATGTGTGTCGTTGGTGTCCACAGACTTACCTATAGGTGCACCAAGGTGTGGCATCAAAAAAACGGAATATCAATTACAACCTCAGTCTGAATTCAGCATTAGAATCAAGTTGAAGTCATTGCCGTTGTCAGTGACTCAAACGGCGATCGCTCCAGCTGACACTGCCAACACGTGGTTATGCTGCCTCGCGGTAGTATGCACACATGTCCCTATACATCAAAGCTATCTGCTTTTGAAACCATGTCTCCAAACACAAAATTGTATCACTCCGAATATCTACACATCCACTCGCCATTCCGACCGTAATTCCCACGCTAGCGCCGAAAAACTGACCGCATACCACAGACGAACGTACGTGCCGTGTACCGAATGTAAACAGGATGTGTCAGTGCAAAGGGCGAGGTCACCACACGCTCAGCGAGGCTCGCGCGTCACTGGGCACGCGATACGAAACACCTGACACCGCTGTAGCGGTTTGCCGGGTTCAATGGTATACGAGGCCGCGAACCGCTACAGCGGTTTGCCGGGTTCAAAGGGTTAAGAACTATGAAAAGCAGCAAAAGCTGCCGTTTGTAGTGTATGCTGATTTTGAATCACTGGTTGTACCATATGAGAGCCGTGTTCCAAAATCATTACCAAAGACTGTAAAATTGAGTGACCAAGTGGTGTGTTCTTTTAGTTACATTCTCATTAGGTCAGATGGTCAGCATACCGAACATGTTATCTACAGAGGTGAAAATGCAGCAGCTAACTTTTTAACAGAAATGAGACAACTACATAGTAAGGTAGCACAGTATTTGGAAAACTGTCAGATGCATTTGATGATGACAGAATAAGATAAACTAAATTTTGATACGGCGGAGACATGTTGGATTTGTTAACATCCTCTGTGGGGTGATAAACTTCATGACCATGACGACATAACTGGACGTTACATAGGTGCTGCACATGGTGAATACAACTTAAAACTAAAAATAGATCCCAAGGCATACAAACTGCCTATCTTTTTGCACAATCTCAAGGGGTATGATTCACATATTATCATGCAGCCTGTGGAGGAGTCTTACAAAAAAATTAGTTGTATTGCCCAGACAACTAAAAAATACTTGACGTTTAGGTTGGACAAATGAGCATTTATGACTCCATGTAACATTTGTCTTTAGGGTTTGCTAGTCTGGCAGAATGACTGACTGAGTTTCCAATAACAAGCAAATATTTTGTGCCAGAATTGATCAAGAAAGGAGTCTACCCCTAGGAGTACATTGATCACTGGGTTGTGTTTGAGGAAAGGAGACTGCCACCAAAAGAGAAATTTTATTCTACACTAAATGGTAAAGGTATTTCTGACTCTGAATACCAACATGCTCTTGACGCATGGGATACATTAGGGTGTGAAAGGATTGGTGACTACCATGACCAGTACTTGAAAGCTGACGTTTGTTTGCTAGCAGATGTATTTGAAAGTTATCGTGAAAAGGGTTTGTCGCACTGAAGTCTTGACCCAGCTAGCTATATAACTATTACTGGCATGACATGGGATACATTTTTGAAATCTATAAGATATCTATAGACCTGTTGTCTGATTGTACGATGGGTGAAATGGTGGAATGTGGTTTGAGGGGAGGCATAAGTATAGCCGCAAACAAATATGCCAAAGCCAACAACAAATATCTTGACGACCCGAACTTTTACCCCTCAAGGTCAAGGTCATTCATTATGTACGTGGACGCTAACAATTTGTATGGCTTTGTGATGTGTGAGTTATTGCCCTTGGAACATTTTTGATGTATAATTTGTCACAGTGTGATATAACAAAATTAACAAACGAAATTATGACACATGAGAGGAATCACAAAAAGGGTTGGATCTTTGAAGTGGACCTAGAGTACCCACACCACCTACATGATTACCACAATGTTGAGAAAATGTCTTTGACAGGGAAAAAAGAAGACACTAAACTTGTGCCAAATTTGAATGACAAATTAAATTTTGTTTGTCACTATTGCCTACTACAGTTTTACATCAGGCATGGGTTAGTACAAAAGAAAGTTCACAGGGGCATTGAATTTGACCAGTGTGCTTTCATGAAAGATTACATAATGAAGAACACAACCCTTCGTGCAAGGGATGGCAACAATGCATTTGACAAAGACTTCTTTAAGCTTATGAACAATGCCTGTTTTGGCAAGACAATGGAAAATCCTCATCACCACAAAGATGTGAGACTGGTCACAACTGAATCAGATGCAATTAAACTTACAGGTAAGCCACAATACACAGGGTATAAAGAGTTTCATTCATTATTGTATGCAGTGACACTCAAAAAAAAAAAGAAGATTGTTAAACTGGACAAGCCAGTGTTCATTGGCATGGCAATACTTGAGTTATCAAAATTATTAATACTTGAATTTTACTATGATTACTTTAAACCAAAGTATCCTGAGTGCCATCCGTACACTGACACTGACTCTATGATCATAAACGTGCCTACTGAAGACTTTTATGAAGACATGAAAACAGAGTTGCATATGTATGACACGTCTGATTATCCTAGGGACCACCCGCTGTACAGCATACAAAATAAAAAAAAGTGCCTGGAAAGTTTAAAGACGAACTAAATGGAGTGCCTATTGTTGAGTACATTGGACTGAGATCAAAAATGTATTCTATACTGCACCAGAAAGGTAGTCAGTCAAAAGCCAAAGGTATAAAAATCAGCAATAAAAAATAAAGACATCCGACATGAACATTACAAGCAAGTATTAGATGGAGAACTAATGGCTGATTATCCAAACAAGACACTGAGATCAAACAAACATAATCTTGAAATGATCCAAACACATAAAAAGTCACTTGGAGTAAGAGACACAAAACATGTGTTTCGCACTAAGGAAAAGGCTTATGCACCTGTGCATTATGCGCTTAAGTTATCTGAAGAAATAGCCGATGAACTCATTGATGAGCTGATTAATGAAATGGTTAAAAATGAGTAACAGTGTCTGGGGAAAAAAATCTGTAATTCTTCTCTGACAAATGCCCTCTGTGGGGCAGGCTCATATAGATAATAAATCGACGGGATGCCAGGGACTATTTTTTTTTATATTGTGTACAGATGTAGACTAAATCATATCAGTTGCCCTGCGCCTGACATCATTCTCGGCCTCACCAGGATGATATAAATATCACACCTGCTTTGTAAACAAGCTTGTGTCAGGCGGTGTTGTTTTTAGTCCTAGCCCTGACCCTGACGGTATTGTTTTTAATTTAATAGCATCAACAGGTTTAGGGTGGCCCTGGTTATTCATTGTTTTTATCACAGATGGTAATCTCTTAACCCACTCAGTGTTACGTGCATCATGCATGAGTTCCTTAGAATACTGATAACTGAAATGTCTCTGATAATTGCTTGTTAAAGTTCTCAACAATTGCCTGTGATCTGTGCATGCCTGGTATGCCTCGCTGCACCAGCATGCCATGTATTGGAAATAATTGATTAACGGCGCCTTTAAATTCACTTCTGTCATTGACTTGCACAAGCCTAGGATATTTTAAAGGACCTCGACTACATAACTTTGTTAACGCTGTGGCTACCATGGTAGCATTCTTGTCAGTTATGAGTTCGCCGTCTTTGTACCTTGAAGCTATGTCCACAACAGTTATTGCATACTTGTATCACTTCTTTTTTTATTATATTGTGTGGCAGAAACAATAGATCCATTTGAATGATGTCATTAGGGGTAGTATTTTCAAAATGAGGTCTTGTTATTTTTCTTGGAGCAGGTAGATAAATTTGCCAAATTGCCTGTTTTTCTAGCCACTGTCTTATTTACTTGAGTGTCACATCGCTGCCCACAGCTGCATGTAATTTCTCTATTGCAGTATTCCCTTTCCAGTAGCCAATAGAGGGGTAATATATTTTTGACAGTTTTGCTCCGGCTTTGGCTCCAATGTCGCTCATTTTTTTCTAGCAATAAAAACTGCTATAAAATAAACAAATGTCCTTCCTACTAGAACAAAAATAGTTTCTCCGTTTCTTTGTTGTGTGCTTGGTTGGTAATAGTTGCTAAGTTTTGGTTGTGGGATGGTCATATCTTCGCAAGTAAGAAGAAAATATTCTTTGATTGCATCATCGACATTAGAAAATGTATGCTGTGCGTGACCTTCCAGCTTGAGTTTTTCATTGATTAAATCTAGTTTCTCTATTCTTTGCTTTTCATATGCTTGTTGACCTTGTGCTAATTTTTCTGACGCCTCATTGTGACGTCTCATTTCTTCTGCACATTCCTATCTACCCACTTTTGAAAAGAGATAGTTTGATCCACTAAATGCAATTGCATTAACAACAGCCCCACCAATCATAACAGCTAGTATCCCCATATTTTTTATTTACATAGATACATTTTCTGGAATAATTCCTTGCTTGACAAAAAAGTATTTTGTTGCAATTGACACTGTTACAACTGCTACTAGCTTAGCACTGTCTTCAAAATCCAGTTTACCAAGGTCTGCAGAATGCATTTTGAGTAGACTCCATCCCTTCATAGTGTAAGATACTGCTAGTCCGCTTATTAGAGCAGAGTGATAAACAAGGTTCATTATGTTCTTTGTGTGGTTCATTTTATTATGCCACAAAAATTAAAATAATAAATTTATTAACTGCATGTAAAATGGGTCAAAATGTTTTGGTGCTTCTGGTAATGTGGAGACTTCTTCTTTTATTTTTGGAGTGTCTGATTTTTTGGACACTGTTGGAGTGTATGGTTTGTATTTTTTGTATAATTGGTAACCTACGTAACCGAAGCCAACCAAAAATCCGGCAACTATATATTTTGTTATTTCAGGTTTAGACTCAGTTGTTTGTTTCTCACTTTGATGAGGGGGGGGGGGGGGAGGGTGTTGGTCCTGATGGTATTGACACGGGTGGCTGGGCTGGTGCTGTTGGTGATGGGTCAGTTACATAAGCCTTTTGTGTTAACTCTTGAAGCTGTAATTATTTTGGCTGTTATATTCAGCTAATCCTTTTCCAGCCTCAACCCTACCCGGACTTTTAGCCTTAGTCACAGTTTAAACCTGCGTCAAGACAGGACTCGGTTGTGGAGTCATCTGGGTGTCATCCATTTTCTTCTGTTTTAAAATTTATTTTAGAAAAATCATGATGACTCCCAGTAACAAGCAAGGTTACCACAGGTGCAAGGTAATTTCCAAACTTGTAAAACATGAGGCATGCTAATTTACGGATTGAACTTGAAACAATGGGGTTGCTTTCGAGATCATGCGAAAGACTGTCACTATCAACAGGTAGGAAGTGACTCACAGCTTTTGTATATAGGCAGACAAGAGATCGACTCAAATCACGGGTCATTAGTGAAGCAATGTGATTTTCATATTTAGCATGAAGTTTGATTAGCTCGTCAGCAATGAGGGATTCTATATCTTCTGTTGTATATTGTTTTCCGAGATAAGCTTTTGATTTGACAGAAACAACTACAGAGAGAAGACGCTGTTTTTTTAAAATCTAAGTCATTATTTTCTACAGCACATATATCTCTTTGAAGAAGTAATTCATCTTGATTCATTTTATAATAAAATATAATATTTTTGATGCTATAATTAATTTAATTGTGATCATTTATAAATTAATTCACCTTTTTTAAGAAGACAATAACAGCATTAATAATTTAGGTAGCGTGGGGGATCTGCCTAAATAATCGAGGGTTGGCATCTGATCAAAAAACGTAGCTTTGAATTATTTCTGGAATGGAACTAATATGGCTAGAAAAACAAAGAGATGATTGCAATTATTGGAGGTCGTTAGTCTGATTACTGAGTTAATTAAATAACTCTTTTGATTACGAAATGGGTGGGGTTGTGCTCTCTATGTATCTTTCTCTGCGTGTGTGTGTGTATGTGTGTGTGTGTGTGTGTGTGTGTGTGTGTGTGTGTGTGTGTGTTTTACTGTTATATTTGTTGTAGTGTGTGGCAAGGACAAGATTGATAATATGTCTGGGACATAATCTTCCTTCCTTGTAAAATAAAGTTTCATCTTTTCTTCTTCTTCATTTTTCTTCAGCGTTACCGAGTTTCTGCCTGAGATGTCAAGATTAGTTGTTGAGATGAAGTTCGTGGTCTGCAGTAGGTCTAGAATGGAGCCCCAGAGTTTCTCTGACAGCGTCGCTCCATGTGGCCAGTGCTGTATCCTGGCGTCTTTGTACAGGAGATGGGCCTGCAGTACATGTTCTGGGGTCTGTAAACCAGTCTCGCATAAGCAGTCTGCAGTGTGTGACAGTCTAAGGCGTTACAAGTGTGCACGCAGTCGGCAGTGATCAGTCCTTAGACTGAATATAGTGGTCTGTTGGTGGCGCTGGAGGTGTCGTAACTGGTCATCAGATGGTGGATTGTGTTGGGTCTGCCAGTCTGCTTGATAGTGCCGCTTAATGAGGGTTTTGACTTCCTGGAAGGGCATCGGTTGGTTTGGCTGCTCAAGCTTGCTTCCGGACTTGGCGAATCCGTCTGCCTCCTCATTTCTTGATAGTCCACAGTGAGCAGCCATTTGTGTTAGGCGTGAGAGGGCGACCAGCAGGTGCAGTAATTTTTTCTCCACCTGCTCACTGGGGGGACTACAGGCTTTGGATGGTGGATCTGCAGTCGGTTATGAAAACCACGTGTGAGGGCGGGGGATCGTCTGCACCGACAAGGTTGGCAGCCTCTCTTAGAGCAGTGAGTTCAGCCCGGTGGTTGGTTGACAATCTTCCCGCAGGCAGGGATTTGGATGTGGTGTGTTCATCTGAGTAGCGGATGAAAATTCCACTGCCTTCATTTTTTACCATCTGAGTAGCGGATGAAAATTCCACTGCCTTCATTTTTTTACAGATGCTTCTGAGGATCCATCTGTGAAAACTTGTTCCCAGACTGATGCATTGTAATCTCGGTCCAGCATTTCCAGTGTGAGAGACCTGAGGATGACTTCTGACTGGGATTCTTTGTTGGCTATTCCTCGGACGTTAGTAACAAACAACACGTTTTCCAGGGAGGTGTTTTAGTCCTCAGTAGCTTGAAGAGGTTCTCGACCATCTGAGGCATTATAGATGGTGTTTTGGTGCGCTCTTGTGAGTTGTTTTGTGAGGTGGTTGAAGCTGCTCCTCTTCAGCCTGTTTTTTGTTTGTTCTTGAAGTTGCTAATGAACTGGGTAGGTGGGCAGTCTCTGCAACTTTTCACTGTGAGCAAGGACCTTCTTTTCCCGTCTTTTTTCTAGGCAGTGAAGACCTGTGGTGGTTTTAAGATGTGGATGGGTGTCGTTTTTAGCCCGCCTGTGATAATGAGCATGCCTGTGTTCTGCACTCTGGTTCGTGTTGCTCTTGGCAGCAGTGGCCTAGGCTGCTGAGCCATACTCCATCACAGGACGAATGTTTCCTGCTTACACCTGTTTGAGGATGCTGCTGTTTGCTCCCCATTTGGTGCCTGCCAGTTTCTTCATGTCATGAGAGACAGTCGTCTCGTGGCCTTCCTCTCCGCATCAAAGTTTCATTTCATTTCATTTTATTTCTCTTAGTCTTTTTTGGACAATACTTTGTAAAACTAGACTGCAGACGTTACTCATTCTAGACGTGCCTCCTCCGGATACGCAGCATCAGCCGCGTATCCGGAGGCGGCACGCCTCGAATGAGTTAACACCGGAAAGCATTGCTTTTTTGCTTTCCAAAGCAGCCCAAAATAAAACGGGGAAATTGAAACAAATACCTTAGTATGCATGGGTTAGCTGCGCGGAACATGTTGTGTACAGGCGGTTGAGAGATCACAGACAAAGTAACCATTGTATCCCCGAAGGCCTTCACGGGGTTACCGTGGTTACTTTGACGTCCCAAGGGCCTACACCGGCCCTTGTAGCAATCTAAAGCCATCGACTCTTATCCCCGACATTGACCCCACTGACCGGACCCGAGAAGCGACATAAACCACTGGCAAAGCCTTACTCCTAATACAACTAATATTGGCACCTAACTAATATGGGTTACATATAGGTTTTATATAATTAATGGCAGTGACCACGTGACTTTAGAAAATAATGGTTCCATCTCTTTTACTGTATACAAATGATAATCAACTGAAACACTACCTGTGTGATTCTCTGATACGTGACAGGTAAAACTGCAATAGTTAGTTTATGAAATTGCAGTAGTATCTTTCTATTAGTTGTATTTCGAGTTAGGCTTTGCCAGTGTTTTTTGTCGCCTCGCCGGTCGGGGGTGGGGGGTGGGGGTGGGGGGGGGGGGGAGGAGGGGTGGGGTGGGGGGTTGGGGGGGGGGGGAGGATGGGGGGTTGGGGGGAGGAGGGGGTTCAGGGTATGTTGCAAGTACTTTGCCATCATTGCTCTTCTTTTTTTTTTTTAAAGAAAATCCTTAAGCAACGATATAAAGTTGAGAGCCTCAGCGCTACTATTGCAAGGCAGATTGGTAAATTTACAAATGACTAGCTGCTACATCAATCTTTACATCAATGTAACGGGGATGCTAACCTCTTTTGTAAGAAACTTCACTACGTTCCTGATTTTTTGTAATCTAATGTTTAACTCATTCGAGACGTGCCGGATAGCCTGCCCTCTTGAGGGAAGGACTTGATATTCTCCAGCGGATTGCGTGGCGCCTGGGGGTAATCCATATTGCTTCATGTAATAGGTGTCCAGCGCAAGGCTCAAAATGATAGGTCTGTCATTCCTTCTCTCCCACTACCCTCTCTTTCTAGAACTAATAAGCGATGCAGTCACAAAAAGAGCAGCCAGATCCAAGCTGTGGCATCTCATAGACTATGTCACTGTCCGCCAGCAGGATACTCATGATGTCAGAATCACCAGAGCCATGAGAGGAGCAGAATGCTGGACCGACCATCGGCTGGTGCGGTCTGTCCTCAACCTGCACTTTGCACCAGCACACAGGAAGCGGCCGAAGCTCACCCAACCTTCATTCAGCCTGGCCAAGCTGAAGTGCCCGGACGTCAAGGAAAACTTCCAGTCCCATCTAGATGACCTGCTAACTGCCCACGGACCGCTGACTGGCAACCCAACTGAAATGTGGAACCAGTTCAAGGGGATGGTGACGGGGTCTGCCAAAGACGTGCTTGGACCCAAGCAGAGGTACACCAAGATTGGTTCGATGAGAACAATGAAGAGATCAACGAGCTACTGGAGCAAAAGCGCAGTGCCTTCATCGAGTGGCAGAACGACATCAACTCCTTGTCCAAGAAAGACCGCTTCAAACACCTCCAGAGCAAAGCCCAGGGAGAGCTCCGCAACATGCAGGACGCCTGGTGGGACAGCAAAGCAAAAGAACTTGAACACTTTGCTGAATCCAGGAACTCCAAGGAATTTTTCAGCGCTGTGAAAGCTGTCTACGTCCCTGCCAGACCCAGCACAACCCCTCTCTTTTCCTCCGACGGCTTCGTCTTGCTAAAGGACAAAGGCAGCATCACTGGAGAGAACACTTCTCAAATCTGCTGAACCTGCCTTCCACTGTCGATCCCGTGGCCCTGGACACGATTCCCCAGAAGCCGACACTGGATGACCTTGACCTCCCACCAACCCTGGACGAGGTCAAAAAAGCAATCAACCAGACTAGCTCCGGCAAAGCTGCAGGCATGGACAGCATCCCCGCAGACCTATTCAAAGCAGCTGGACCTGTGACCCTTGATGCCTTCCTCAACATTCTGACATGCATCTGGGCAGAGGAGAACATGCCACAGAAATTTAGAGATGCTACAATCGTCTCCCTGTTCAAGAACAAGGGCAGCAAAGCAGACTGTGCCACTTACCGAGGGATCTCACTCTTGTCCATTGTTGGCAAGATCCTTGCGAGAGTCACCCTCAACCGCCTGGTCAGCTCTGTATCTGAGGAAGCACTCCCAGAGGCTCAGTGTGGCTTCAGACCCGGCCGCAGCACAGTCGACATGGTCTTCTCTGTGAGACAGGTCCAGGAGAAATGCATTGAGCAGCACATGAACCTCTACGCTGTCTTCATCGATCTGACCAAAGCATTCGACACCGTGAACAGAGAAGCACTTTGGGTCATCCTCGCAAAGCTCGGCTGCCCCAGGAAGTTCACCAACATCATCCGTCTCTTTTATGATGGAATGGTAGGAGTTCAGTCAAACGGCGACACATCCGCACCCTTCGACATGTCCAACGGTGAGAAACAAGGTTGTGTTCTTGCCTCCGTGATGTTCATCCTGTTCTTCACGTGTGTCATGACCCATGCAGTACGCGACCTTGAGAAGGGAGTGTACCTGAAGTACAGACTAGACGGCTCTCTCTTCGACCTCCGTCGACTGAACGCTAGAACCAAGACCATCGAGAGACTGATCCTTGAGGCGCTGTTTTCCGATGACTGTGCGCTGATGGCACACACGAAGTCTGACCTCCAGACCATCGTCAACAGGTTCTCGGAAGCCTCTCGACTGTTTGGCCTCACCATCAGTCTCAGCAAGACCGAGGTCCTGCACCAACCAGCCCCAGGCACAAGAGCACCCCCACCCAAAGTGTATATCGAAGGAACCGAGCTGAAGACTGTCGACCAGTTCAGGTACCTTGGGAGCATCATCTATTCTGACGGGACTATCAACAAGGAAATTGCAGCTCGCATCAGCAAAGCCAGCCAAGCCCTGGGTCGCCTGCGCACTCGTGTGTTGAATAACAACAACGTCAAGCTCTCCACCAAGATCAAAGTCTACAAGGCAGTAGTCCTCCCCAGCCTCCTCTACGGCTGTGAGTCATGGACGCTGTACAGAAAGCACCTCAAGCAGCTTAAACGTTTCCACTTGAGATCCCTGCGCTCACTCATGGGCATCAAATGGCAAGACAAGGTGACAAACCTTGAAGTCCTGGACAATGCTGGCTGAGTGAGTGTTGAAGCCTTGATCTTATAGTCACAACTCAGCTGGACAGATCATGTCATACGCATGGATGATTCTCGCATGCCACGTCAACTCCTGTATGGTGCACTCTCAAAAGGTCACAGGAAGCAAGGACGGCCCAAAAAAAGCTTCAAAGACTGCATAAGAGACAGCCTCAGGTACTGCGTCTTCCCGGTAAAAGAACTTGAAGCACAAGCACAAGACATATCCGGCTGGCGTGCCGCTACAAGGAAAGCCTGCACGCTCTTTGAACACAATCGGCGTGAACGGATCACCTGTGCCAGAGCTCGCAGAAAGACAGTGTCGACTCTCCCCACAGCTACGTTCCAGTGCCCCCATTGCCCTCGCAGGTCTGGCTCCAGGATTGGCTTGGTCAGCCACACCTGCACCCACAAATAGAAGTCATGCACAATGACGACATCATCGGTTTTTTGATGGTCTACCCATTATGAATAAATAAACCAGCCCAAGAAAGCTGGCACCAGGCACTCCAGATATGGATCCAAGCAACAGTGAAATACTTAAAATGTGAAGAAAGAATCCACATACACCACGTAGTTTAGGAGGAGTTACACTTTTATTCTTTGCACAAATTATCGCCCTCTCAGCGAGGGCTTCTTCATGGAAATGCCCAGGGAACAGGTGACTAGGTAACAAAACATAATTTTACGTGTGAGAATGTAGTGCGTCAAAATAGATACAGAATATACACACATGCATTTTCAAATTCTAAATTATCGTAATACTTTTACATCTATAGACTAAGGTACAAAAGCACGTGCATATGTTCGTGATATTAGTGCGTCATTACTGATGACATAAAACTTTTATGAAACACGAGTATTGACACACAGTGTGCGGAGGAAAAAATGCCGCAATGAAATATTTATAATAATAACGTCATCATCAACATTAACACCATCATCATTAGTAAAAATTTCAAACGTAAAGTCAAGAAAAATCTAAAAATCACACACTATTACGAACTTGTGCTAGTGCTGTTTACTGCAACCTAGAAGTTGGTGTTTTTTTTATTTTCTGTGTGTGTGAGTGTGTGTGAGAGAGAGTGAGAGAAAGAGAGAGAGAGAGAGAGAGAGAGAGAGAGAGAGAGAGAGAGAGAGAGAGAGAGAGAGAGAGAGACAGAGAGAGAGACAGAGAGAGAGACAGAGACAGAGACAGACAGAGAGAGAGACAGAGAGATTCCTGACTAGTTTAACTTAGAAAATCTATCCCCCCCCCCCCCCGCCCTCCCTTTTTCAGCTGGTAATCTTCTATTGTGTCATCAGGACATCAGCTGCCCTTTTTGTGACTGCATCGCTCACTAGTTATAGATCCTTTTGAGCCTTCCACTGAACACCTACTACATAAAGCAGTAGGGACTACCCCAGGCGCCCCGCCATTCGCTGGAGAATATCCAGACCTCCTCCCTAGGGGTGATGCTAGTAAATATTCCCAAACAGATATTGGACCTGTTGAGTAGATTTAAGTTTTTGCCGCCTATGACCGGCTTCGCCCCAAAGGGGAGGGGGGGGGGGGGCTTTTCAGGTAGGCATACGGCGTAACCTGAATTGATTAATTTCGGGTTTAATGTCCAGGGCACCGAAGTGATAATGGACGGCCCTGACGGGCTGGTTATGGGGGGGGGGGGGGGGACAGGAAAATCTATTTCCTATGGAGCACGACCTGAACACTGATCAACTCAGGCGCACTCCAACT
>BTPG01000001.1:111823553-111849345 GCA_036245525.1 Semisulcospira habei | reverse complement strand
GGATAACTGGGGGTGTCATGGATATACATTAAATCATACAGACCCACAGCTGAGATCTGGTTGGCAGTCTTAAACTTAATACCTGACTCCGGGATACTGACGCCGGGGCTGGCGGAGTTGGTTTAGCAAGAAGCGTGTATTCTATGATCAAGCCTCATACCGCCGTGAGATGGCCTTAGCTGCCTGCTCGGCGTTACACCCAAATAACTAACTAACTGACTGAGCCTAATAAACTGTATTCACGGCTGTCGATGAGGACAAATTCTCTGAAAAACGACATCGACTGCATAGACACCTAAACATGTTTTCTATAATTGTTCCATCCTTCCTCGCTCCATGTTACGCTGAACAAAACCTGTCGCGTGGTCTGTCTCTTCATAATTACACATCAAAGACAGATCGTGGACAGTCCGAGTCGGCTGGTCACATCAAGCCATCACATACCCAGCCAGCACACCAATATAGGTCCAATATTGGCCCAATATTGGCTCAGATATTGGGCCGATATATGGGTGGCAATATTGGTCCAATATTGGAAGCGCAAAATGGCCCATTGTTGGCCCAATATCGGGTAAATGTTGGCTGCCAAGCTGGATCCATTGTTGGCCCAGTATCGGGTGAATGTTGGCTACCAATATAGTGCCAAGCTGGATCCATCCTAGAACCAGTATGGTGAATATTGGCTGCCAATATAGTGCCAAGATGGATCCATCCTAGGGCCAGGATGGTGAATATTGGCTGCCAATATAGTGCCAAGATGGATCCATCCTAGGGCCAGGATGGTGAATATTGGCTGCCAATATAGTGCCATGCTTAATCCATTCTGGTGCCAACATGTAGCAAATATTCTGCCAACCTTTTTCCAACATGAATAGTAGTGTCCCAGATTTGGATATTGGTAATTTAATCCAGCTTTTTTTCTGAGGAAAAAGACCATCATGCAAACATATATATATTAATCTGATAGTTATCAAATCAAACGTTCATCAAAATATGTAACTCAAAACACAACTTAAAAAGAAAGACCTGAACTCAGATTCACAGTGATGCACAAGTTTAATCTGATTTTCAGTTTTATGAAAAGAAAACACTAACTATACCGAAATGAAGGACAATGATTATCTCATTTAACCCTTTCCATCCTGATACATTACTGCCTGAAATAATTTGACCATGATATCTCAAGAATAGTACCAGAACAGCTTGGTGCACAGCTCTGTCACCACCCTTGAACTAAAATGGTTATCTATATATCCTTACCCATAACATACCTTTCACAGGGCAATCTGAAGTTTAAAAAAAAATCACCCTCAGGCAGGATTCAATGGATTAATTACATCCCCCCCCCCCCACCCCCTCACACAAAAAAGAAACCTGTCTGTAACAATACACAAAATGTAAAAAAAAAAAAAAAAAAAAAAAAAAGCCCACAATTATTGAATTAAGAAAACAATTGTTCTGATACATGACATACAAAAACCATCTCTGAATGTACATACACACAGATGTTTAGGTACTGGCAATAGGATCTGTAAACATAACAGATTTTGTACACAGCACATTTTTTACCTGCTCCCATAAATAACTTTCATACAGATTAACAGAATATACTGACATAATTCGATTGGAGACTAAATTTCCTCCTAAACATACAGGATTTGGCACAAACAACATTGGTTATGAAAAGAAAGAAGAGAATCTCATATGAATTGTCCTTATTAACCCTTTTCATCCTAATACACACATGCTTGAAATTAATTTGACTATGATAATTCAAGGGTAGTGCCAGAATAGCTTGGCACCTGAGACACCAAGCTATTCTGGCACTACCCATAAACTAAAATGGTTAATCTGTCGCAAAATTTGTAATGTAGCCTTCAAGCAAATCTGACAAAATCAGCCTCTGGATTGAATGGTTTAAAAATAGTATCAAATAAAACCTTAAGTGTAATGGGGAGGAGGGGGGGGGGGGAGGAGTAAAAGTTCATGCATGCAGCCAGTTAGCATTTTAATAACTTGCAACTAAAAGCAGGTTTGCTCTACATTGCTTGAAAGCCCTAAACTAGCCAGTAGCTGCCATCACTTTTCAAACATAAACACTTCTGCAACAGATGGTTACAAAACATGTATGTCTTATTAAAATGTTATGTACAACAACAAAAAAACATGAGGCAAGCTTAAGTGATCAGGCAAACTATACTTGTAAAAATAAACAATATGTTTACAAGCATCTTGGCCCGACTGACTTAACAGTGAGCAAACTGAATATTTGAATCAGAATGAAACTTAATATTGCAATCAAAATTAGTTTAATTTTCTTCTGTCATGGACAGTTTAGTTGAAATTAATGTCCAATGTTTGAAGTTGATGTTGCTTTGACCGGAAAAAAAGTTAATTAAAAATTCTAAGATGGTAGACAGAAATGACAGATCTATACCATATTGATATATAACCATTACACAACATATATTTTATAACGTTTCATAACAAAAGAAATTGTAGTTTTAACAAAATCACAAAACATGCACTACATTCTAGTTTCTACTTAATATGATAAATCTGATGACAACAGGTATGATTAACCCTTTGGCTGTCTGTATTGCACTATAAGTCACAATGATTCCTGCAGGAATCATCACAATGTCAGGCAGTACTGATAGCCAGAGGGTTAAGCAGCTTGCAAACTAAAATAAAACTATACTAATCACTGTCAGTCTGTGTCCTGCAGGAATCATCACAATGCCAGGCAGTACTGATAGCCAGAGGGTTTAGCAGCTTGCAGAGAAACTAAAACTATACTAATCACTGTCAGTCTGTGTCCTGCAGGAATCATCACAATGCCAGGCAGTACTGATAGCCAGAGGGTTTAGCAGCTTGCAGAGAAACTAAAACTATACTAATCACTGTCAGTCTGTGTCCTGCAGGAATCATCACAATGCCAGGCAGTACTGATAGCCAGAGGGTTTAGCAGCTTGCAGAGAAACTAAAACTATACTAATCACTGTCAGTCTGTGTCCTGCAGGAATCATCACAATGCCAGGCAGTACTGATAGCCAGAGGGTTTAGCAGCTTGCAGAGAAACTAAAACTATACTAATCACTGTCAGTCTGTGTCCTGCAGGAATCATCACAATGCCAGGCAGTACTGATAGCCAGAGGGTTTAGCAGCTTGCAGAGAAACTAAAAACTATACTAATCACTGTCAGTCTGTGTCCTGCAGGAATCATCACAATGTCAGGCAGTACTGATAACCAGAGGGTTTAGCAGCTTGCAGAGAAACTAAAACTGTACTAATTCACTGTCAGTCTGTGTGTGCTCGCTTTGCCGCCTCCCACCTCTGCTTATTCCCATCGCGATCAATTGATCCAGTAACTGAGTAAGCCATTTAGTTAAAACGTGGCCTATGTCTGTTGTACTACCATGGCACCTTCTCACACCATCTGAAAATAAAATGCATGTCTGATTACTGAATCCTGTAGAGTTGACTTTAAGAGAGGTCACTGAAATTGGTGTTTATACTGTGGAAAGTACCCTTGGGCCAAGTCTGAACATTTACAGAAGACTGTGGCTTGCTTAGTCTCAGAGAAATACCAATTGATGCATGTTTCATGACGGGCAATGGCTAAAACTAAAAACCCAGATGACCCAAAACAAAGACTCACTTCTGCCAGTTTTGCAATATCCATGCAGTCACTTGAATGGTTTGATCCCATTTTGGACTTCAGTTTTCTTTTAAGTCTTTTAAGTCCCTTCTATTTATAGAAAGGAGCTTTTAGGAAAGGTCGCAGTGGGGCGAATTTAATAGCATGTCCATGTCAAGGCAAGCAGGCTAAACCTCTAATTGAAGCAACAAGATAAAAATTACGTCATGTCTAGTTACACTAACTTCGCTGCTGAACGTACATTTGGCGTGAAGCGCCGTATGTGCGAATGTATGTAAACAAGAGTTCTTATCTTTGATATTTCTGTACACACAAGCTTGAATTTAAAACTTGGTCTTGGTGAAATACTTTCTTAAGTGGGTGGCGGCTAAGACAACCTCCGAGCATATTGAATGACACATTGAAGACATAAACAACCGTTTATAGGAAGTCGGTTGACCCAGATTAGAGACCGTAATTTTTGTCATAATTACTTGAACCTATAGCTAGTTTGGAGAAAGACATTGGATAAGTTCGTTAGCCAGCTTTTCATCCTTTCAACTTCTTTAGTAAAAATTAATTCTTTTCAGAAAAGCATTAAAACACTAAAAAAAAACTTTACTTCTAAAGTCAGACCGGCGGTGACGTAAAAGAGGCAACTCCGTCACTACGGAGATACTGACCTAATACTCTAAATATAATAATAATTAAATTTATAAAGTGCTAACTCCCTGCAGTGCAGGCTCCAACATCTGAATGAGCTCTAAAATATGACGGCATTCTCTCTTGCACGAGTGGCCCTCTCTCTCACACAAACATGCGCGCATCTCCAGAAGGAATAGATCCTCATGCGCACTCCAGGCGCCTCTTGGAGATGTTTGGAGCGCGCGTGCATGCACGCACACACACATCGACGCGCTTTAAGAAGTGGATGCAGGTGACCAGTGTCAACCTGCTTTCACACAAATTATAGCAAGACTGAAATTGTACTATGGAGTTCTAGTTTTGACTCAATTTTCTCAAGCCTATGAAGTGAAACTCATATCATGTAAAATACGTAAAAACTAAAACTTGCGTCATGACAAATGATGTTTGACAAATCAATCACCTCGGCTGTTTGGCCCAGCGCTAGAAGTGGCCACTTAGTTTGTTCCAGGCGCAGTACAGCAGGGAAAATGACTACATTTTGTTTTTCATGAATTTCTTATGTACCGTTCAAGTGTGTGATGCAAAGCTTTGTTTAACAAACCAAGGGGAATTACTCAGCGCTGGACAGAACAGTTAGATCCCCTGCCCCCGCCTATCAGGCACCCATTCGCCAGCCCACAGAGAAATACGCAGGTATAGAACAAGACGATCATCTACATCCCTAAGGGATGTAGATGATCGTCTTGTTCTATAAGGGATGTAGATGATCGTCTTGTTCTATACCTGCGTATTTCTCTGTGGGCTGGCGAATGGGTGCCTGATAGGCGGGGTAGGGATGTAGATGATCGTCTTGTTCTATACCTGCGTATTTCTCTGTGGGCTGGCGAATGGGTGCCTGATAGGCGGGGGCAGGGGATCTAACTGTTCTGTCCAGCGCTGAGTAATTCCCCTTGGTTTGTTATACAATTCTGCCAGCGCTAGCCTCACCTATCTGGTTTGTGAGTAAAGCTTTGTTTGTTTAAAAGCAGACATTCTGCCCAACACACTGACACCAAACACACTATAGTTGTGACGAACCAGTAGCCAGCAGGATAAGGTGGAAATAAAGAGAAAAAAACAGATCTCACAAAGTTTTGCATCACACACTAGAACGGTAAATAAGAAAGTCATGAAAACAAAAGGTAGTCATTTTTCCTGCTGTACTGCGCCTTGCAGGAAGCCCGCTCATCAGCTAGCTTGACAGCCGAGAGACTCGCTGCCTCAGTGTGCGAGCACGACTTGTGACCCAGTTTCTCGGCTCGCCTGGAACAAACTAAGTGGCCAAACTGAAACAGCCGCGTGGCGCGTATGTCTTGACATACGCGTCACGCGGCTGTTTCAGTTTGGCCACTTAGTTTGTTCCAGGCCAGCCGAGAAACTGGGTCACAAGTCATGGTTGGTTGGTTAGTTCGGGTTTAACGTCCACAGCACCGAGGTGATCATGGACGGCCCTGACGGGCGGGTTATGGGGGACAGGGAAATCTATTGCCTATGGAGTACGACCTGAACACTGATCAACTCAGGCGCACTCCAACTGTGCCACTTTGATTTACCAGGACCTTTCAACGGACATGCTATTGAACAAATCCGTTTTTTCCCCTGGATTGTGAGTCCAGCTACCGGGGCCAAGTCATGCTCGCGCACTGAGGCATTATAGAACTCACTGACGCATTGGCAGATGTGTAAGACTTTTTCAATAGATAATTCAACATCAGAATCAGATCAAAGACAAAAGCGAGGACAGCACTCATATAGAAGGGACTTTGTGGGTTATGTTTTATCCCATCTTGTTTTAATAATAAAACAGAGCATTAATTACTTAATTATAATTTACCAATCATTGCGTTGTGCAAGTTACACAGTCTGCTGAAGGCTTCATTCCCCTTTTTTCAGTGAGGTTGTACAATATATCCAGACACTGACTTGTCCTCATCAAAAAGGGCATTGTCCTCCGTACACAATCTTTAAAGTCCAAGCCTCCAATGGGATAAGTACAGAATCTGCAAACACACACAGAAAAAAAAAATAAAACGGTTTTTACAAATAAAATTTGTCCAAAAGAATCACAATCAAAATTTACCTTTCTCTGTAGTTTTCCTGCATAGAGCAGAAAGCATAAAACGAAACACAAAACTGCATGTAAATTACAATAAAATATTAAGAAGTACCCAACGGAGAAAGAAACACGCTTAGAAAAAAATATTAGTTTTTAAACCTCCAGCTACATAACTAAATTGATCAACCCAAGCAGCACACCACAAAACAAGAAAATGCAAACAATATTCAGATTTCAAATGTATAATTACCATGTTGTTCCTGGTCGCCGCGCGTTGTCTAGGACTGTGTTGAGGTTCTCCAGCTCTGCACGATCTTGTAGTGGGAATTCCTGATTTTTCTCCTCTTCGACCAGTACGACTCATCTTTAAAATCCATATTTTCTCAAGGAGAAGTTTAAAATCGTACTATACACGTACGTATACCTTAATCAGCAAGTGCACGTGGCGTCAGCGAAAGAAATATAGAAGAAAGAAAGCTGGAACTTGGTCTGGCAATGGAATTTGTAGCCTTGATCTGCAGTCAAATTTGGCGGAAATAATCGCAGCAGGTGCTATCGATACCGGCATGCAATGCAGTGTCTGACAAAACATAGAATGTGGCGAATAAATGTTATATAAAAAAAATTATTTAAACAAAAAAAAAGTCACGGCGTGCCCAAACTATGGTAAAAGATTGCCGTTGTATATTTATTTTCAAGATAAATGTCGGCTAGATTTAAAATTTCATCTGTCAATGTTGCGAATTGGGCCAGACTGGCTCGCCTATCGTGTGCCAACATTTGCAGTCGAAGCAGCGCGCGGGTGCGGTACAGCCTCCGGCGGCTCGCGTGATTGTTCCAGCTTGGCACCAAGATGGATTATACCGGCGCGCGCGCGGGCTCACGCGATACCGGCGCGCGTGTTGGTTTCAGCATGGCGCTAAGCTCTCGCATACTGGCCCAATATATCGGCCATTATCCAGCAATGGACCAATATTTGCCCAAGATACTGTGCGTGCTGGGTAGTGTTGTGCGATGTACAGACACCTTTTAACAAAAAAAGCTGCACACAACGCCACATCTGGACCACGCCGGCCGGCGCGCTCAGAGCGAGAAGAGGCACCCCAGTTTGCAGCCAGCCACGAATCGAACTAGAGAAAGGAGGAGTCACGTGACGAACCCGCATCAAGCTAATACAGTTGACAGCACCAGGTTTCAAAACTGAACCGGCAGGCCATGTTCGAGCAGCACGGTCTACCAGTGAAGAAGCAAAACGCAACGGTGAACGCCGCACTCTCCACTAGCTCTCACAATTGGCAGTGGGAGCGCCTCGACAGAGCAGCTCTACTTCCCACTGACTAGCCCTACCAATTGGCCGTGGTGGAAACAAAACTGAACTACAACCAAGAAGAAATCTACGCTCCAATAGCTCATACAATAAGCAGTGGCTGGGCCCCGATTGACGACATTATCTTCTACTCGCCACTAGCCCTTTCAATTGGCAGTGAGCGAGAATACATCAACTACTTGAACAATACAGAATTAACCAAAAACAAACTACCATAAAAACCTAAGAAAGGTTTACTCAACAAAAGCAAAAGGGTCATCACGCTGATGAAGGCAGCCCTTAGCCAAAAAAGGCTTAAACATGCCCGAAATACACCTCAGACAACAAAAACAAAACGTGACTGATTTGTGAAATGTCATAAGGGTATACGGCTGGTCACATCAAGACATCACATAGTGGTGTGCGATGTACAGACACCTTGTTACCAAAAATGCACATGTGTAGACATCTTTTAAAGAAGGACACAGTGTAATACAATATTGTGAGAACGAACCAAAAAACGAAGGAACAAAGTTAAACGTAGTTCTTAACGTACTTTGTCCACCACGAAGGTTATTTTAAGGACGTGGTACCGAATTGGACTTTAACCATGTTTGACTTTGAAACCGAGATCTGTCGGTCGAGTCTAAATCTCTAACACCTGAGCCACCCAGCTGCCCCAAGAACGCAGAAAATAGCGAACAATAAATAAGTAAACAGGCTATCCCATTCTGCCCTGGCGCACTACAGCAGGAGATGGGTCGACCATGATAATTAAAGGGTAGTGCCAGATTAGCTTGGCGCCAACAGGCTCCAAGCTAATCTGGAGCTACCCTTGAATTATCATATTCGATCCACCTCCTGCAACAGGTGCATAGCCGTCAGATGACGCCTCCAACATTTGGGAAATACCTGCGTCGGGCTGAATGAGTTAACACATGTGTAATCTTGCATCAGAAGAAGAAAAAAAACAATTTAGGGACGTTGGCCTAGCAAGACATTTTAGTACCTCAAACGAAAAGGCGCTTTCTGCAGTCCTCATCTAACATCTTCAGTCTGTCCTCGTTGATGTTGATTAAAGTTGAAGGATTGATGCTGTGGAAGTTCCTTTGTATTGGCTGTATCAAACAAAGCGGACACTCATTGTCTTGGCACACATGTGTGTACATGGAAACTTTTAGAATTGTATTTACCTTGCTGTTCACAAAAATAAAACAAACTAAAAACATGTTTTTCTTCTGCTGTAGATGGGCAATTTTAACACCGGTTGCTCATGAGGTCCTCTTGCTAACACCATTTAGAATCCATTTTCATGGGACAGTTTTATTCTTCTTCTTTTGTTTTCGTCTTTTTATTTCGGTGTGGAAATAATGAAGATTGCAGAACACACAGTCTGCAATCTGGCACTGAATAACTCCCTCCCACCGCGGGAGAGCTGGGGGTTGTCATGATGTCTATCACGGATATACTTTGTATAATACAGACCCATCCTTCACATGTCTGGCAGTCGTACATTAATCCCCTCACTGCACTGCGGGATAACCGCTGCTGTCGGATTTTGGTCAGCTGGAAGGTAGATTCTATGAGTCATTAGTATTTGTTCTTGTCGCCTCTCCCCAATGCGCAAAATTCCATCAGGCCGACTTTGACCGCCGTTGGCCCGCGCACGGTTGTGTGTGTGTCTATGCACGGTTGTGTGTGTCTATGCACGGTTGTGTGTGTGTCTATGCACGGTTGTGTGTGTGTCTATGCACGGTTGTGTGTGTGTCTATGCACGGTTGTGTATGTGTCTATTCACGGTTGTGTGTGTGTCTATGCACGGTTGTGTGTGTCTATGCACGGTTGTGTGTGTGTCTATGCACGGTTGTGTGTGTGTCTATTCACGGTTATGTGTGTGTCTATTCACGGTTGTGTGTGTGTCTATTCACGGTTGTGTGTGTGTCTATGCACGGTTGTGTGTGTGTGTGTCTATTCACGGTTGTGTGTGTGTGTGTCTATTCACGGTTTTGTGTGTGTCTATTCACGGTTGTGTGTGTGTCTATGCACGGTTGTGTGTGTGTCTATTCACGGTTGTGTGTGTCAATTCACGGTTGTGTGTGTGTCTATTCACGCTTGTGTGTGTGTGTCTATTCACGGTTGTGTGTGTGTCTATTCACGGTTGTGTGTGTGTCTATGCACGGTTGTGTGTGTGTCTATTCACGGTTGTGTGTGTGTCTATTCACGGTTGTGTGTGTGTCTATTCACGGTTGTGTGTGTGTCTATGCACGGTTGTGTGTGTGTCTATTCACGGTTGTGTGTGTGTCTATTCACGGTTGTGTGTGTGTCTATTCACGCTTGTGTGTGTGTGTCTATTCACGGTTGTGTGTGTGTCTATGCACGGTTGTGTGTGTGTCTATTCACGGTTGTGTGTGTGTCTATTCAGGGTTGTGTGTGTGTCTATTCACGGTTGTGTGTGTGTCTATGCATGGTTGTGTGTGTGTCTATTCACGGTTGTGTGTGTGTCAATTCACGGTTGTGTGTGTGTCTATGCACGGTTGTGTGTGTGTCAATTCACGGTTGTGTGTGTGTCTATTCACGGTTGTGTGTGTGTCTATTCAGGGTTGTGTGTGTGTCTATTCACGGTTGTGTGTGTGTCTATTCACGGTTGTGTGTGTGTCTGTTCAGGGTTGTGTGTGTGTCTATTCACGGTTGTGTGTGTGTCTATGCACGGTTGTGTGTGTGTCTATTCACGGTTGTGTGTGTGTCTATTCACGGTTGTGTGTGTGTCTATTCACGGTTGTGTGTGTGTCTATTCACGGTTGTGTGTGTGTCTTTTCACGGTTGTGTGTGTGTCTATTCACGGTTGTGTGTGTGTCTATTCACGGTTGTGTGTGTGTCTATTCACGGTTGTGTGTGTGTCAATTCACGGTTGTGTGTGTGTCTATTCACGGTTGTGTGTGTGTCTATTCAGGGTTGTGTGTGTGTCTTTTCACGGTTGTGTGTGTGTCTATTCACGGTTGTGTGTGTGTCTATGCACGGTTGTGTGTGTGTCTATTCATGGTTGTGTGTGTGTCTATTCACGGTTGTGTGTGTGTCTATTCACGGTTGTGTGTGTGTCTATTCACGGTTGTGTGTGTGTCTATTCACGGTTGTGCGCGGCCAACTGCGGCCGACGTCGGTCTGATGGCCTTTTGCGCATTGGGTCGGGTCCGATCGCGCAGTTTATTTTTAAAATAAAGCCCCCAATTTTTATTTTCAAAATAAACTTCCTGATCGGACGCGGGCAAGGCCTAACTCGTAATACAACCATTTGACCTCAACAGTAACACTATAAATGCATGAAGGGTCCGCTTGAAAGAACCCCTGCGAAGTGCTAAGGACGCAACTCTCAATGTCGGTGAATTGCAATAAAATCCACAATTCTCACTGAAAATGAACGTTTTTCGTTGCGTTTGAAAGAGATATGATCCTCCTTTTCGCGATATTACTCGGAATTTAAATCACTGGCTGGTGAATGGACGACAGCGCCTGAAACTGGTACAAGTGATTTTTGTTTTGGGGTTTCAGACAGCAACAGTTCTCTTTCAAAATAAAAATATTTACATCATTTGGAGATAAGTGAATGCCCTTTAAATGATGAGATCAAATTTACGAAGCTCCAGATGAAACGCAAGCAGTGCATGATAAACAACGCTTCTGACATGAAAATGTTACCGTTCAAACTTTTTGAGGTGTCGCGTTCAAAGGGTTGTAATTTAAAGGCGACGGGACAGAAAAAGATGCAGTTTGTTGCCTTGTATTCACAAGTGCGTAATCGTTTTCGTGATGCATTCAGAATTTTAAAATCTTCAGCCATTACAAAAATACCGTCTTCAAAACGTTGTAAAGCTTTTTTAATACGTAGCGTATTTGATAAAGAAATGAATCTAGTGACAGACAAATTTCGTACATTCCAATACCGTTTAAAAAGGGACAGCAAAAATGTTTGCATCACTGTATTGTATATACCACTGTTGTAACTAACTTTGTGACAATGTGACAATTATTAACTCATTAGAGACGTGCCGTCTCCGGATACGCGCCATAAGCAGCGTATCCGGAGGCGGCACGTCTCGAATGAGTTAAAAAGCGCATGGCCTCTTTATGGAGTCTCAACAGGATGTGTAACAAAGTCATACAATCATACATCCTTTTCAGGGAAGTAGATGACCGTCTTGTTCTATACCTGCGAATTTTTCTGTGGGCTGGCGATTGGGTGTTTGGAAGGGGGGGGGGAGGGAAGGGGAGGGGGGAGTGAAGGGGAGGGGAGCAGGGGATCTAACTGTTTGTCCAGCGCTGAGTAATTCCCCTTGGTATGTGTAAAAGTCATACAGCTTGCTGAGTCTGTACAAGCTGTGTAGTATTTGTTACATCGCTTGTGAAGACACCACCGTAACAATCAAATATAAAAGTACGTTCAGGTTTAGGGTGTGTCCAAGGCCCTTGTGACACTGATGGTTAGCTCATTCGAGACGCGAATCCACAGGAGGCACGTCTCGAATGAGTTAAACATACAGCTGGAACCAAAATGACAGATTGACATCGTACTATAACGAACTTGGTGACAATGTTACAAATATCACAAAGCTCACGGATTCTTCGTGGAGTCTGAAAGTGCTTTTTAACAGAGTCATGCAGCTTACGGAGTCTGCACGCACTGTATAACATTACTTACATCACTCGTGAAGACTTCACTGTAACAACCACACATCATAGCACATTGAGATTAAAGGGAGTGTCCATGACATTTGTGACAATTTCTTACATTACCACAAAGTTCGTTACAGCGTGCAGCAGCAAAGAGACGGACGCACACAAAGATAATCTGACGAACAAACTGAAATATGCAGACAATTATACAGACTTACGAAGTTCCTTCGTGGAGCAAAGGTGACTTTACACTTTTAGAGAACAGAGTTGTATGGTGTCTTTAGTGATGTCCCAAAGGTTCCCAGTCCATCACGCGCGCGCGCGCGCGCGTGTATGTGTGTGTGTGTGCGTGTGTGTGTGTGTTAACATACTTTTAACACAACTGCCTCAAGATTATTCTTGATTATCCTGAACGCGGGCACTAGTAGCTGTTACACGCACAAACACACACACACACACACACACACACACACATACACACACACACGCGCGCGCGTGAGGGACTGGGAACCTTTGGGACATCACTAAAGACACCACGTGTGCACATGCGCGTGTGTCAGTATGAGTGTGTGTCTGTGTGTGTATATTTTCAATTCCTCAATAGTTACAGTTGATGGTTAGTGTTCAATAGTTTACTTTTTAAGTTTTAACTTTGCTCTTTCAGTTTTTATTTGAAATCTTAGAGTTAATTTTCTTTGATATAACTATGATCACTTTAGATTTATTTAAATATTATGAATGCGCACGCGTGAGTATGTGTGCGTCTGTGTCTGTGGGAACGTGAGTGGTTGTAACGCATCACTTGAGTAATAGGCACCATCCGTTACCCTTGTGCTGCCTTACATCTGACTGAACGTGTATGTGTGTGTGTGTGTGTGTGTGTGTGTGTGTGTGTGTGTGTGTGTGTGTGTGTGTGTGTGTGTGTGTGTGTGTCTGTGTGTGCGTGCGCGCTCGCGCGCTCGTGAGCGAAATATTTTACCTTTTCTGCTGTTATATTTATTTAAAATGTTATTAAGGACAGACATGTAAAAAGGCCTGCGTGCCTACTGTCTTCATCCTTAGAAAATAAATTTTCAATTCAATTCAACTCTCTCTCTCTCTCTCTCTCTCTCTCTCTCTCTCCTCTCTCTCTCTCTCTCTCTCTCTCTCTCTCTCTCTCTCTCTCTCTCTCTCTCTCTCTCTCTCTCTCTCTCTCTCTCCGGATTTCGTCCGCAGCATTCATGCCACAAACCACTTACACGCCTTGTTGACACATGCTCAAGGGTATGAATAAGTCACAGTTAACAGGAGTAGTCTATCTGGATTTTAAGAATGCTTTTGATCTGATTAACCACACTATTCTGATTGCTAAGCTTCACACATACCTCAATAACGGAGACGCAGTTGACTTTTTCACATCTTACCTTACTAAAAGAAAACAAAAGGTTCTTGTTCATGGCTCATACTCCCCTCTCAAAGATGTAAGTTTCGGTGTGCCCCAAGTGTCCGTACTGGGCCCCCTACTGTTTTGCTTATTTATCAATGATTTGCCTCTACATATTACTTGCCAAGATGTACAATGCGACCTTTTTGCTGACGACACCTCAGTTCATACTACTAGTAAAGATATACAGGTAATTTCCGACAACCTACAAACAAAGTCTTCATGAAGTATCAGCTTGGTGTATAAACAATTCTATGGTTGTTCATCCAGCCAAAACGAAATCGATGATAGTCGCCACGCGCCAAAAACAGCAGGTAACGCCTCTATTACTTAACCTTTCACTTAAAGGTAGTCAGGTAGAACAGGTAAATAAACATCGAGTACTGGGGATTACAATCGACAGTCAGCTAAAATGGCAAGCTCATACAGACGCCTTATGCAAAAAAGTAGCAAAAAAATCTCTTTATGTTATCTAAACTGAAATATTATACTGATTCAGATACCCGTAAACTATTTTATAACGCTCACATACGTTCTTATATCGATTATGCGTCAACGGTATGGGATGGATGTAGTGAGGTCCATTTAAAGAGACTCAATTCCCTACACAGACGAGCGGCCAAAATAATCTGCCCTGATCCACAACTAAGCACTGAAGAAAAGCTCTCAAAAGCAGGTCTCCTGCCTCTTCAAGCTCATTTTAAATATAACAAAGCAATCTTTATGTTCAAAGTGTGGAAACGCAAAACACCTGAGTACATCTCCACTTTGTTCCGTAAGTCTGAGTCCAAGCTTGGAAACATCAGAAAGCTTTTCATAGTCCCAAAACCAAGGATCGATCTATATAAAACTAGCTTATCTTTCTCAGGGGCACATATCTGGAATGCTCTTCCCGACCATGTAAAATCCACCTCCTCGCTAGCCTGTTTTAAAAAGGGTATCTGCATATATTTTGTGGATCACTGGTAGGGATGCCTTAACCTCTTGTATTATATGTTTCTTTTTATGCTGGGTCCAACTTATTCCCAATTAAGTCTGTTATCCTTTTCATTTATTATTTGGACTACTTAGCTCTGTCTATGTGTGAAGGGGGGCGGGTGCCTGTGAGTCTATGAGTATGTCTGTCTATGTGAACAGTGTTGTCATCTGTTTGCAAGTATTATGTTTACTTATATGTATGTATATTTGTAGTTAGTCTTGTAGTTGCTAGCAACGGCAGGTTTGTAAAATGGCTGTGTCGATGACGATGTCAATGCCTAAACCGTTGTAAAATAAAGTTTCATTGATTCATTGATTCATTGATTCTCTCTCTCTCTCTCTCTCTCCACACTACGTCTCAACAAACTCACTGACAATATGGCAATGAATTGTCTGTGTTCGATTACTTCGAGAGTTTGGTCGTGGTATTATAGTGCGATGAAGATGATTACCAGACTGACGCGATGAAGATGATTATCAACCCGACTTCTGGGCTTCAGAGGACCACAAATAAACCACGATCTAACCCGAGAAGTAACCCAACACAGACGGCCCAGTGTCATTGTCGTGCAGTCAGAAGTGCGTACTATTTGAAGCAGAGAAGTTGTCTCTGAAATCAGGCGTAACACGCCACTGTTTCTGACGTCAGACTGTATCATTTATGTATGCTACACTCAGATGCGACTACGCCCGGTCGTGCAAGTGTGCTTGATTTTTGCCGATAGAATTTCAAACGTTTGCCAGCCGTGTTGCTTCTAGGTAGCAACTGACAATATAAAAATCTGTAGCAAGGAAGTACGGACTTTCCTCACTGGATCCAATGATAAAATGTGAGCACGATGATGCAAATAACTTGATACGAGTGGAGTGGCCCGCTGAGTAAACATTTCAGGTCCGGCAATGGTTGTATGAGGTAGGCAAAAGGGCATTAACCCCAATGCATTTGTATGTGCTGACCAATCACAGTGTCGGAAAATGAACTGACTGCACGACAATTACAATTGTCTACACATTCTTCACGGTTTGATAACAAACATCACACCCGTGCATTGCGGCTATTTTATTAACTGACTCTCAATCAGATACAGCAGCGCGACTTGCTGACTGGAGAAAGTTGTTCGTTCGTGGCGCCCCGCTGCAAAATGTAAATCAAATAAATAGACCTACTATACAGTGTTATCCTGGAACAGAACAGACTGTACTATACAGTATTATCCTGGAACAGTACAGACTGTGGCATTCACACAACTCATTGGTTGTCGGCAGCGCTACCTACGGCCAATGCATATATCGTTGTTGAAACACCATAATACAGTGATGGCATGTGATTACTTCCCCTATGCGCTAAAGGCTATCGGGTCGACGTCTGCCGCCTTTGGGCCGCGGGACAACGGTGACAGACGTTTGCCAGATGGCTTTTTGCACAGTTGGTTGTATCATATATTATGACATCTCTGATTGTCAACTGTGACAGACGTTTGCCAGATGGCTTTTTGCACAGTTGGTTGTATCACATATTATGACATCTCTGATTGTCAACGGTGACAGACGTTTGCCAGATGTTTTTTTGCGCAGTTGGTTGTATCATAATTATGACATCTCTGATTGACAACGGTGACAGACGTTTGCCAGATGGTTTTTTGCACAGTTGGTTGTATCATATATTATGACATCTCTGATTGACAACGGTGACAGACGTTTGCCAGATGGTTTTTTGCACAGTTGGTTGTATCATATATTATGACATCTCTGATTGACAACGGTGACAGACGTTTGCCAGATGGTTTTTTGCACAGTTGGTTGTATCATATATTATGACATCTCTGATTGACAACGGTGACAGACGTTTGCCAGATGGCTTTTTGCACAGTTGGTTGTATCATATATTATGACATCTCTGATTGTCAACGGCGGCAGACGTTTGCCAGATGGCTTTTTGCACAGTTGGTTGTATCATATATTATGACATCTCTGATTGTCAACGGTGACAGACGTTTGCCAGATGGTTTTTTGCACAGTTGGTTGTATCATATATTATGACATCTCTGATTTTGTCAAAACCCACGTTATCCAGTTTTATGCAAAGCACGATTTACAATGTACATTTGTCTCAGCCCCTTTCGTGCTTGTGCGCATGAATTATACTTCGAAACTATTACATATACAGACATTAATACCGAATCGCGCCACTTACCGATAGAATAGAGATGAAAGGTTACATCTGCAGCTTACCTTGGCGGCATAAAAATGCCAGAGCGCTTTCACTTCATAGACTCCGAATCAGGCATATCAGCACGCTTTGAGGGGGCAGACAGGGCCTCAGATCTCTTCAAAGAAAGACAAGGAACAAGTGTATTGATAGGGTAGAGTTCGGTGCTTTTACCAAGAGCATTTCAACCCACCGTATTTATACACAGCCGGTGACTTCCGGTTGCTTTGTACCCAGACCGCACCACTAATGGGACACAAAGAATATAAATAATCACAATCTGGTGAAAAGCATCACGTTGTTGTAAGAACTGCAAAAGGGTGCCAATATTTAGGGGGCGTCGGAAATATTCGACGCGTAAAGAAGTCTATGGCGGCACAGTTGTCTCCCTTACTATGTCTTTCTCCACCACTCTGCTCTGCCTTGACAAACACCGGAATGTGCATTTTTGTTAAAAGCGAAATATTCCTTGTATTACAATGAAAGTATCGCTTTTCGCAAAATTAGATGTAATGACGTTTGCCGAAATTGGCCAGTACTTACTTACCTTCACATCAATCCATCCACGTTTTGAATGCGTATGTGTTAAACCCGGTTCCCTGCTGTCGGGGCTTCCTGGCCTCTGCCCCATGACGAGGGAGGTGAGGCAGACCACGGCGAGAGAGATCAGCAGGAAACGATTCATGATTGATCTGTACGACAGAGATATAGACAGTTCTTAACCCATTCACTGCCAATGAAAGCAAAAGGTGTTGCTAAAATTATTGTAAACTCATCGACAATAAAATCAAAAGAACGAGGACACAAAGCACGGGCGCCAAGCTATTCTGGCATCACCAATGAAATATCCTGCTCGACCTGTCTCTGAATTGTCATACAGTCCTTCAGAGGGCAACTTCAAAATTAGGGGATTTCCGTCCTGGGGCAGAATGTAATAAAAGAGCATTCAAGAGAAGGTTAAAACTGGGGAATTTTGTTTCGTTCGACTTATTCAACTAATCCGTCGTTCGACATCACCGTCATTGAATAATCAGAAATATGATATGAGTCATTATTTGGTACTGGTCACAATTCAGGGGTGTCGTGAAAAAAGACGTAACGCAATTTGTATTTTATGACGAAAACCTTGAAGGTGGATGTAAGCTATTAAGAAGAGATCAATCAGTCTACAGGAGCATTGATAATATCAGCAGAGCTGGATAAAGTGGTGAGATCAGGGGAAAAGGACCAAAATCGCTTAAAAAAGGCGTCCAAATAGAGGAAATCAGTTACTTTATTCTGGAAGGCGTGCTGTGCGCACTGAATGGAGCTTCAGTGTATTGCTTATTGTGCGTTTCCAGTAAATAAAACATCGATGAAACATACGCTAAAAGTTGTTAAATCTGTCTGCTTATTATCTCCGTGAATTTTGTGTGCGAATTCCAGGTTTCTACCGTTTCAACCGGTGTCACCTTTCCGATGTCAACAAAAAGATCGTCTGAAAACGTTGGCAAATCGTACGGCAAAAGTTTAATGTCGTCGGTACAAATCAAAAGTGTACACCAAAACCTCCGAAACGGGCCAATTTGCAGTCAATCTGTTCATTTCTTTGCTAACCAGATCAGCTTTTGTCCACCGTGTCACACATGAAAAGCTAGAATTCCGCAAACGTAAACATCGGTTACTTGCAAACAATTCAGACCAAAAAGGTGACTGCCAAGCGTGTAATATGCAAAGAAGTACCCAACGGAGAAAGAAATACATCTTCATTGGCAGAAGCGTGTAATATGCAAAGAAGTACCCAACAGAGAAAGAAATACATCTTCATTGGCAGAAGCGTGTAATATGCAAAGAAGTACCCAACGGAGAAAGAAACACATCTTCATTGGCAGAAGCGTGTAATATGCAAAGAAGTACCCAACGGAGAAAGAAACACATCTTCATTGGCAGAAGCGTGTAATATGCAAAGAAGTACCCAACGGAGAAAGAAACACATCTTCATTGGCAGAAGCGTGTAATATGCAAAGAAGTACCCAACAGAGAAAGAAACACATCTTCATTGGCAGAAGCGTGTAATATGCAAAGAAGTACCCTACGGAGAAAGAAACACATCTTCATTGGCAGAAGCGGAATGTGGCAACAGTTGCCACATTCCGCTTCTGCCAATGAAGATCTCTCTTGGCTTGACTTCGCGAACGAAGATTTTATAGGAGTTGCCCACGACGTCTGCAGGCTTGTTCGTGGCCAATGAAGATAAGTAGCGGCTAATCTCTCTGTTTGTTTGTTTGTCTATTTTGACAAAGAGTATTCACCCGAAATATTAATAAATTGTGTTGTACCCGTCTTTTCTAAGCGTGATTCTTTCTCCGTTGGGTACTTACTTGCAAACAGACACCACTCAACTGCAAGGTGTTTCCTGGAGGGGCGCCATCTTAAGATGCTTTGCGAAGGTCACGTGAGCAGATCATCCCCGGTTCTTAATGCAAGTGTAAACGCACCAAACCGGGCTTTACACATGTTGAATTCTACTTGGGATGAACCCTGGTTGCAAGTGTAAACGGCCTCTGACTGAAAATTGCCGATCAGTCATATGAAGCGCTAGAACCCTAAATAACCACTATGGCGCATTTTTCTCGATATTTTGCAAAACTGAGTTAGGTTGCACTATCTTTCATCATTATTGTGTAACCCTAAAAACAACACGCAGGCGCACTTTCATCGATACTTTTAAAACATGTGTTAGATTATAATGTCTTCCATCATCGTCTTGTGACACAGTGTCACATGACTGAGGTAACAATTGATAATGTGCGTAAAAACAAAATGGTGATGATAGTGCAAGGAATGTGTTAAATATGAAAACAAACGAAAACATGGAAGTAGTAGATCGTGAAGGAGCTTTTAAGCTGCCTGGTTTCTAACGTTTTAGTGTCGCACGACGATGACCAGTATATGAACACAACAAATGATATCAACAACTTCATATTTTAAGTTTTAGAGCAAATAAGAAGTTCATCTAATTATTTCATATCAAAATAAGTTGCTTTTATTCTCATATCTCTTTTGTCTGCACATCGGTGTTACGGTGAAACGCAAGAAACCACGTCAAGTGGCTGAAGACTAATTTCAATGCCGAAGGAACTTGACTCCAAGCTTTTTTTCATAATTAATTCTAAAATTAGATTTATGCACAATGCTAAAAATTACATTTTATAAACTTTACTCACGTTTTCCTTTTGTACCATCGTTTTGTGACCAGTACCAAACAATCAGTGTTGTTTCTGACACAATCATTGTTTAAAACTTTGGGTGTCGAGAGCGGTTTTAATAGCGATGATTCCGGCCGTAATCATCGCGACTAAAACTGCTCCCGTCAGCCGAATGTTCAGGCAGACTTACGAAATTTCAAACGTCCTTCGTCGAGCAAAGCTGACTTCACAATTGTACAGCACTGTACTGTATGATGTCTTTATCGATGTCCCAAAGGTTACAGGCACCTCTTTATATATATTGACGGCTAAATTTTGTGTATGTACTATTTGTTTTTATTTATTTCAGTTTAATTCATTGCTTGTCAAATGTATTTTCCATGGCAATTGAATATTGATTAAAACGTTATTTCATAGATTATGTTCTGCAGTTTTTGTAGTAATTAAGAACGCAATATTTTTGCTCTTTATGTTTTGTTTTGCCCACCGGCCAGCTGCTGCTGCGAGAATACCAAAGTTTATTGTGAAGTTTCTACCACTCTTCAGAGATGGGGGAACAACGTGTGGTTTTGCCTAACAACGATTTGTCTACCCATAGCTACCATGACCTAGCGCAGTCATGTATGACAGAATCAGATTCTTGCCGTCTGCACCTTGTCTTCTATCGTTCTCTGTTTTCTTGTTAGGAACAGGAACAAACTCTGGAATTGAAAGGCTAAACTATGGTTTTAACAATGTTACGTTTATGGTTGTGTTATTCTTTTTAGGGCATGTGTGTGTTGAGCATAGGAAAGATCTGGCGTTCAGTTGAGTTATTTTAGATTAGAATTACCTACCTTTTTTAAAATTATGATTCGTTTCTTTTTGCACGGAGAATTGGGATCGTCCTTTTGTGTGTGTGACTAGAATGTTGCACATTTCGCTAACTTGTAGCAAAGTCCGACTAAATTACGCTGGAAGGTTCTTGAAAAGGCGCGATTGTTCTAGTGACTTCAAACATGACATCTGTAGTACACATATTGGTTACATTTCAAGACGTTTACGTAATGCACCTAGATTTTTGTAGAAGTTTGTAGAAAAAAATCAAGAGTGATCTTCTCAATGAATATTAATGATTTTGGTTAAGTTTTCTTTTCTGATTGGTTGATTTGTGTTATTCTGGAAATGTGTGCATAAAAGAGTGTGTGCATGTATTGTAAGAGACGGTGTATCAAAGTGTGGATGCATTTGTGAGAGATAGTGTATCAAAGTGTGGATGCATTTGTGAGAGATAGTGTATCAAAGTGTGGATGCATTGTGCTAAGAGTGCATCGTGAGAAAAAAGTTCTGTGGAACTGTGATTGCATGATACTACGACGACAACCATGAAACAAACCCTTTGGTTGTCTGGTGGGGGGGGGGAGGGGGGGGGGGGAGGGGGGGGGGCAGTTTTCGTCGCGATTATTCCGGCCGGAATCATCGCGACTAAAAGCGCTCCCAACACCCAAAGGTTTAAGAAATGATTGTGTCAGTAACAAAACCCAGTTAACTGCACGAGACATAACTTTTCATAAGTCCCCGCAGTCGCGCGGTGTTCACATAGAAATATGACTTGCATACTTCGCTATTCCCTGAATTTTATTCAATGGAAGGGTTTTAATTCATTTGCGACGAGGTTTTTGTACACGAACCCTTCGTGAGTGCACCCACGTAACATATTGGCACCTCCGACCTGACTTCATCAGCTGGCTCAGTGGAAAGGGTAGCCGGAGACAACAGTCAGCAGAGAAACGCAGAGATAACGAAATCGGAAATGGAGACATTGATGAAATTTGGGAAGGAATGCGGACTGGATAGAGCTCTTGAAATTTGTAGAGGAGAGAGAAAAAGAGAGACTGGAGAGAGACGAAAAGAGGCTGGAGCAAAAGAAAAGAAGAGATCGGAGAGCAAAGAATAGAGACTGGGAAAAAAAGGATAGATTGGAGAGAGAAGAAAAGTGATCGGACAAAGAAAAACAGAGCCAAAGAGCGTGAGATCAAGAAACTCGAAATTCAAGCAGCAGAGGCAGAGAAACAGCGAGAAGAGGCAGAGAGGCAGCGACAACACGAGTATCAGCTAAAGAGAAAGGAGTTAGAGGCATAGGGCCAGAGGACAGCTGAAGCAGCAGCCTTAGCCAGCATAGAACAAACAGCCCGTGCGCCAAAATTACCTGCAGAAAGTTCAGAAAAAGATTTAGAGCGATTTAAACGCTTCAGAAGCAGCAACAGCTGGAATCCGGATACATGGGCCACCAGACTCAGCGCACTTTTGACCGGCAAACACCAGGTGTTCCCCGAGGTGGCAACACCAAAAGGCTCAATCAAGACCACGGTACAGCAGGCAGAAATGATACCACGTCTCAACACAGAGTCGCCGCAGTACTGCCAACGATGTGACGTTATTTGGTGACTTTGAGTCTGGAGAGAGGCGAGCGACACCCGAGCAGATCGTGTCATTCTGGACTGTGGACGCATTCCAGTTGGCGATGGGACAACATTCTTACCAGTTTCCAACATCGAGCTGCCTGAGAGTGAGGTGCCCATAGAAATATGACATGCTACTTCACTATTACCTGAATTTTATTTGCGATGTCGGTGACTGAGACAATAAATCATCACCGGTTTATGAATCAGTTCTGTATTTTGATGATAAAAAAGACAGCAAGTCCTGTTTAAGAAAAGGGAGAGATGTTAATTGTAACACAGTGTATTTCGCGCTTCACAACATGAACTTACTGTCTGATGCCTTTTCTGGGCAAAGCAGACCTACGGCCCAGCCTGCAAGCCCATGAGCACCGAGGTGGGGCTGACGCGGGCCCATGGGGCCCGCGTCAGCCCCCACCTCGGTGCTCATGGGCTTGCAGGCTGGGTGAAGCCTGCATGCACTTGTTTTAATGAAAACAGACTCACTTCTCTGGCATTTCTGCAATTGTCATTTGTTTGTAATGTAATTGACAAACAATATAAACAATTATGCCAATTATTACATTAATGATGTGTCGCAATTGCTTTTGGTCGCGATGATTCACGCGGGAATCATCGCAATAAAAGCGCTATTGACAACCATAAGGTTGAAATAAATGCCACAGTATGTTCCGTTCGAGAGTAACATTATACTGTCTATTATATTTGTTTTGTTTGTGTGTATGCTTGACAAAAAATATGACACGTAGGTTGGAGTACACAACTTCATCTTGACGTTACCAGTCATGGCGTACAGCTGCAGATGTTTAGTGTACCTTCCTATATTCTTGAATGTATTTATTTTGGGGTTTCGCTTTATATCGGCAAAAAACGGAGACATCTAAGAGGTGGCTTTTGTTTGTTTCCGTCAGCTTAGCTGGTTAAAAGGTACAACTGTACGATCAGGGTTGATATACAACAGCAAGCTAGTACATGTTTTCGCTACGAGTAACAAATAGGATTATAAATGTTTCGTTCAATAACATGCATGCCTGACAAAGAGTGCCCACTGTGTTTGACACAGACAGTGAACCGCATCCCCAACAGCAGCAAGTGTGGCACTTTGTTCAACATCAGAGGTGAAAGAAAAAATGCGAATGGGGATTGCGGAACTGTGACGTTATGGGAGGTGCTAGAGAGTTCCACAGCGAGAAGGTCTTTAAAAAAGAAAAAAGAAAATTTGTCAAAATAAACTGCCGTTTTGGTATAGTAATTGCAAACTACTATAATTAAGTGATTTTACAGTAACCTGCCCCTGTAAATGAATGCACTTACGCTGAAAACAAAACTTGTCGATATGTCGGGGTTATTGCATTATAAAGTCTTACATTTTGCTTATTACAGTAAAATAAAACTTTATTTCTCCGGGATAATTGATTAGGTACAAAGAAGACCTGTTTCCAGACAAGTCCGCGCACACACCTACACGCACGGACGCACGCACGCACGCGCACGCACGCACGCGCGCGCGCACACACAGATACACACACACACACACACACACACACACACACACACTGACATACGCAAGAAATAATACATTAATATATATGTGAAAAATTAACATACATAAGCAGAGGAGCGTAAAAAAACTCACACACAAAAACATAAGCCCCAATTTAAAAACAAAACAAAACAATCTTAGATTTTGACCAGAGTGAGCCTGGGAACTTAAAGGTTTCCTTGGGAATGGAAAGAAACAATAATTGGTCTGGGGTACTCTGTGCCCTAGCTATAACCATTTGACAAGAGTCTCCACTATTCAAAAGCAGCCTACATGTCGTATGCGCCGTGTTTAGGTAGAATATAGAACAGGCAAAACTATGCAAGAGGTACAGAGTTGACGCGAAATGGGCAACTGTTGGCTAGACGTGGCTGAAACGACGTCACGAAGGACGACGTCATAAACAGTCAAACCTCGGTGTGTGGGCTGATCCATCTCCCACCTTGGTTTCGTAAGCACTGGCCTTGTCAGTTAACATACTTGAGACATGCTGCATCCGGACAAGTGGCTTTATGCCGGCTTTATGCCGCGTATCCGGATGCAGTACGTTTCGAATGAGTCAACATTACGAATGAGTCCTCCATGTTACTATCCATCATCCCTGACGACAATTAACTCATTCACTGCTGAAAAGAATCAATGAACACGACTGATCCAGCTGCGAGAGATATAGATCCTCATGAGTTTCCGCAGTTGCCTCCCCCCAGCATCTCCGCCTCTTGCTCGTAATTTGTGTATCAATGTCCAGTGGACCGCTTGGCTTTTTTTACGCGAATACACACACATTTCAGAAAAATCGTCTGCGACCTCTGGCAGCGAAAGGGTTAAACGTTGAAAAGTGCTAAATATCATGAACTCTAAAAAAAAAACCAGCAACTGCATGCCTTTATTCTTTGGTAATGAATTTTCCTCAGGTGCTTTTAAAGCAACATATGGACATTAATATATCGCAATTAAACTATAAAAATAATTTTTAATTGATATCTCTCAATTAAAATATAATTATCTTTCGTAACTGATGATGTCTACATCATAATTATATATTCTGAAACTGTAACCTTTTTATCAGATCGCAACATTGTCTTTCCGAATTCATTTTAACTCATTCAGCCTGCCGCACGTATTTCCCAAATTTTTGGAGGCGTCATCTAACGATTATGCACCTGTTGCAGGAGATGGATCGACCATGATAATTCAAGGGCAGTGTCAGTTTAGCTTAGCGCCGACAGGCGCCGAGGTAATCTGGCACTATCCTTGAATTATCATGGTCGACATCTCATGCTGTAGTGCGTCAGGGCTGATTGGGTTAAATTCAAAGTGAAAGACCCCCATCCCCATCCAAACAAAGCGCAGGGCCAGCAAGAGACACAGATCCTGATGGTCCCCAGCGGCGTCAGAGTGTGGAGAGGGTCCAAAGCCTCTTACAGTCAGGTGCTGTTCATTTTTTCTCGGCATTAGAGGGGCTGAATTACTGCACGCAAAATTAACGCAAATATAAGG
The DNA here is from genome assembly GCA_036245525.1 of Semisulcospira habei. Taxonomy (NCBI): domain Eukaryota; kingdom Metazoa; phylum Mollusca; class Gastropoda; family Semisulcospiridae; genus Semisulcospira; species Semisulcospira habei. The sequence continues at coordinate 111,823,706 of BTPG01000001.1, read as the reverse complement.
GATGCGCAAGAGTAGCCCCATCATTATCAACAAAGCCAATACAGCAACCATAACGCCTATTATGTCCTAGGACAAAGTAACATGCAGTGAATATGATTGCGCACGGCATGCATATGATAATAATAAATAGTAAATAAAATAAAATATAAAAAA
>BTPG01000001.1:111809851-111823328 GCA_036245525.1 Semisulcospira habei | reverse complement strand
TCTCTCTCTCTGTCTCTCTGTCTCAGTCTCTGTCTCTCTCTGTCTCTCTCTGTCTCTCTGTCTCTCTGTCTCTCTCTCTCTCTCTCTCTCTCTCTCTCTCTCTCTCTCTCTCTCTCTCTCTCTCTCTCTCTCTCTCTCTCGCAACAGCGGCCGACCCTTACTGGGTATCTCACTTGGCTGGTCTCTCTCTCTCTCTCTCGGTCTCTTTCTCTGTCTCTCTCTCTCTCTGTCTCTCTGTCTCAGTCTCTGTCTCTCTCTGTCTCTCTCTGTCTCTCTCTGTCTCTCTCTCTCTCTCTCTCTCTCTCTCTCTCTCTCTCTCTCTCTCTCTCTCTCTCTCTCTCTCTCTCTCTCTCTGCGGTGTTCCACAGGGGTCTATTCTAGGGCCCTTATTATCTAATCTTTTTATTAATGATCTGCCACTGTGCATATCTCATTTAGACGCAAACTGCGATCTGTTCGCAGATGACACGACCATACACACATAAAGATATCACAACCATTAATGAGGTACTCCAACAAAGTCTTGATGAAGTAGCAGGCTGGTGCAGTGATAATCACATGATTATTAGTATTCCAAAGACAAAGAGCATGTTAGTTACTACACGTCAGAAACACCAGCATGGCCTACCACCTTTAACACTTTCCTTAGATAGACAGCTTGTTGAACAAGTAACTAGGCATCGCTTATTAGGCGTTATAGTGGACAACCAATTAAGCTGGGAGCCGCATACTGACTCAATATGCAAAACAATCTCCAAAAATCTGTTCCTGTTATCAAAACTTCGCCATATAGTTAATACTGATATCCGTAAACTCTTTTTCCATGCGCATATCAAAACGCATTGTGACTACAGTTCTACCGTCTGGGATGGATGCAGCGAAGTTCACATGAAAAAAGTTAATTCCTTGTATCGTCGGGGCATTAAATTAATACTTCCCAGTCCTACTTCGACTGATGAAAAATTAAAATCTCTCAAGTTACTAACATTGAAGAAACAGTTTGAATTTAATCGCTGTGTTCTACTGCACAAGATCATGCACGGAAAAGCCCCACCCTATCTAAAAACTCTAAACTTTTCCGACAATAATAGGAAAAACACGAGAAATAGTTTGATCCACCTTCCAAAAATTAGATTAGACATCTGTAAAACCAGTCTGTCTTTTTCAGGCGCTATAGCGTGGAATATTTTACCTCCACACCTGAAATCAATTTGTAAGATTAGCGTCTTCAAAGATCGCCTCCATAAATATTTACTTCAGAAGTAATAGTATGTTCGGCTCCCTTATGCTACTATTCGTATAGTTAGTGACAAGTTTCCTATTACCTAATACTCTTCTACTGTTGCTACAGATTATGTAATAGTTCGACTGTCTGCATTAACATGTCAGGTTCATACCTGTGTATATTATATATATATATATATATATATATATATATATATATATATATATATATATATATATATATATATATATATATATATATATATATATTTAATTTCTTTTTTTTCCTCTGAGTGGTGGTGGGGGGGGGGAGGGGGATTAGTCTTTTTACTAACATATGTTTTATCTTTTGATGTATCGTCTGATGTATTTTTATATGTGTAGAGTAGCAGGACAGTTTGGAAGATAGGCATTGCGATGATTAAAACTTTTTATCCTGAATAAAAACGTTTCATCATCATCATCATCTCTCTCTCTCTCTCTGCCTCCCCCCTCTCCCAACCCCGCTTCCCCCTCTCCCATCCCCCCCCCCCCCCTACTTAGGGAAGAAGGAGACGGGACGGGACAACTGTTGGCAATATGAGATAACTCTGTCACGCAAGAGGTGTACTTGTTGGTTCGTTCTTGTTGGGTTTAAACGTGCACGTAACTAGCACGATGATAGTGGACGGGTTATCGTGAACAGGGACTGTTATTGCCTATGGAGCACGACCCGAACACTCATCTATTCAGGCGCGCTTCAATTGTACCACTTTGATTCACCATGACCTTTCAACAGACATGCTGTAGAGCAAGCCCGCACATTACCGCGTGTACTGGTCTAACCCCTACCCTGCCGCTGTACGTATTCTGTACAGACATTTTAGTTTCTGAAATCTTGGTTCATTCGACGACCAAAACCCGACACTGTCCAAGAAACATAGATACAAACCGGTCTCAGCAACAGACATAGATCCGCATGAGCCCCCACAGTGGCGGGGGCTCGTGAGGATAGATGTGTTTTTTTGTTTTGTTTTGGGTTTTTTTTTTGTTGTTGTTGGTTTTTTTGCAGATAGATTACGATCACTTTTCTCTCGGCAGAGAAGAGGTGAAAACCTTGTCAAAATGGACATGCGTAAAAACAAGAACAACCTGCACTAGTCATCTTTGTTTAGGCTTGAAATGTACACTTCTCGTCCAGTTTGAAAAACAAAGGGGTTAACGGATAAAATAAAATGTGTTGTATTTGTCCTTTCTAAGCCTTTTTTTTTTCTTTGGCGGGATTATGTTTTAACAGGTTGGTGCAGTTGCGGATCGGAACCCACGTCACACTTCCTTGTGATATTGGTTACGGTCTACTGTGCAGCAGCTACCCCTGACAAACCAGTTATCTCATGATCCTTCTATCACCCCAAAGGCAGCAAAACCCGATCACCCCAAAACAGTAAAAACAGCTAGGCGCACATAAGTACTACAAAAACTGCAATACCGAATGGACGCAGTCAAACTGATTGACTTTATTCAGCTGCCATACACAAATACATTAGAGGCATTAAAACACAAGGAATTTATAAATACTAACAAAATAGTGTGTCAAGAGTTGCTGGGAACCTTTTGGCCATAGCTAATTACAACGCCTTTGTACAGTGCTCTAAATTGTGTGAAAGCTTCTACGCTCCACGAATGTAGTATGTAGTATGTCCAACTGACTGTTAATACATTTCAGTCTGTTTGTGAGACTGTCTTTGCGTTTGTCCGTCTCTCGGCTGCTCCAGGTTGTAGTGTAACTGTCACAAAAACCACACACACTCCCTGAAGTCTCACAGTACTCTGATGTTTGATTGTTGTAGCGGAGTCTTCATGAGCGATGTATCAAATGCTACACAGCGTGTGCAGACTCAACACGGTCAGACTTCACGAAGAGTCCATGAGCTCTATGGTTATTGTCACAAAATAGTCACATCTATACTGACGAGCAAAGAACTGCGACATTTTGGACCCCAAGAATGTGGCATTTCTTTAGCTCGTCAGTACATCATCTTATCAGCTAAGTTAGTGCGCCACTGATTTTCAGCGGTTGGCTTCGGGGCCTTGGTTCTAGAGCCACCCCCCCCCCCCTCCCCCCCCCCCCCCCCAAAAAAAAAAAAAAAATAAAAAAATAAATAAATAAAAAAAATAAAATTAAATAAATAAATAAATAAATAAATATTGATTTTTAAAATAACTGAGGCCCCGGCCGGGGTTATTCCCGACCCCCCCCCCCCCTCTCTCTCTCTCTACTCTACACACATACTGACACACACCACGCAAAATCCTGTACTGTACAAATAAAGTATTCTCTCAACATTGCATGCTTAGTACACATACCAAGAAGAATTACTCAGCGCTGGACATACAAACAGTTAGATTCCCAGCCCACAGAAAAATACTCAGGTAAAGAACCAGACGATCATATACGTCCGTGAAAAATATGCATCAGGTCAAGCTATGAACCCATGTCTTTTTTTCTTTTTTTTAGAACTTAGGAAGTAGGCAGAAGAAACACACATACACGCACAAGAAGGTGCACTACTAGGCCTAAATGTGCTATAACTGAAGAAAATAGTTTTAACCAGTTTTAATGGCACTCCGGAACGTGTCGCCGCAGAGTGCTTAACGCTCGTTGAAAGCCCTACTCTTCATTGGAAGAAGAAAAAAATTGATTGATTGATTGATTAATTGATTGATTGACTGACTGACTGACTGATCGATTGATCGATCGATCTATCTATCTATCGATCGATCTGATTGATTGATTGATTGAGTGAGTGAGTGAGTGAGTGAGTGAGTGAGTGAGTGAGTGAGTGAGTGAGTGAGTGAGTGAGTGAGTGAGTGAGTGAGTGAGTGAGTGAGTGAGTGAGTGAGTTGATTGAGTGATTGATTGAGTGAGTGGTTGAAGTCGAAGTAGTGAGGCTACACGATGTGAACAGCACAACATCTGATAGCACAGAGAGAAGACCAACGTTCTGCGTCGGAGATGACAATGCCTTATACTGGGTGATGGGGAAGGTGAGCCAGATGGAGCGCGTACGGGCCTTTCCTAGCGCAGAAATCCCATCTTGACTGAACTGAACGGAACTGAACTAATTGATGAAAAGCCCAGCGGCTTTCGCCCCACAGCGATGGTAATAATGACGATGATGGTGGTGATGATGGAGAGGAGAAAGCTGCAGAGATAACGTGTACACAACGTCGGTTTGTTTGACAATTATTATTGACAATTATTAGGTCTTCTCCATTGAAATGCATATGAACTAATAATTGTCAACCAAACTGGCTAAAGCTAATCCCTGAATGTAAAGCAGGCTATTTTCACAATCCTAGCGGCAAGATATATTTAATGCCGAAGGGAATTCTCCAAACAAAATATATTTTTGCGTCGTCTTTGAAAAAAGTTTTAAATCCTACAGCTGGATAAGAAAGGAAACTCTGAGTTTAACTCATTCGCGGCAAACTGCATCCGGATGCGGTTGCCCGCGAATGAGTTAACCCCTTCGCTGACAGCGGCGGCAGATGCTTTTGAAATTATTTTCAGTTCAATCTCAAAGAACCCCAGCCGTTTATGTGACACGCGCACAAAATGATGTCAGCAGGAGGCACAGTTATGGTGGTATCTGTCACGTAACGGATGTGACATGTTGTTTTATTGTTTCGCCAAGTCGGTTTTTTTGTTAATAAATGTAGGTCGCCGACTTCTGTAAATAGCCTTAGTTTAGGGAAGTTAATAAATGTAGTGTGAGCGTAATCGTAAAGCCCGTGCAGCAAGCTTAACAGTGAGCGATTACAGCGGTTGCACGCTTTCGTCAAGTAGCGTTAACCGAACAGTGTTCAGAGTAAAGTTAAACTGCGAGATAGCAGAGGGATATTACAGTCAGTCAGCGGAGTTAGCCAGCGAAGTGAGAGTCTGGGTCAGGGTGCGGCCTCGTTTGGAGCCCTTGACAAGCTGTGTGAGGGTTGTTTTACCCTCCCTGCAAGACCACGGCCAGTGTTCCTGGGTGTGGGTGTCCCGAGAGACTAGCGACCACGGCTGCTGCTCAGCAGAAGACCCCTCCGGTTCGTCTTCGTCTTTGTTTGTCTCGTCCTGCCGGAGGACTCACCAGTGACAGGTAAATTCATGCCATTTTTCTCAGTTAGCTGCTGTGCTCTCGGGTGTGTGAATGTGTATATAGGTGCGGAAGGGTATGTTCGTCTAGTTTTTTAGTGATGTTTTAATCAAGTCTTTAACCATGTTTTTTAGGTTGGGTTGTAATGTGGTGGGTGTCGGATTTAGTTGTTTATGTCGGCTGTCGCCGAGTGAGTATATTTAAAGGGCCATGTTGTAAAACGAATTAAAGTGGGTATCCTTTCAAATATATATTTGTATTAGGTCCTAGATGTAATGTAATAAGATTGTCACGTGGGGTGGTTGCTGGTGATTATTTGATATCTTTGTATGTACATGTGGATATTTTGATAACGTTGCGTTATTTATTTAGAGTGGGTGGGTTTTTCTCGAGTGTCTGCACTCATATTGTCCACGGCGCCCTGACTCCGTCAGGCGTGTCGTGACATATTTGGTGGCAGCGGTGGGATAAGGATGAGGGGGAGGTAACGGATTAGGTAGATTAGGGTATTTTTGCGCGCCAGTGATCGTTTGTTCGTGTTGTGGTACGAGTAAGATTTAGCGGGCGGTTGGCGGGAGTGGGGGCGTATTGCGCCAGGGGCCACGGCCAGAGAGTGCAGTGCGCATAAACGAGGGGTGGCATGAGTGGTTGCCTCTCATTACTCAGGTACCGAGTGGTGAGGACCCTTCGGCTCTTGTCACTGTCTAGTCCTTATTCGTTGTTTGTATTCTGTGTATTTATTTGTTTTGTTTTTTCTTTGTCAGGGGTCCTGCTGGGGAGCAGTTGTCGTCGCTGCCTCCGTGACACCCACATCAGGATGCCCCCTAAACGGGATACCAGGGCCACCCGTGCCACGTCGGGGCACGACCCTGAGTCCGAGGGCGGTGGTGCAGGGGATGAGGGTCCAGGAGAGAGAGGAGCCACTTTGGCCACTCCCTCTCGGAAGGAAACGGTGGTGAGTACCCTTACCCGTACTCTCACTGCAGCAGGACTGACACCCAGTAGGGATCAGGGAGGTAAAGAGGGGTTAGGGGTGATAGTAAACCCATATGAGCAGTATAAAGTGCTAGGAGAGGGGGGGAGCCCTAACCCAGTTCATCCTGTCCGAAGTTAGGAGAGAGGAAGAAAAACGGGAACGTGACCTAGAGCGTAGGGCGTTAGAGAGACGGCTCCAGATGGACCGCGAGGCAGTAGAGAAGCAGCGTCAGATGGACCGCGAGGCAGCCGAGAGACGGCTCCAGATGGACCGTGAGGCAGCAGAGCAAGCTAGGCGGGATGACTTAGCATTGACCGAACGTAAGCTAGCTGCCGCGGAACAAGCACGGAGAGAGGAGCTAGCTGCCGCGGAACAAGCACGGAAAGAAGAGCTCGTCGCGGCCGAAACGCGGCTTAGATTACAGTTAGCAGCATCGGAAAAGAAGTCAGTTACGGAGTCTAGTCAGCATTACTCGCTCAAGATGCGTCCGTTAGAGGATGAGGAAGATGTGGAATCTTACCTTCAGCTCTTTGAGAGAGTAGCCGAAACCCAGGGGTGGCCGAAAGAGGTATGGGGGATCAGGTTAGCACCTCTATTGCAGGGGGAGGCCCGTGATGCATACCTTAGGCTGACCGTAGAGCAAGGGAAAGATTTTGAGGTGGTGAGGGAGACCTTACTGAGAAGATTCAGGCGTGACGCTGAATATTACAGACGCCAGTTTCGCGAAGCAAAAAAGGAGAGTCTCGAAACGTTTCCCCAGTTGTTCGTTAGGTTAAAGACCTCAGTCAAGCGTTGGTTCACTTTAGCCCATAAAAACATAGAGGACGTAGAACAAGTGCTAGACATGTTTCTGTCTGAGCAACTTTATGCTATTATGAATGCAGACCTTGAAATGTTCGTTAGGGAAAAACGTCCTAGGAATGGTGAAGAGGCCGCGGAGCTAGCGCAGCTCCATATCGACACCAAACGGGCAGTCTCGCGTCCATTGGGTGGGGGGCCGATTCGTCCGCCGTTCAAGAAGGACAAAGGGTCGAATAAACCCCCTGAGACCAAAGCAGAACATAGGACAGAACCAGCTAGTTCAGGCAGAGGGACTGGTGAACGGCTGTGTTTTAAGTGTAACAAACCAGGGCACTTAGCAAGGAACTGTCAGAGTAAGGCGTCAGTTAACCAAGTCACCATTGCCTCTGAGATAGTAGCCGTAATGACAGAGCCCGTGACCGTAGGGATGCGGACGATCCGGCCCTACGACCCGTGGAGTAAGGGATTAGCCAAGGGAAAGGAAGTTCGTATCATGCGTGATACCGGCGCGGATATGAGTGCGATCGCCGCCAAGTGGATAGAACCCAGGGATTTTACAGGTCGGTTCATAGACGTCAATCCCGTCGACCATACTAAGTCCGATAAGTATCCGACTGCATGGGTTGAAATCGATTCACCATTCGTGCGAGGGACGATCGAACTTATCGTAATGGAGCGCATGGGACCGGACGTAATCCTAGGGAACTGGGTGACTTTTTCAGATGGGAAACGTAGTCCCGTATCCATTGATGCCAGTGAGTGTGCTATGGCAGCAGCAGTCCAAACTCGAGCTCAGATTCAGAGAGAAAAGGAGGGAGAGAGCGCGCTTAAAGTCGTTAAGCAGGCCGATCTCAATGTGACTCCTGCCCAACTGATAGAGTGGCAGAACCAGGACGAAACTCTAGCTCGCGCTAGGAAGTTGGCCGAAGAGGGCCGAGCAATTCCGTCAGGGAAAAGTCTGATAGAATTTTGCAGGAGGAAGGGAATTCTGTATCGGGTCTATAGCAAAGGAGGCAGCCAAACGTCCCAGTTAGTCGTCCCGAAGCCCTTGAGGGAGACTGTAATGCGTTTAGCGCATGACCCACCGATGGGGGGGGCATTTGGGAGGCAAGAGAACCCGGGAACGCATTTGGGGTACTTTCTATTGGCCGGGGCTGTGTGCTCAAGTTCGCAGGTACTGTGAGTCGTGCGAACAATGTCAGAAAGTAGTACCAAGAGGGAGAGTACCACGGGTTCCTATGCAACAGCTTCCGCTAGTAGAAGAACCATTTCAGAGAGTAGCGGTAGACATTGTGGGGCCTATTGCTCCAGCTTCCGACAGAGGAAACCGGTTCATTCTCGTGACCGTCGATTACGCCACTCGATACCCCGAGGCAGTACCTTTAAAGGGGATCGAAGCAGAAAGGGTCGCTGAGGCATTGTTAGAAATCTGGTCTAGGGTGGGAATTCCGAGGGAGGTGCTCACCGACCAAGGGTCCCAGTTCACCTCACAAGTGATGTCTGAAGTCAACCGTTTGCTGTGCATACAAGGCAAGTGTACTACTCCTTACCATCCGCAGGCAAATGGCCTAGTAGAACGTTTCAACGGTACCTTGGTGTCCATGTTGAAGAAGTTAGCTAGCGAGCAACCTCGATGTTGGGACAGATACATTCCCTCATTGCTGTTTGCGTACAGGGAGGTTCCTCAGGAATCGACGGGGTTCGCGCCGTTCGAGTTATTGTACGGCAAGACTGTAAGGGGGCCCATGTCAGTTCTACGGGATCTGTGGACGAAAGAGCAGATGGGAGAAGAGGTGAGAGATGCAAGCCAGTACGTAGTAGATTTACGGAATCGCATTGAAGAGACGTGCAGGTTAGCGCAACAGAATTTGAAGCTAGCGTCGAAAAAGCAGAAACAGCACTTTGACCGCAGAGCCAAACCACGCAGTTTTAATGCAGGAGACAAGGTTTTGTTGTTACTTCCAGTTAAACACAACAAGCTGGAGATGGCTTGGCAGGGACCATTCGAAGTTCTAGAGAGAGTCGGAGAGTGTGACTACAGGGTACGGGTGGGCAGTAAAAATAAACTGTACCATGCAAATCTGTTGAAAAAGTTCCAAGAACGAGTGTCAGTAGCTACAGTAGTGATAGATGAGGAGGACGAAGATGAGGGGGGAGAGGCATTCAGGGCGGTAAAGGAAGTACCTACCATTCCTTTAGTAGCGTCTGAAGGACCCTCTGACATCCATCTTGATCCTAACTGTCCAGAGATCCATTCTAGTATAGAAGCTCTGACTGTCCAGTTTAAGGATATTTTGACAGATTATCCGTTGAGGACGACACTAGACTCATGTGAAATCCATTTGACTGATGAAGTGCCGGTGAGAACGAAGCAATATCCTCTACCTCATTCTCAGCTAGAGGTAGTCAAAGCCGAAGTGGATGCTATGCTAGAGATGGGAGTAATCGAGAGAGCCAATTCCCCATACAACTCACCGATCGTCGTGGTGAAGAAGAAAGATGGCACTGTTAGGTTTTGCGTGGACTTTAGAAAACTGAACCAAAAGGTCGTGTTCGATGCGGAACCAATGCCTGACGTAGAGTACCTATTTTCCTTACTGTCCAAGGCTAAGTACTTGAGTAAGTTAGACCTAGCTAAAGGCTACTGGCAGGTACCCATGTTAGAGAGCGACAAACCGAAAACTGCCTTCACCACACCGGCAGGGCAATTTCAGTGGAAGGTAATGCCTTTCGGGTTAAAGACGGCAGGGGCAATCTTTTCCCGAATGATGAGGAGGTTACTAGAACCTTTGCGATTGACAGAAGTTAGCAATTTCATGGACGATGTCATGATTGCTTCCTCCACTAAAGAGCGTCACTTACAGTGTATTGCCCAGCTCTTTGGTAGGCTAAGAGAGGTCCAGTTGGCGGCCAGACCTACAAAGTGTTACTTGGGGTTCAAGCAATTGGAATATCTGGGGCATACAGTGGGTAACTGTCAGATAAAACCAGAGGGAGACAAGATGCAGCGGATAAAAGACGCGCCGCGACCACAAACAAAGAAACAAGTCAGATCGTTTCTTGGGTTGGCAAATTATTACCGTCGGTTCGTTCCTAACTTTGCGGCCATAGCAGCCCCACTAACCGACCTGACCAAGGGAGGGAAGACTGGACAGATCGGTTGGAACGATGCATGTGAGACAGCGTTTGAGACGCTGAAGGCGCGACTGTGTTCAGGTCCTGTGTGCTCATTGCCAGACTTCGATCGTCTCTTCGTGTTGCAGACAGATGCGTCCGAAGGGGGGGTAGGGGCCGTATTATGTCAGGACCATGGTAACGGTTTACAGCCTGTTGCATGCGCGAGCAAGAAACTATCCAAAGCAGAGCGTAACTACTCCACCATCGAAAAGGAGTGTCTTGCAATCGTGTGGGGAATTCAAAAATTCCGTCAGTATCTGTATGGTAGGACATTCGTCGTACAGACCGACCATAGACCATTGCAGTACTTGCAACAAGCTAAATCCACAAACAGTCGACTGATGAGGTGGGCTTTGCAGTTGCAGCCATTTTCCATTAGAGTAGAAAGCATAGCCGGTAAAGTCAATGTTCCTGCTGACTTTTTGAGTAGAACAGGGTGGTAGAAACCGTAAATGTGGAAGCAGTAATGGGACAGACATATAGTAATCAAACCCGGGTGTTTGATCTGGGAGGGGGGTATGTCACGTAACGGATGTGACATGTTGTTTTATTGTTTCGCCAAGTCGGTTTTTTTGTTAATAAATGTAGGTCGCCGACTTCTGTAAATAGCCTTAGTTTAGGGAAGTTAATAAATGTAGTGTGAGCGTAATCGTAAAGCCCGTGCAGCAAGCTTAACAGTGAGCGATTACAGCGGTTGCACGCTTTCGTCAAGTAGCGTTAACCGAACAGTGTTCAGAGTAAAGTTAAACTGCGAGGTAGCAGAGGGATATTACAGTCAGTCAGCGGAGTTAGCCAGCGAAGTGAGAGTCTGGGTCAGGGTGCGGCCTCGTTTGGAGCCCTTGACAAGCTGTGTGAGGGTTGTTTTACCCTCCCTGCAAGACCACGGCCAGTGTTCCTGGGTGTGGGTGTCCCGAGAGACTAGCGACCACGGCTGCTGCTCAGCAGAAGACCCCTCCGGTTCGTCTTCGTCTTTGTTTGTCTCGTCCTGCCGGAGGACTCACCAGTGACAGGTAAATTCATGCCATTTTTCTCAGTTAGCTGCTGTGCTCTCGGGTGTGTGAATGTGTATATAGGTGCGGAAGGGTATGTTCGTCTAGTTTTTTAGTGATGTTTTAATCAAGTCTTTAACCATGTTTTTTAGGTTGGGTTGTAATGTGGTGGGTGTCGGATTTAGTTGTTTATGTCGGCTGTCGCCGAGTGAGTATATTTAAAGGGCCATGTTGTAAAACGAATTAAAGTGGGTATCCTTTCAAATATATATTTGTATTAGGTCCTAGATGTAATGTAATAAGATTGTCACGTGGGGTGGTTGCTGGTGATTATTTGATATCTTTGTATGTACATGTGGATATTTTGATAACGTTGCGTTATTTATTTAGAGTGGGTGGGTTTTTCTCGAGTGTCTGCACTCATATTGTCCACGGCGCCCTGACTCCGTCAGGCGTGTCGTGACAGTATCAACAAGAGGCATAGATCCTCATGAGCCCCCGCGAATGCGGGGGCTCATGAGGATCTATGTCTCTTGCAGTTGGATCGGCAGTGAAGGAGTTAGAAATTCTAAATCATGAACGGGACTCGAAATGATGAATTTGCCTTGAACTAAATCTTATGATGGAAATGTATGCGCGAAAATCTGTTAATTTATTGTGTATTTTAGCCCTCAAGGGTCCTTCTACATATACCTTTGTTCTTATTTTAGCAGCTTTTTTTTTTGCGTGAGGCGTGCGATGTTACGAAACAATCAAGTTCTAATTATGATTAATGCGACCCATTTTATGTCCACAGAGATGCATAATTGAATACTAATACTTAGCCTGAGGATAGTAAAGAAATCGAACCAAAAAAAGCACGTTTAGAAAGGACAATTACAGTACAATTTATTAAGCTGCTGGGTTAAAACTATTTTTGAAACGAACATACAGCAATGATACAATGCATCACTGATTTTTCGAATTTTTAACAAAAATGAATTCTTATCTGTATACTGTTTGTGTCTGACTCTGATTCAGCTGATTCTTCGGCATATAGTTAGTGGGTTTGTGACAGTCATCCACGTAAAAACTGCAAAAGAAGAAACTAAGAAAGAAGATGTGGTCTGCCCAAAGTAGCCACCCATTCTGGAGAACAACACATGTCCATTTTGAAAAACAAAAATAGCGTAAAATCCACCGAAAATCCCAAGAAAGAAAGAAACACGCTTAGAAAGGTCAATTGCAACACAACTGAAAACACAGTTTATTCAATTTAAACCGAAAAAAAATAATAAATTGTTTTCCAAACGCTTTTCTAAGCGTGTTTCTTTCTTTTTTTCGGATTTTCTGTGAAATTGACACTCTTACCAGTCACCTGTTTGGCCTGGATTTAACCTGATCCAGGATAATCTTTACATTAACTCAATCACTGCTGTTCGGAAGTCTTCGTAAATTCAACGTCAAAATATCTCCAGCCGCCAAAAAGCATGGGTACCAAGTCGTTTCTGCAAGAGGCATAGATCCTCATGAGCCCCCGCAACTGCGGGGGCTCATGAGGATCTATACCTCTTGAAGTTGGGTGGTGTTGAGTTTTCTTATCAGCGAAGGAGTCAGAAGTGTCTTTAGCTGTTCAGCGTGTTACTTATTGAGCTCCAAGACAAACGCTTTTTCATTTCACTAGTACTCTTCGCCAAACTAAACTGCTTCAGCTTAAACCCCTAGACTGCCGCTGCAAGGAGAACGCTGACCATCCGCAAGAGACACAAACCCTCATGAGCCCCTGCAGTCGCAGGGGGCTCATGAGGGTTTATGTCTCTTGTTAGTTGTAAATTCTTTATGCTAACTTTTCTGTTTCATTTAATCCTTATCATTCGGAATACACCAATAGCTTGGCGCCTCTAGGCGCCAAGCTATTCTGGCACTACCCTTGAACTAAAGCCATTTTTCTATATCCTTATCTTTAAGTACTGTAATGTAGCTTGCATATGGCAGTGTACAAATTTGAAGCTTTTAGCCTCAGGATGATATGGGTTCAAGTGTGTAGATCACGCGAATGTCCGTCAGCCTGTTGTGGTTTTAGACGCGAATATCTTAATCACTTGCAAGGATGGGGTTAGCAAGAGATGTACATGAATACTGCGACGGCAAGAGATGTACATGAACACTGCGACGGCAAGAGATGTAGCCTACATATATATATATATATA
>BTPG01000001.1:111762351-111804851 GCA_036245525.1 Semisulcospira habei | reverse complement strand
TTGCCATTTGAACAGCAGAAATATCACACACATGTTGTAAGTTACCGACATGAAAAGTCCGAGAAAATGCGCCTTGAAAAATTGGGGAGCTGTGTTTGGGCGTGGGGGGGGGGGAGGAGGAGGTGGGAGGGGGGGGGGGGCATGTAATGAAGGCAGAGAAACAGAGCTGGAAGAACGGTGTACCGCGTGGGAATACACACTTTACTGACAGAATGTCCAGAAAAGTGACTGACGCGGCCACAGCTGTTTCAACCCCTGTCTCTCCGCACACAACTCCAGTCTCGTGATAGCGTGAAAAGCAAGCGGTCCTTGTCCGTGAGGCGAAGGGTCCTCTTTCTCCAGTCTTTAACCTACTCAGTCCAAAAGTCCAGAATCAAAAACCAAGACTCCATTACGGTTCTGAAGACAGATCGACCGAGACAGTTTAAGGGTAGTGCCAGAATAGCTTGGCGCCTGTAGGCGCCAAGTTATTCGGGCACCGTCTTTGAACTGACACGATCGATCGATCGACAACGTTTTGGGGTTGAATGTTTTAAACGTTTGGTCAGATTCATGTCAAATAGGACATGAGTGAAACTGGGGAAAAGGGAGGTAATGTACGTCAAAGCCTGACATTTTGGTGAGGTGGATGACGATGTTAATGCTGGAAACCGCTCTGTGCCGCGAAGCTGCACGCCTTGTATTCCACAATGACGGACTCGACGGAGTCGCCCTTTCCACGACTCATGTCGAATGCCTTGATAAGGACCTTGTCAGGGAAAGCCTGGCAGTCTGTGGAGAAGGCCAGAGTCTGGCGGGAGTCGGGGTACACGCCGTAACCGTGGGTCTGAAACATGGAGTGATGGATTCGCTATTCTTTGGAATATTCATGATATGAAGGCACAACAAGCCTCGCTTTCTATTTTTGTCTCAGATCAGAGTTGACCTAGGCTTAGTTGACCTAGTTGACGTTATTTCCAGTGTTACGTCACTGCAGGTCACGAATTCAAGCGAAACGTCACATTTTGAAACAATAAGAGAAGAAAATTGCGAAAAATAAAGTCAAAAGGATGTTGTAGGTCGTGGCGACCAAACCAATAATAATATTCATGAGGTGAGGGCTTCAAAAACCTCTATTTCGCTCGCTTATTAAAAATAGTCCATGAACGGATGGATGGATGGATGGATGGATGGATGGATGGATCGATGGATGGATCAATGGATGAATGGATGGATGGATGGATGGGCAGATGGATGGGAAGATGGATAGATGGATGGGCTGATGAGGGGAATAGATGGACGAATGGATGGATAGATGCAAAAACACTGGAGACACAGACGACCTGTCAGTCAGTCACATACAGGCGTACGGCATTGTCGGAAAGTGAATCGGGGCCTAGAGACATAAAGGACAGGCAGACAGACAAACAGGCAGACTGTACATACAGACAGACAGACAAACAAACAGTAACGGTCCACTGAGCAAAGGTAGTCGAGCCCACGACGGCCGCAGTGGCCCCGCGCACGGTTGTGTGTGTGTCTATTCACGGCTGTGTGTGTGTCTATTCATGGCTGTGTGTGTGTCTATTCACGGTTGTGTGTGTGTCTATTCACGGCTGTGTGTGTGTCTATTCACGGCTGTGTGTGTGTCTATTCACGGCTGTGTGTGTGTCTATTCACGGCTGTGTGTGTGTCTATTCACGGCTGTGTGTGTGTCTATTCACGGCTGTGTGTGTGTCTATTCACGGCTGTGTGTGTGTCTATTCACGGCTGTGTGTGTGTCTATTCACGGCTGTGTGTGTGTCTATTCACGGCTGTGTGTGTGTCTATTCACGGCTGTGTGTGTGTCTATTCACGGCTGTGTGTGTGTCTATTCACGGCTGTGTGTGTGTCTATTCACGGCTGTGTGTGTGTCTATTCACGGCTGTGTGTGTGTCTATTCACGGCTGTGTGTGTGTCTATTCACGGCTGTGTGTGTGTCTATTCACGGCTGTGTGTGTGTCTATTCACGACTGTGTGTGTGTCTATTCACGACTGTGTGTGTGTCTATTCACGGCTGTGTGTGTGTCTATTCACGGCTGTGTGTGTGTCTATTCACGGCTGTGTGTGTGTCTATTCACGGCTGTGTGTGTGTCTATTCACGACTGTGTGTGTGTCTATTCACGGCTGTGTGTGTGTCTATTCACGGCTGTGTGTGTGTCTATTCACGGCTGTGTGTGTGTCTATTCACGACTGTGTGTGTGTCTATTCACGACTGTGTGTGTGTCTATTCACGGCTGTGTGTGTGTCTATTCACGGCTGTGTGTGTGTGTCTATTCACGGCTGTGCGCGGGCCCACTGCGACCGTCGTGGGCCTGAAGGCAATTTGCCACTAGGGTAGACAGACAGAGAGACAGAACAGACATTAGGAGAGACAGACAGCGAAACTGACCTGGCCCAGGTTGAGTTTGCTGACGAAGCCCTGCACGCCACAGTAGACGGTGGGTGTGTTGCCGTCGAAAGTGTCGTTGCCACCGAAGAATTTGACAGCGGAGCCCTCACCAGTCGCGTAGTCAATCTTGACCTCGGAGAAGTCAACCTCGCCTGAAAGATATGAATTACATCAGACAGATCACAATCAGTATTACGTCATCAGACAGGTCACAGTCACCATTACTTCATCGGACAGGTTAGACTCAATATATTACTTCATCAGACAGGTCAGTCTTCGTATTACATCATCAGACGGGCCAACCTTCGTATTACACCATCAGACAGGTCAACCTACGTATTACGTCATCAGACATATCAGCCTTCGTATCACATTACCAGACAGATCAGCCTTCGTATTACATTATCAGATATATCAGCCTCCTATTACATCATCAAATAGGTCACGTCATCCTTCGAATTACATCATCAGACAGGTCAATCTCCTTATTACGCTATCAAACAAGTCACAATCAGTATTACATCATAAGACTAGTCAGCCTCAATATTACATCACGAGACAGGACAGACTCAGTGTTAAGCGCGCCAAAGTATTTCGGAATAGGGATTAACCCCTTCAGTGCCGAGAACATGTGCACAGAATCCAACTGCAAAAGACATAGGTCCTCATGAGCCCCCGCGACTGCGGGGGCTGATGAGGATCTATGCCTTTTGTGGAGAACATTTTGCGTTTCTTGTACGGATTTTGCTGCTCAATGAACACCGATTTCAGAATCAAAATGTGCGCACAGAGGCAGGGAAGCTGTTAAGCAAGGGCAGATCTCCGGTTCCCGAGTGGATGCCCTGGAGACCTTGACCTCCTCCGGCTGACGTCAGCAGTGTGTTGGTCTATGATTTTGGACCCTAAGGCTCCACGCTCGTAGGTTTAAATCATAGAACGTCAAACACAATAATATATAGTCCCCCCTTTCCATTCTCACATTTCCTGGTGGCAACCAGCTCAGCGAAAGCCACGGTGGCCTCCTTAACGGTGATGATGTCATCCTTTGCGTTGTTCGCGGTGAATCCGAGTTTCTCGTCCAGGTTCTGCTGGGCCTAAACATCCGGAAAGACAACTTTTAATCTAGAAAGCACTTGAAGGAACGTGAGTTTGCTTGGGATTGTGGAACTTTTTCGAATAAACTGAAAACAAGTGAAAACTAAGCTGAAATTTGTTAACAAACAAAATACTGTTTTCTGCTACTTCTGATATTACTAATACGACTACTGCTTCTGATTGTAACATAATAATAATAATAAGAAGAAGAAGAAGAAGAAGAAGAAGAAGAAGAAGAAGAAGAAAAACTGCATCATGACCAATATAATGATAAGAATAATAATAATATAGATTGATAATAATAATAATAATAATAATAATGATAATAGTAACAATAATAACAATATGATAATAATAATAATAATAATAATAATAATAATAATAATAATAATAATAATAATAATGACCTCGCACGACAAGTGCTACTACTACTACTACTAATCATAATACTAATAATCATCATCATAACATTAAAAAATAATAATAACTACTTCATGGCCGAGCAAATTGAACACGAGCAAGCTGCAAGAGGCACAGATCCTCATGAGCCCCCGCATTTGCGGGGCCTCATGAGGATCTATGCCTCATGCTCGCATCACTTTTTGTCCATGTTCATTGGACGCCTGCATGTCTTTGGCGTGGAATTATCACAGATTTTAGAAACACAATATGCGTCCACGGGCAAAAAAAGTGGGTCACACACAACCAGCGAGTGCCTAAAAAACCCATCCTACCTCCTCCAGGAAGGTCGAGACCTTCTCAACAGGGTGTTCTGGTCAATGTTGCTCTGGACAAGCTCCTCAATACGAGAGGCCAGGGACGGCAGACAAGCCTGGTTCCTCACGGCAACGGCAGACGCGCCGGCCGCACGGGCCTCCAGGTCTCCCAGGCGGTGCAGTAGGTCCTTGATCTGCTGCGGAGCACACGGGCAAGGTGTTGGTCAGGTGATGCAAATAAAACAATACAGTTAAGTTAAAAAAAAAACAGGTAAGGAATCAATACAGGTAAAATAGCAATACAAATGGCATACAAATGCAAGGTACATAACAACACAGATAACATAAAATTAATGGTAAAACAACAGTACAAGACAGTAACGTAACAACGAAGATGAAATAATCGCACAGGTAACATAACAATACAGGTAAAAATAACAGGACAGATAATATGTTATTACAGGTACAACAACAGTACAGATAAGGTCACAATTCCTGTAAAACAACAATACAGGTAAAATAACAATACTGATACAAACAGAAAGGGGAAACAACACCAAATACAGGTAAAATAACAATACTGATACAAACAGAAAGGGGAAATAACACCAAATACAGGTAAAGTAACAATACTGATACAAACAGAAAGGGGAAATAACACCAAATACAGGTAAAATAACAATACTGATACAAACAGAAAGGGGAAATAACATCAAATACAGGTAAAGTAACAATACTGATACAAACAGAAAGGGGAAATAACACCAAATACAGGTAAAGTAACAATACTGATACAAACAGAAAGGGGAAATAACACCAAATACAGGTAAAGTAACAATACTGATACAAACAGAAAGGGGAAATAACACCAAATACAGGTAAAGTAACAATACTGATACAAACAGAAAGGGGAAATAACACCAAATACAGGTAAAGTAACAATACTGATACAAACAGAAAGGGGAAATAACACCAAATACAGGTAAAGTAACAATACTGATACAAACAGAAAGGGGAAATAACACCAAATACAGGTAAAGTAACAATACTGATACAAACAGAAAGGGGAAATAACACCAAATACAGGTAAAGTAACAATACTGATACAAACAGAAAGGGGAAATAACACCAAATACAGGTAAAGTAACAATACTGATACAAACAGAAAGGGGAAATAACACCAAATACAGGTAAAGTAACAATACTGATACAAACAGAAAGGGGAAATAACACCAAATACAGGTAAAGTAACAATACTGATACAAACAGAAAGGGGAAATAACACCAAATACAGGTAAAGTAACAATACTGATACAAACAGAAAGGGGAAATAACACCAAATACAGGTAAAGTAACAATACTGATACAAACAGAAAGGGGAAATAACACCAAAAACAGGTAAAGTAACAATACTGATACAAACATAAAGGGGAAATAACACCAAATACAGGTAAAATAACAATACTGATACAAACATAAAGGGGAAATAACACCAAATACAGGTAAAATAACAATACTGATACAAACAGAAAGGGGAAATAACACCAAATACAGGTAAAATAACAATACTGATACAAACAGAAAGGGGAAATAACACCAAATACAGGTAAAGTAACAATACTGATACAAACAGAAAGGGGAAATAACACCAAATACAGGTAAAGTAACAATACTGATACAAACAGAAAGGGGAAATAACACCAAATACAGGTAAAATAACAATACTGATACAAACAGAAAGGGGAAATAACACCAAATACAGGTAAAATAACAATACTGATACAAACAGAAAGGGGAAATAACACCAAATACAGGTAAAATAACAATACTGATACAAACAGAAAGGGGAAATAACACCAAATACAGTTAAAATAACAATACTGATACAAACAGAAAGGGGAAATAACACCAAATACAGGTAAAGTAACAATACTGATACAAACAGAAAGGGGAAATAACACCAAATACAGGTAAAGTAACGAATTCATGCAAGCGAAGTCTTGATTCATTGTTCCCGAGGAACGAAATACTCACATTTTGGAGTTGTCCTCAGATAGACCATGATAGTTCAAGGGTGGTACCAGAATAGCTTGGCGACGATAGGCGCCAAGCTATTTTGGCACCACCCTTGAACTATCATGGTCCAGGCGTATCTTGCTGTGGCGTGTCGGAGCTGAACGAGTGAATGTGGGGCTCTTTGGCGTTTAATTAGCAAAGATTTTAAACTCACGACATGAGATCTACCCGCAGTGCAGGGATTGCAAGGCGAACAAGTTCAGTTGTGTTTATTTGAAGTTAACGCCGAACAGGCAAACTAAGGCACACACACACACACACACACACACACACACACACACACACACACACACACACACACACACGCACGCACACACACATACACACACACACACACACACACACACACACACACACCGAAAAACTGCAAACATGCACGCAGAGTAGAAAGCTAAAAGCTAAAAGCTAAAAATCAAACAAACACAAAACCGTCGTACTGACCTACTGAAAAGCACGAATATAAATGCATAACACATACACGCACAAAAGAACTCACGCAGCACATACACGCACATGCACACACACACACACACACACACACACACACACACACACACACACAAACACACACACACAGAGTCACGCACGCAAGCAACACACACACACACACACACAGGCACGCACGCAACAAACAAACACACACACACACAATCACACATACACACACTCACACACACACACAAACACACACGCACAATACCATGTGCTAGCATCTAGTAAGCTTCTCTCTTAGGGTGACAATGTCGTCTCACACCCCAGACCTAGTAAATAAATATGTCCATGTAGCGTTCGTAATTTTCTTGCGGTCTTGTAAAGAGAATATTTTTGCTTTTGTGGTCACACACTTTAAATGTTAAACGTTAAGCTATAAGGCAAATTGCATTCCTAGTTTTTCTTTCTTCTTGATACGATATCCTGTTTGGCAGCTGTGTTGATTGCACATTGTAAGTAGTTTGTTTAAATATACCGACGAGCAAAAAAAGATGTGACATTTTTGGAATCATTTTCCTTTGCTCGTCAGTGTTTAACAATACTTACACTTCCACCAGAATACACCAATATACATTTACTCCTTAATGGTAGTAAAACCCTACAATCCACAGTATATATATATACAAAAAGAATATACATCATTTATCATCAGATCAAAACAAGCCACAGGCTTATAGCATGATCTGGACACTCAGTTATTTTATTTGCAAAATTTGCATGGCGGTGGTATGCAGATTTTAAATACAATATAGGTAAGTAATTCAATATATTGAATTACTTACCTATATTGTATTTAAAATCTGCATACCACCGCCATGCAAATTTTGCAAATAAAATAACTGAGTGTCCAGATCATGCTATAAGCCTGTGGCTTGTTTTGATCTGATGATAAATGATGTATATTTGTATTTTGCAAAGTAATAAACTATTTAAACCAATATAATATACGAGTCCGAAAGTGAGTGATTTTGAGAACAGATACACCAGTCGTTTGATTTCACTTGGATGATCATAAACTGTGAGTCAGACGTGCGCCTGTCCGAAACCGAACAAGTACAGTAGTCATGCAATTTAAAATATTTGCATAACTTACAGTTTGCAGTGCAAACTCATTGTACTTTTATGTGTAGCACAGTTTCACATATACGACCAAGCACTAGTGCAACCAGGTGTAGCTGTCAACCATGTGTCTCTGTGTCACATAAGAAATTAATCTTTAAACTACTGAGTCACTGTCAAAACCAGACAACTAAATAAGTCGTTACTAAATTTATTTAATATCAGATCGAGCGTGTTTGATGACAACTTCACACCTACACACACACACACACACACACACACACACACACACACACACACACACACACACACACACACACACACGGAGTGTATATGCGTACCTATTTTCACCTCCAGCGCCATTAGGAACGACTAATCGACCCTGAAAGCCGGACGGTAGTAACCGACCAGCTGTGCGCGGCGCAGAGCTGATCGGACAAAACCTCCATCCATAAAGGTCCATCCATCGCTCCTCGTGTGGTTAGAACAAAGAAAACATCCTAGAGTCTACACCACTTGGCCCTGGAAGTAAAAGAGGTAGTGGGATGTTCTTCAGACAAACGGCCCTAAAAACTGAGCCAGCAACTTCAGCAGGTTTTGGGGATCCAGGGCCGTGTTGGTCTCCACTCCCTGACTCTGGAACCAGGCGTTGGTGGGTGGGGCGGCCATTGGCGGAACGATAGGCCCTGTTCCTGCTGGCACTAGTGGTGGGAAATCTTAAGACTGGAGTTGGGGCCCCTGACGTGTTCCGCGTTGTTTGCCACCCAAAGCGTTGTCGGTCGCTGGTTGTTTAAGCTGGCTGGTTGAAGTGTGGCGTTTGGTTGAATCGAACTGTTGGCGGTCCCCGGTGTCAAACATCAAAGGCTGCGATCCGCCAAGGTCGGACAACAAGTTGCCTTGCAGCCCTTTCTCGCCACGTGTCTCGTTACGGCTTATAGGTAGGCTGGACACGCACCCGTCGACTGTGCCCCCCCGGCGTCTCTCTGTTGGTGGTGGGGGCCGCGGAGAGGTTCGCCGTAGCGGATCTTGAAGGCAATCAGTTTAGTGCCCCTGTCACTGGGGTGGGTCATGGTGTCACGCCTCTACATGACCTGCTTGGGGGCGCCGTTTTTTTTTTGTCAGAAAAGTGGAGGTGTGGTCAACAAACTAAGTGTTTGTTTGAAAAGAAAAGGGGAGACTGCCAGTGCTAATATTTTAGGAAGGTTACAAAGTAAAGTAGATTATAGCACTGTCAGGGGAGAGATCATGCACATTTCTCTCCCCTGACAGTGCTATAATCTACTTTACTTTGTAACCTTCCTAAGTGTTTGTTTGTTTGTTTACAGGCCTGTTTCAGGTTGATGTTGGACAGGCGTGCAGGTCGTGACAGGGCGTGGTGACTGCTGAAGGGAGGGACGATGGAGGAGGCCTGGAGTGTAGCACGTGAGAATGCGGCGGACACTAGACGGATTAGCCTCAACCAGGTGTGTGTCGGAACGGGACCCTGGTTGTCGCAGCAGCTGTTGATCCCTACGTGAAAAACTACACGCCAGATACGTGGAGTAGCCAGCCTCTCACATTCGATTCACAGCAGCCGGACAAAGTGGACGGTCCTCCGCGCCTCTTCTACAGCAAGCGAAACTTCACGCCTCGGCGCCCCAGTGGACGGTTCACCGCACGGAGCACTACGAGATGTCTCTCCGTAAGCAGAAAGCCGCCCTTCTAAGGGCGAACAGACCCCAAACAAACCAGCAGCAAGCCGATGATTACCTGGCCCACCACCCGGAACTACGACCACAGCCCACGCCCAGCTCAAGCTCTCGAAGAGAAACAAGGCGACAGAACCAACCAATGTCGCTACCAATACAGCCACCAACGACGCCGTCGGAGACACCACGTGCGTCACCAGGGTACAGCCTGGAAGAAATGTGGCAACGATTTCCAATGCCCGTACCACCAACAGGAATGTTCCCCAAGATGGACGCTTTCTTAAAAGAGAACGTATTCTCAAACCTCACAGCAGCGATCCTACCAGCCACCACCCAGCCGCCACCGCAGCAAGTAGAAGAAGAAATAGAAGAAGAAGAAGAGCAGGACAAGTCGGAACCATCGTCAGAGTCGGACCTCCCCCCTTCTCCCCCATGAATCAAAATCCCCGAATATCTAACTCGGGAGGGGCCCTGGTCCACAAAAGAGAGGGAGGTCCGGCTTAGGGACATGGACATCAACGACCTAGTCTCCCTGCTTCAATCAGCTGTACCAGCCATCCTCCTGATGGCTGCTCCATACAAGGGCACTCGCCGACATCAAAGCTCTTACGACCGCCAGCCAAGAAAGCCAGGCAGTCCCCCAAACGAGAGAAACCGACAGCCAAACCACCGTCGAAATGACCCACAAGGGGACTTCAGCCACCTCAGCAACCAAGCACAAGAAAACCGGCACCATCCCTACAACTACAAAAGAGATGGAATGCTCCACCACAACGACAACGTCCCAAGACGCCAGCACCGACACACCTCAACTGGTGCAAGACCACCACCCAGAAGCACTCTCAACAACCAGTACAGCCAATACAGCAACGAACACCACCAGCCGCAGGAAAAGACCACAATCAGCCAGACAACGCAAGCCTGCACCCAGGAAAGCCCCCCCCCCCTCCCTCCTCGGGAGACCACCGCCACACCTCCACATCCCGCCGCCCCACCAACCCTTCACCCAACGCCCCACACCAAGACCCCGCCTCCACCGGCCACCCCTATCCCCCAATGAAGTCTCACCACGACGATACCAGCCACCCACACCACCAACCCAGCTACGGTTCTACCGGTCACCACCACCCCCACACCCACTCGTAGAAGGCATACTGCAGTGGCTGGTCCACCAGCTGCCACCAGCCTGGTACCAGTGACGGTTCACCGGCCACACCACCCGCCTCCTGCACCACCACCCGCCCGGCCCCGGCAACACTATCATCCGCTGCTCGACGGAGGGACAGACAACCAGACCGACACCCACACCCCCACCCTCTGCCCCCCCCCCCCTTCTGGACGAAATCAGCGAGAGCTGGAAGTCCCCATCCCTTCTAAATTAGCACTAGCACGTGAAGTAGGGGGGAGGTTTGTAAGCCACTTGCCCAAGGCCTCGACTGATAGGCCGGACACTGTCAGGTTCTGCACGTTGCAGTCTTTATCGGACATTTTTCGTTCGCTGACCCGCTTCATAATGGAGTCGCCGAGCAGCAGAACGTTAGAAACTGACCTGATGTTCATGTTGCAGAGGTGGTCAAATGGTGTCTTGGCAACGGGTGCAAACGTGGTTTTGGGGGTTGTCTGTTCCGCTTCTTGCAAAAGTCTGTATGTGATTACATCACAATCATCATCTGTGGCAAGGGCTGCGAAGCGATTACGCTTAATATTAACAGCTGAGTTAGGGGTTCCGCTTGTTAACGACAGGCGTTGTGAAGTCATTGGTGTACTATTGGTTGATGACAAGTCATGCATAATGACGTGGTTGTTGCAGCTTGATGGAGATGGGAAGTTTGATAGGTACTGGCTTGTACCAGGGTCTTGGACGGGCAGTGTGGTACTGGATTTTGGTGAAGGCGACAGGGATTCAATCTGTCTTTTCAGCGTACGAAGCGTAGCGCCGTGTGTGTCTTTGTTGAGTGCAAGTTTCGTCACTTGTGTGGACAGGGTGCTGTGTTCGTGAGTTAACTTTTCAATCGCCTTTTCGGTTGAGGTTGCATAGTCTTGCAGGAACTGGTCAGCAGCTTGAAGGCCGTGCCTGAGCCTGGTTTCATTGTCCCTGCTGTCAGTGTGAAGGCTGTACTGTATGGCGCTGAGGGATGCTTGCTGTTGCTTGACAGTAGCCAGCTCCTGTTTAACCGTCTGCAGCTCAGTTCTTAAACTGAACGACGAAAAAAACGGAAGCCATGCTGGTAGGCACTCGCCAGAAACTCTCCCAGCTCCCTCCCTCTCTCCACCTTCAACTCGATAGCACCCCCATCTCCCTCTCTGACTCGGCCAAGAACCTCGGCATTATCCTCGATTCCTCTCTGTCCATGACCAGCTTCGTCTCCGCCACGGCCCAGGCATGCTATTTCCACCTCCGCCGCATCAGTCAGATCGGAAAATACCTCACCACCGACGCTGCCACCAAACTTGCTGTCTCTCTCATATTATCTCGCATCGACTACTGCAACTCTCTTCCGGACTCCCTCACTCCACCATTTTCACTCTCCAACGCGTCCAGAACAACGCTGCCCGCCTCGTCCTCAGAAAGAAAAATTCCGACCACATCACTCCCCTGCTGAAACTCCTTCACTGGATCCCCATCCCCCAACGCACCCAATATAAAATTCTGTCTCTCTGCTACAAATCCCTGAACAACTGTGCTCCTGCCTATCTCTCCAACTTACTCCACCCCTACACACCTTCCCGCTCCCTCCGATCTGCCTCCGACCCTCTCCGCCTTCACATCCCTCGCACCAAACTCAACACTTTCGGCCCCCGCTCCCTCTCCGTCTACGGTCCATCCACCTGGAACACTCTCCCACTCTCTCTCCGTCAGAAACACTCTCTCTCCTCCTTCCAGTCCGCCCTCAAAACTCACCTCTTTCAACAGTTTTAGCACTATATCACCACACTCCCCACCGCAAGCTGACCGTCGTAATGTATTTCACTATTATGTGGTACGTGAGTCATTGTCTAAAGCGTGCGCATGCGTGCGCGAGTTGTGAGTGCGCGCTTAGAGTTATAATTATTATAAGATAAACGCATTATAAATACCGTAATTATTATTATTAATTAGTTCTGAGTTCCTGGATGCAGGCGGTAGCTTCCATCAGTTGTTGTTGCAGGATGGACAGGTTAGTCGGGGATGGCGCAATCTCAAGACAAAAGACAAACAAGGACAAAACAAGCCAAGGGTTAAGTCGTCGCAGCTCTTCTCTCTTCTCCTTCCTCGGACACCGGCTCTGGGACGACCAAAACCGTATCGCAGGGCCCATACAAACGAACGACACAGCTGCTTGAGTCCTTTAGCAAATGGTGAACAACGCATGAAAGACCACCCTAGGAGACTGCTGGTAACGCGACTGACTCGTTCGCAGTTGGAAAAGCGACTGACTAACAATTTGGATAACGTTAGGTTAGCAAAAAACCCGCTTACTAAATCAAGCAATGAAAATTCACGTGAAACAACCACCTGATCGCGGAGACCGGGCGACCACTTGCGTCACGCCGTCCTCCAAATTCTCGTACGACCGAAAAAAAAACAGGCCATTTCGTCGGATAGTGTGCTATGTGATACACTTTATTACAAACAAATACCCGTGTACAGGCCAAATACTAGACACCTATGCTATCGCTACCCGGTGACTAACTAAACCCTGTCACCCTCTAAACTTACTCCCCTACAAAAATGGACGAAAAAAAAAAACCGTGTCGTGACAAAGTAACAAGATGAAAATAACTTCACGTCTAGCTATGCAAACCTTGCTAGGGAACGTATATGGTGGTGGTGGTGGCCTGTGTATGTGTGTGTGTGTGTTTGTTTGTTTGTGTGTGTGTGTGTGTGTGTGTGTGTGTGCGTGCGTGCGTGCGTGCGTGTGTGTGTGTGTGTGTGTGTGTGACAGCGACTAGAACCCGCGTTCAGGATGGAAAAGCTTGAAATTGTATGACATTGTCCTTAAAAGAATAGTATTGAGGCAGTTTTACTTACTTACTTACTTACGCCTGTCACCCCTACCCGGGTATAGGCCGTCGACGAGAGACCTCCAGCAACTCCTGTCCTGTGCTTCTCCTTCGATTCTACTCCAGGTGGTTCCCAGTCTCTTGATGTCTGCTTGGAGGTCTCGACGCCAGGAGTTTCTCGGCCTACCTCTTTTCCTCTTTCCCTGGGGGTTCCATGACAATGCCTGCATAGTGATACTGGAAGCTGGCTTTCTCAGACTGTGACCGATCCATCCCCATCTTCTTCGCCCAATTTCATTCTCTGCTGTTATCTGCTCTGTTCTCTCCCAGAGTCTGACGTTGCTGATCTACTCTGGGCAGTGGTTTTTCAAAATTCTTCTAAGGCAACTGTTCATGAAGGTCTGTACTCTGTTGACTGTTGTTTTTGTCAATCTCCATGTCTCTGCTCCATATAGGAGCACTGCTTTTACATTGGAGTTGAAAATCCGGACTTTGGTGTGTTGTGACAGCTCTCTGGAACTCCACACTTTTTCCAACTGGAGAAAGGCTGCTCTGGCTTTACCGATTCGTGCTCTGACATCTGCATCAGTGCCGCCTTTTTTGTCTATGATGCTCCCGAGATAGGTGAAGGAAGGACTCCACCTCCTCCAACGGGGTGCCAGCAAGCAAGACTGGTTCTTCCCTGGTTGCGTTCAGCCTCATTGTCTTTGTTTTCTGTTTGTGAATGGTGAGGCCCACTTGGGACGAGATGTCAGCAAGCCTCGTGGTCTTGTCCTGCATTTGTTGACGAGTGTGGGACAGTAATGCCAAGTCGTCTGCAAAATCGAGGTCGTCAAGCTGTGTCCACAGTGTCCACTGTATTCCACTTCGTCTGTGCTCTGTGGTCATCTTCATGACCCAGTCTATGGCCAGTAGGAAGAGGAACGAAGACAGCAAACACCCCTGCCTGACACCAGTTCTGACCTGGAGCTCCCTAGTGAACTGCCCTTCGTGGATCACGCGACATGTCATGCCATCGTAGCTGCTCTTGATCAGGCGGACGAGCTTTGTGGGTACACCGTAGTGTCGTAGGAGTTTCCACAGAGTCTCTCGGTCCACACTGTCAAATGCTTTCTCATAATCCACAAAGTTGACGTACAGCGGGGAGCTCCACTCCAGAGACTGTTCCACGATGACGCGGAGAGTGGCGATCTGGTCTGTACATGATCGGTTCTTCCTGAATCCTGCTTGCTGGTCTCTCAGCTGGGGGTCAACGGAGCTCTTCATTCTCTCCTGGATGATCCTGTTGAAGACCTTTCCTGGTACTGACAGCAAGGTGATTCCTCTGTAGTTGGAACACTTGCTGAGGTCGCCTTTCTTGGGAAGCTTGATTAGGTACCCCTCCTTCCAGTCAGCCGGCATCACCTCCTCTTCACAGATCTTTCCAAACAGTGGGTACAGCATCTCCACTGTTGTCTCTAGGTCTGCTTTCAGAGACTCCGCTGGGATGCCATCTGGGCCTGCTGCTTTGCCGTTCTTCAAAAATGCCACTGCTCTTCTGATCTCTTCCCGGCTGGATGTCTGGGGGTCGGGTGGGCTAGGTCTGTTCAGTAACTCTTCAAAATACTCGGCCCATCTGTCGAGTTGGTCTGCTCTGTCTGCAATAGGCTTGCCTTCTTTGTCTTTTACTGGTCTTTCTGTATGGCCATACTTGCCTGACAATCTTCTGGTAATGTCGTAGAGCTGTTCCATGTTGCCGCTGCCTGCTGCCTTTTCTGCCTCTGCTGCCAGGCTGTCTGTGTAGGCCCTCTTGTCTGCCCTGATACTCCTCTTCACCTCGCGGTTGGCTTCCCAGTATTCCCCCTGTGCCCTTACTTTGGCTGCTCTCGTGTGACTGTTGTTGACAACTGCTTTCTTCTGCTTCCTCACTTAAATCTTCTTCAAGGTCTGTGCCGACAGCCAGTCATTGTGATGGTGTTTCCTGAACCCTACAGTCTCTTTGCAGGTTGAGTTCAGCGCCTCTCTAACTGCCTTCCACTGCTGCTCTGTGGTGACCGCCTCCTCTTCATTTACTAGCTCCTGTAGCGCTTGAAACCGGTTGGACAGCACCAGTTTGAACTCTTCTCTAACTCCAGTTTCTCGCAGGAGGCCTACATTATAGCGCTGTCTTCTTGTTGTCTCTGTGCGGCTTTTCTTTAGCTTGAGCTTCATTCTTAAGGTAAGCAGATGGTGGTCTGAGGCGACATCTGCTCCCCTCCTCACTCGAACATCTTGAAGGGGTCTTCTAAATTTCTTGCTAATGCAGATATGGTCTATTTGGTTCTCTGTTGTATGGTCAGGTGAGACCCAAGTTGCTTTGTGTATTCTTCTGTGTGGGAAGATGCTGCCTCCAATGACAAGTCGGTTTAGAGCACAAAAGTCTACAAACCTCTCCCTGTTCTCACTCATCTCCAAGCCTAGTCCCTGTCTCCCCATCACCTCTTCGTATCCGGTGTTGTCCTCCCCTATTTTGGCATTAAAATCGCCCATGACGATGGTGATGTCTCGTTCTACACATTTGTTTTTCGTCAGCGTTTTTGTAGCTATTTCCTTTTTCTGCAGGGTGGGGAAGCGACCCCCACGCCCAACCCCCTTACTATGAGGACCAGGGGTTTTCTGTCGGAGTCACCTTCCCTTAGACCATGTTGGTTCACGGCACCTTATTTCATTCGGTGTACCCCTCTCACGAGGGACCCCCTATCCACCACCCAGGGGGCACGTCTCCACGCCATATGGTCCCAGCGCGAGGCATTGAGGCAGTTTTACTTTATAATTAATATTTTAAAAGTATGTTAAACACACACACACACACACACACACACACACACACACACACACACACACACACACACACACACGCACGCACAAGGGGCTGGGAACCTTTTGCACATCACTAAAGACATCATTCAACGCTGAGATCTAACAGTGTAAAGTCACCTTTGCTTCACGAAGGAATTTCGATTGTCTGCATATTTTAGTTTAGTTATTTGTCAGACTGTCTTTTTGTGCTTCCCGTCTCTTGGCTGCGGCAAGTTGTTACGAACTTTTTGGTAATGTAACAATTGTCACAAATGTCATGGATACTTCCTAAAATCTCAACGTGCTACGATGTATGATTGTTACAGTGAGGTCTTCACGAATGGTTAAGGCGCCTGCCACCAATGCCAAAGGTGCGCGGTTCGATACCGGGTTCCGGCGTTGGACTTTTCTCCTCTGGTGTCACCGTTAATTCGGGCGGACCGTCGGGGGTTCTTTCTCCGGGTACTCCGGTTCTTCCACCCCCCCCCCCCTCACTTTGGTACCGGTCTCAGGCCACTTTACAAATTTCAAATACAAGCGATCAAAAATCTCTGTAACTTCAGTAGCTGACTGGCCCTTCGTTTGTCTTGTACTGTGTTTGTCTTAAATGGCGTAAATCCGTGTCTGTTTCGTGAGTGTGTGTGTTGGGTTTCAGGCGCGGCGCTTTGAGTCGATTTCCCCAAAATTGAGAAAAAGCGCCTATATAATAACGGTATTATAGAATGATGTAAGAAATGCTCTACAGTGAGTGCAGACTCCGCACGCTGCATGACTTTGTTACAAAGCACGTTGAGACTCCATGAAGAGTCGGTGAGTTTTATGATAATTCAAAATTGTCACAAAGTTTGTTAAAGTGGCGGTGTCAATCTGTCATTTTGCTTCCAGATGTATGTTTTAACTCATTCGAGACGTGCCGCCTCCGGATACACACTTGTACAGACGCAGCAAGCTGTATAACTTTGTTACAAAGCATGTTGAGACTTCATGGAAAGTCCATGCTCTTTTTAACTCATTAGAGACGTGTCGCCTCCGGATACGCGGCTTATGCCGCGTATCCGGAGGCGGCACGTCTCTAATGAGTTTATAATTGTCACTAAGTTGGTTACAACATTATTATATACAATACAGTCAGTGGCGGATCCATGATCCACCCCTCAGCCTTGACAACAAAAAAAAATTAAAAAATTGATGGTTATTTGTGAAGTTGTGTTTTACTCTTCGATGGTTCTTCTTTTCTTTTTACGGTGTATTTTACAATCATCTCACGGGGTCGGTGGGTGAGCATAGTGTGTTCATGGGCCTTTAGTCAAATATCCTCATTTAGGACTGCTTACCTGCACCTGTCACAGTACTTCACGCAGACATAGAGTGCCATGTGCCCCATACTCAGAGGGGCTCATGTAAATCAGTGCCTCTTGTTGTGCGATACAATCCACATTGAATCCTCAGACTAGGGCAGCCATATGGCTATAAGCCGCTGACTGCTGGTGAACCCCAGTGGTGGAAAAGTGTCCGATCATCTCTCTCTCTCTCTCTCTCTCTCTCTCTCTCTCTCTCTCTCTCTCTCTCCCCCTCTCTCTCTCTCTCTCTCTCTGTCTCTCTCTCTCTCTCTCTAGCCTGTTTTAAAAAGGGTATCTGCAAATATTTTGTGGATCACTCGTAGGGATGACTTAACCACTTGTATTATATGTTTCTTTTTATGCTGGGTCCAATTTATTCCAATTAGTCTGTTATCCTTTCATTTATCATTTGGACTACTTAGCTCTATGTGTGAAGGGGGGTGGGTGGGTGGGGGGTGTCTGTGAGTCTATGAATATGTCTGTCTATGTGATAGTGTTGTCATCTCTTTGCAAGTATTATGTTTACTTATATGTATGTATATTGTAGTTAGTCTTGTAGTTGTTAGCAACGGCAGGTTTGTAAATGGCTGTGTCGATGACGATGTCAATGCCTAAACCGTTGTAAAATAAAGTTTCATTGATTCATTGATTCATTGATTCATTGATTCTCTCTCTCTCTCTCTCTCTCTCTCTCTCTCTCTCTCTCTCTCTCTACGTCTGAACATACTCACTGATAATATGACAATGAATCGTCTGTGCTTGGTTACATTGAGGGTTTGGTCGTGGTATTATAGTTGGATGAAGATGATTACCAGAATGACGCGATGAAGATGATATTCAGATAGGCTTCAGAGGACCACAAATAAACCACGATGTAACCCGAGAAGTAACCCAACACACACGGTTCACTGCCATTGTCGTGCAGTCAGAAGTGCGCACTATTTGAAGCAGAGAAGTTGTCTCTGACATCAGGAGTAAAATGCCAAATGTTTCTGACGTCAGGCTGAATCAGTTATGTGTGCTACACTCGGGACGCGACTACGCCCGGTCGTGCAAATGTACTTGATAATTTTCCGATAGAGTGAAAAGTTTGCCAGCGATGTTGCTTCTAGGTAGCCATTGACAATATAAGAATCTGTAGCAATGAAGTACGGATTTTCCTCACTGGATCCAATTGATAGAACGTAAAAAATAAGTGTGAGCACGATGATGCAAACGACTGGGTACGAAAGGATTGGCCAGCTAATAAAAAATTACAGATACGGCAATGTTTGTATGAATTGGCAATGGGGCATTAAACCCCATGCATTTTTATGTGCTGACCAATCACAGTGTCGGAAAATGAACTGACTGCACGACAATAATAATTGTCTACACATTCTTCAAGGTTTGATAAAAAACATCACATTCGTGCATTGCAGATATTTTATTAACTGATTCTCAATCATATACAGCAGCGCGACTGGCTGATTTGAGAAAGTTGATCATGGCGCACCGTCTGCAAAATAAAAATAAAAAAATATACAGACGGTACTATACAGTATTATCCTGGAACAGAACAGACTGTGGCATTCAAACAACTCTTTGGTTGTCGGCTGCGCTACCTACAGCCAATGCCTTCACTCGTTGTTGAAACGCCAAATACAGTGATGGCATGTGATTACTTCTCAATGCACCGAAGGCCATCGGATCGAAGTTGGCCGCCGTTGGCCCGCGCATGGCCGTGCGCGGGTCAACGGCGGCAGACGTCTGCCCGATGTTTTTTACACAGTGGGTTGAACCATATATTACTTCATCCCTGATTTTGTCAAAACCCTCTATATCCAGTTTTGTGCAAAGCAAGATATTCTATGTACATTAGTCTCAGCCCCTTTCCTGCATGTGCGCATGAATAATACTTGGAAACTACGACAGATACAGACTTACATCCTCAGGAATCGCGCAACTTACCGATAGAGATGGAAGGCTACCTCTGCAGCTTGCTGTGTCCACCCAATCAGCCCCTATACTAACAGTCTCCAGAGCGCTTGCACTCCATAGATTCCGAGTCAGGCATATCAGCACGCTTTGAGGGGGCAGCCCTCTTCAAAGAAAGACAAGGAACAAGTCTATTGCTAGGGCAGAGTTCGCTCTTTTAAACAAATGCAATTGAACCCACCGTGTTTATACACAGCCGGTGACTCAGTTCCGGTTGCTTTGTACACAGAACAACGACTAATGGGACACAACGAATATAAATAATCACAATCTGGTGAAAAGCATCACGTTGTTTTAAGAACTGCAAGAAGTGCCAATATTTAGGAAGCGTCGGAAATATTCAATGCGTATAGAAGTCTATGGCGGCATAGTTGTCTCCCTTACTATGTCTTTTCTCTACCACTCTGCTCTGCCTTGACAAACACCGGAATGTGCATGTTTGTTAAAAGCGAGATATTCCGTGTATTACAATGAAAGTATCGCTTTTCACAAAATTAGATGTAATGACGTGTGCCGATTTTGGGCAGCACTTACCTTCCAAAAAATGCTCTGACCAGGCTTCCAAGTCATTCCACGTTTTGAAAGCGTCCGTGTTAAACCCAGGCCCCTGCTGTCGGGGCTTCCTGGTCTCCCCCCCATGACGAGGGAGGTGAGGCAGACCACGACGAGAGAGATTAGCAGGAAGCGATTCATGATTGATCTGTACGACAGAGATATAGACAGTTGTTAATAATAATAATAATAATAATAATAATAATAATAATAATAATAATAATGAGTATTTATATAGCGCTTAATCTTACTCAAAAGCTCTAAGCGCTTTACAATCTGTACACAAAACTAAAAATGCAATGACATATACACATAACAAACAAAGCACAATGCCCGAACACGCCACTTTTACAATAAACTAAACAACAATACATACATAATAATTCTAATTAGCATTCAGTCTAAACAAGGAGGATTGCAGAACTACAGCTAAGGCATCAAACACTGGCACTTATTCAAAGTAAAGTTTGAAGAGGTGAGTTTTCAACGACCTCTTGAAGTCAGAGACAGACTCACTGTTTCTGACCTCAAGAGGAAGTGTATTCCATAACACTGGGGCTTGATAAACAAAAGTGCGCTGACCAAATGTTTTAGTTTGGACAGAGGGTACACACAACTTCCGTTTATCAGAAGAGGAGCGGAGCTCACGAGAGGGTGTATACACATGTAGCAAAGAGAACAAGTATTCTGGGCTGGTGCCTGAAAGGCAGTTAAAACAGATTGACATAACTTTGTATTGAATACGTGAGGACACAGGTAGCCAGTGAAGGGACTTCAAGATGGGTGTGACATGCTCAGTCTTACGGACTCTCACAACAAGCCGGGCTGCATTGTTCTGAATTTTTTGGAGGCGATCAATGAGATACTGAGGGCAGCCACAAAGCAAAGAGTTACAATAATCTAGCTTGGACAGCACAAATGCACAAACTAGTGTTTTAGTGGCTTCCACGGTCAGCAGGTGACGAACTGAACTAATACGACGAAGTTCCAGATAAGCTGATCTACACACTGCACTGACATGCTGTGACATAGATAACTCGCTGTCAAGTGTAACACCCAGGTTTCTCACACTCGCAGAGAAGCCAATGAGTGTTCCATCCACAGACAATGATGACGGTAAAGGCAGGGACGAAGATAATCTTGGATTAGCTACAAACATTGCTTCAGTTTTGCCATCATTTAACATCAGTTTGTTGGTGGTCATCCATGATTTGACATGGTCAATGCACTGGCTTATACTTTGGACGGCATTCACAGCTTGCTCGACAGTATCACTTTTGTACATCTGCGTATCATCTGCAAATGCATGATGGGAAATGGAGCGACTACAAATCAGGTCGGACAGGGGCTTAACATACAGTAAGAACAATACAGGTCCTAGGACCGAGCCCTGGGGTACACCAAACCGAAGAGGTGATGGCTCAGAGCGACAGCCATCGACAGAAACAATCTGGGATCGTTCAGTCAGGTATGAACTAAACCATGCCAAGACTGTGCCTTCAATGCCAAATACAGATTGAAGACGGCACAGCAACATTTCATGGTCAATAGTGTCGAACGCACTGGACAGGTCCAGCAAAGCAAGGACTGTGATCTTACGCTCGTCCAAAGCACAAAGCAGGTCATTGAATATCTTCAGCAAAGCTGTTTCAGTGCTACGATGGGGACGATATGCAGACTGGAATACACTGAACAGACTATTAGAGTTGACATGCTTTAAAGTTTGAGCAAGGACATCTTTGATAGAAATGTAAGATTGGAAACTGGGCGATAGTTTTTCAGTACATTTGGGTCTAAAGATGGTTTCTTCAATAGGGGTTTCACAAGTGCAGTCTTGAAGCTTTCAGGAAAAATGCCAGTGGAGAGAGAGTTGTTGATGACTTGTGTAATGGCAGGCAACACTTCATCCAGGCACTCATACAACAAGGGAGTGGGGATGGGGTCTAACTCACACGTTTTGGGGGCAGTGTTTGTGATCACTTTTCTGACCTCATCCTCTAGCACAGGTTCGAAGGCTGAGAGAGGTTCTCCACTGAAGCATTTTTCGGTGAACAAAACTGAAGTGGGCATGAGATCCAGAGAATCATGAATTTCGCGGACCTTATCAACGAAGTAATCTGCAAAACGCTGAGGCAGCTGGCACGGGGGAAATGTAGTGGGAAGAGGTGATGGAGTCTTCTTCACCATAAGCTTATTGGTCACATTATACAACTCTTTGCTTGTTGTGCACTCACTGATCTTCCTGGTGTAAAACGAAGATTTTGCTCCATGAACAATCTCATTTACATGCTTCTTAGAACATGTGTATATCTGCTTGTGAACAGTCAACCTAGTTGAGCACCACATTCTCTCAGCTTGGCGCCGCTTCTGCTTAGCCGAACGCAGCTCTTTGCTCAGAAACCTATACCACGGGCTGATTCTATGAGCTGACTTTTTACGCTGTGAAGATGGTGCATGATTGTCTAAGACAGTGCGTAAACATGAATCGAACTCCTCGGCACTAGGACTAGGATGGTGAGACAGTGACTGAACGAGGTCAGCCTTGAAGGCTAGTCTGTCAATGGCACGAACATTGCGCACTATGGTAAGCATAGGCACTGGAGGTGGGACTATGGCCCTCAAATGACTGATCACGCAGTAATGGTCTGAACATATTGCATCAGAAACCTGTGCTGAGCACAAGATATCATCGTCACATCTATGAAGGATCCAGTCAATAGTATGCCCATGTCTATGAGTTGGTTTGTCGACAACTTGTGAAAGACTGAACATGTGTAAAATGTCCATGAGTGCAGAGGTGGTGTGGTGCTTCTGATTGTCAAAGTAGATGTTAAAGTCACCAAGGACTATCAGACTGCCAGCAAGAGAATTACAGTGATCGAGAAGATCATGAAATTGATCCACAAACATTGAATCAGTTAATTTGTTTTTGCGGTTTGGCGGGGGTCTGTAGAGGCACAAAAAAATGAACAGTTTTCTGAGTTAAAGCTAGAGTAAACTGTACAAGCTCAAAAGACTCATGGGAGAAACTGAAAGACGTTGAGAATGATGCAAAAGGCTGCAGTGCTTCATGGAGGACGACTGCAATACCACCCCCACGAGAATCGCGGGGGAAGGATTTCACAGAGTATCCAGATGGGGCAAGATCAGCACAGTTGGCCTCATCACCCGAGGCACGAAGCCAGGTCTCTGTTAAGAACAGAATGTCAACATGATGGTCGGTAACAAACTCGCACACTTCAGAGCGCTTCTTGGCACAACCAACTGAGCGCACGTTAAACAGTGCCAAGCACAGCTGACCTGGTACTTTGATAGTGTCTTGAAGATGAACCTTAATAAGGTTAGATACATTACCAGTATGGTGAGTATGGGTTGTGATTCTCTTGGAGCTGATGTAGACTGAGACGGGTTGTAATGTTTCTTGGGACAGGTGTGGTTGTTCAAGAAGTTGTGATGGTGATGATGACGGAGAGGTTTGAGGGGGTGGTGATGGTTGGAATGGGGCCCAATGGAGTGGAAGTGGGGGCTGCCACACGAACGATTGTGATGGTGGGGGCTGAAGTACCAGAGGTGGTAGCGGTGGGACACCGGGTGTGGGATGGCCCCACTGGTGCAATGATAATGCAGGCAGCAGGCATTGTGTTGGCGGAGGACCCACGGGCGCTGCAGGCATGTGATGACTTTGCTGCTGTGATGGCGATGGTGAGGCCTGCGGCATGGGCGGTGGTAAATGTAGAGACAGCCGCGACAGGGGAAGCGGCTTTGGGTGGAGTGGGGGAAACGACACTGGGGTAGGCCACTTGGCTGAAAAAGAGTGAGGCGACTGAAGCACTGAAAACATGTGCTGAGGTACAGATGAAAACACCGAGTACCCCTGGGGTGGACAGCAGGGCACCGAATACCCCTGGGGTGGACAGCAAGGCACCGATAACAGGCGCTGGGTTGAAGATGACAATCCCGAATACCCCTGAGGTGAAGGGTGGGGCACTGAAGACAGGTGATGAAGTGGAGGTGACATCACTATGTGCCCCTGGGGTGGAGGATGGAGCACTTTAGACAGGTACTTGGGTGGAGATGACATCACCGATTGTCCCTGGGGTGGCGGGTGGGACATCGAAGACATGTGCTGGGGTGGCGCGGACATTACTGAGTGCTCCTGGGGTGGAGGGTGGAGCGCGGAAGACAGGCATAAGTGTAGAGATGACAATACTGAGTGCCCCTGGGGTGGAGGGTGGGGCACTGAAGACAGGTGCTTGGGTGGAGATAACATCACAGGGTGCCCCTGGGGTAGAGGGTGGGGCGCTGAAGACAGGTGCTCGGGTGGAGATAACGTCACTGGGTGCCCGTGCGGTGGAGAGTGTGGCACTGAAGACAGGCGCAGCAGTGAAGCAAAAGGAGATGACCGAGTCACAGAAGGCAGCAGCGAAGTCACCATACCGTGCTCCTTGGGAGGAGACAGGAATTCTGAAGACTGGCTGTTGGAAAGTGCTAAAAGTCCAGAGCGTTGGTGGCATAATTTGCCACCTCTGCAGCCACGTTTACGTCCAGGCTTGGCAAGAATCCCAAGTTCTGATAGTACGTCATAAACACATCTTTGGAGTCTAAAGTTCTTTGCTTGAGAAATAAAAGTCCGTCTCAGGGTGCTGTAGATATCCATCTATACAGTATCCATGCAGTGTACACTTGAATGCCAAAACTAGGCCAGGTCACAAACACTATTGTTATGCAGGGTAGTCTGACAGGCCACACTATTGTGTTGTCTGCACTGTTGACACTGACTACTGAGTACAGTTCATGAACTGCTGAAATGTCACTGAGACAGATTTCAACTGAAAAATGTCTTTTCTTTTCCAATGAAATACTCAAAATGTTTTCACAAAATGAAGAAAGAAATTACACCATGATGATCAGCTGCTGATAACAAACATGTGATACCAAAATGATGCTTGCAATCCTCCGAGAACCAACAAAAATACACAAAATGTGCAGAGAGCAGTGCTTGATGCAGCCACTAGGCGCAGAACACAACTCAACAGTTCTTAACCCGTTCACTGTCAATGAAAGCAGAAGGTGTTGATAAAATAACTGTAAACTCAGCAGGCCTGGCCGCTTGGCTGCGGAAAGGCTAAGGGAGGAAACCCCTGACATCAAAGCCCCCGTGTCTCCGGGAAAGGCTTTTGAGCCAGAGACTAAGACAGGGACAGTCTCATATAAAACCTACGACCCGAGGACCTCGATGCCACCGTCCCAGCTTGCTAGGCCATGGCAAACGAACCAAGGTTTTAAAGGGTGGGGCCAGTACTGCGCACACTGCACTCCACCAAAAAGCTCCACCGCGCAGGCTTTAGGAAACGCCCACGGACTATGACACTGAACTTTCCAAGTCCTGTAGCGACGGGCAAGGGGCAAAACGGCAGGTGAAAGATGTCACTGGAAGCCGCAGTCTCAAACCTGCATGCAGGCGGTTCAGGATATTGGTCGCCTGATGTTGACCTGGGGATGACAACGTCACTCGGCACACCCTGAACGACCAAGCAGCCTTCTCTAGGGACAGCACTGCTTGCTCCACACGGAGAGGGGTCTAGAAAAGGTGGCCTAACCAAAGCTCATCCCCTCATAACCCCAGTTGGCTAGCCGCGGTCAACAGGCATCTTCTCATGCGGTCAGAAAACAAGTAAAAACAACGGATCCACTCTAATGACGACCACGACCGGACTCAACGTAGCATGCTGGAACATCCGAACCATGCTCGACACAGCAGACAGCGGACGCCTTGAACGTCGCTACGCCCTCATTGCCCATGAATTGCGGAGGTTAAACATCGACATTGCTGCGCTCAGCGAAGTACGCCTCCCGGAGGAAGGCAGCCTCCAAGAATTTGGCGCTGGCCACACCCTCTACTGCAGGCCTGCATCAGAAAGACGGCTCTCAGGCGTGGGCTTCATGGTCAAGACCCCCATTGCGACTATGTTGGAAAACCTACCAACGGGTCACTCCGACCGCATCATGTCCATGCGCCTCCCACTGAGACACCAGCAATACTTCACTCTTCTCAGTGTGTACTTCCCAACCCTCCTGGCAGAGCCTGCAGAAAAAGACGTTCTACTCTGACCTGCGCAGCCTCCTGCAGAGCACCCTTGCAGACGACAGTCATCATCCTTGGCGACTTCAACGCCAGAGTGGGCCAAGACTCTGAAGCCTGGAAAGGAGTCCTCGGCAAGCATGGCGTTGGGAACTGCAATGACAATGGTCGCCTACTGTTGGAGTTCTGTGCAGAGCAGCAACTTGTCATCACCAACACTACTTTTCAGCAAAAGGACAGTCGAAAGACCACCTGGATGCATCCTCTCTCCAAGCACTGGCACCTTATCGACTATGTCCTAGTGCGTCAGAGGGACCGCAGTGACGTCCTCCTCACCAGAGTGATGCCCAGCGCAGAGTGCCACACAGAACACCGCCTTGTTCGCTGCAAACTCAGGCTCCGCCTCAAGATGAAACCCAAGAAAGGGCCGCCCCCCCCCCCCCCCAAGAAAAAGCTTGATGTTGCTAGCCTTCAGACCTTTCCATGCAGCCACTGCGGTCGAACCTGCCTGTCCCTGATTGGCCTCCGCAGCCACGAAAATGCCTGCAGACGACGTGGGTAAGCCCTATAGAATCTTCGTTCGCGAAGTCAAGCCAAGAGAGAAAACTCAGCGATAATTAAATCAAAACAATGAGGGCACAAAGCGCTTTCAGCAAGTGGCGTAGATCCTCATGGTCCCCGCATCTGCAGGCGGCTCACGAGGACCTATACCTCTTGCAGCTGGATGGTGTTCGTCTTTCCTCGGCACTGTAGTGTTTAACTCATTCAGCCCCGACACACCACAGCAAGACATGGATCGAGCAAGATAGTTCAAGGGTGGTGCCAGAATAGCTTGGCGCTCAAGCCAA
The DNA here is from genome assembly GCA_036245525.1 of Semisulcospira habei. Classification (NCBI taxonomy): domain Eukaryota; kingdom Metazoa; phylum Mollusca; class Gastropoda; family Semisulcospiridae; genus Semisulcospira; species Semisulcospira habei. Next base: position 111,777,715 of record BTPG01000001.1, on the reverse strand, counting down.
CAAGACTACAAAATGAAAACCGAAATGGCGACCAACACTCGAATAGAGTAAAGAAGATCATCACCTTTCAACGCAATGAAACAAAAATCCAGATAAAATTGGTCCGGCTTGGTTCGCTGACGAGAGTAGTGCCTTGCAAATAAAGCCAAAAAAACTTACTCGAAATACACAAACGCAAATAAATGACAAGTCAAGACCAAACGTCAAATAGTTTTGTGTATACGGCCAGCCGAAAAAACCAACAGGCCATTAATTTTCATCGGATAGTGTGCGATGTGATGCACTTTATTACAAAACGCAGGGGTGTCATGAAAAAAGACGTAACGCAATTTGTATTTTATGACGAAAACCTTGAAGGTGGATGTTAGCTGTTAAGAAGAGATCAAGCAATCTACAGGAGCATTGATTATATCAACAGAGCTGGATAAAGTGGTGAGATTACGGGAAAAGGACAAAAATCGCTTAAAAAAGGCGTCCGAATAGAGGAAATTAGTTACCTTACTCTGGAAGGCGTGCTGTGCGCACTGAATGGAGCTTCAGTGTATTGCTTATTGTGCGTTTCCAGTAAATAAAACATCAATGAAACATACGCTAAAAGTTAATAAAAGTTAAGTCTGCTTATTATATCCGTGAATTTTGTGTGCGAATTCCAGGTGTCTACCGTTTCAACCGGTGTCACGTTTCAAGATGTCAACAAAAAGATCGTGTGAAAACGTTGGCAAATCGGACAACAAATGTCGTCAATACAAATCAGAAATGCACACCAAAAACATGCCGAAACGGGCCTATTTGCAGGCACTCCGTCCATTTCTTTGCTAATCAGATCAGCTTTTGTCCACCGTGTCACACATGAAAAGCTAGATTTCCGCAAATTTAAACATTGGTTATCTGCAAACAGACACAACCTTCAGTCATTTTTTACTTAAAAGGAGGGAAATCGAGCCTCAAGCACAGCAACTGATGACAATTTACCCGCTTACTCTGAAACCAGGCTTCTTTGTGGCCCCCTTAATGTGACGTGTCACGCTCAAATTCACCTGAAACGCTAGAAACTAGTCGACTTTTTCAAGCCACGAGTTGCCGATTTTCTCAAAATACCTTTTTTCCCCCCTCTAGCTTACCAGCCATTAAAGTGGGCAGTTTAACAGTAATATGATATGTATCTTTGTTGATGATGTTGCTGCTGCTGTTGTTGTTTAATATTTAGAGTATTATAATCAATTATGAATGGAATAATAAACAGAGGCACTGAGAGACCGTTTACACTTGCACATCTCCCCGGGTTGAACCCGAGTTCAACCTGGGTTGGTGCGTTTACTGTTGGATCTAAACCGGATTCTATTCCGCGTCATCGTTGTGCAACTCAGTTTGCCACATTCCTTCTGCCAATGAAGATAAGTAGCGGCTAATCTCTCTGTTTGTTTGTTTGTCTATTTTGACAAAGGGTATTTACCCGAAATATTAATAAATTGTGCTGTACCCGTCTTTTCTAAGCGTGTTTCTTTCTCCGTTGGGTACTTCTTTGCATATTACACGCTTGGCAGTCACCTTTTTGGTCTGGATTGCACCAAACCGGGTTTAACCCGTGTTGAATTCTACTCGGGATAAATCCTGGTTGCAAGTGAAAATTGCCGATCAGTCATAATTATGAAGCGCTAAAACCCTAAATAACCACTAAGGCGCATTTAATAATAATAATAATAATAAAGAGCATTTATATCGCGCTGAATCCCCAGGAGCAGTGGGCTCTAAGCGCGTTACAAAAAAATGTATATATGCAGAATCTCACTACCTTTAAAAAAGTCTAATCTACGCACATCTAATCTACGCACATCTAATCTATGCACGCGCATACAACTAAAACATACATAACAAAACCATATGTATGCAGACCAAACCATCATCACACACACGCACACACAATCTGTGGATTAATGGTACGCAAGCTGAAAGAAGTAGGTTTTAAGATGGGTCTTAAAGACGTCAATGTTTTCAAGCATTCCGGAGGTGTAGGGGAAGTGAGTTCCAGACAACAGGGGCTTGATACTGGAATCTTCAGCAGCCAAACCGCTTAGAGGAAAAGCTGGGGACACGGAAACGCTTCTCAGAGCAGGAACGAAGGGAACGGGAGGGCTGATAGATGTTAAGGAGGGATGAGAGGTATGGCGGCAGGGATCCATCAAAGCAGCGAAAAGCCAGGACCGCAATCTTGTACTCGACTCTAAACTGAATGGTTAGCCAGTGCAATTCCTGAAGTAAATTACATGGTCCATTTTAGATTTGCCAAAAGCAATTCTGGCAGCATTGTTGAGGACTATCTGCAGACGGGATTTTGTCTCGATATTTTGCAAAACTGAGTTAGGTTGCACTATCTTTCACCATTGTTTTGTAACCCTACAAAAACACGCAGGCGCACTTTCATCGATAATTTTTTTTTTTAAAATGAGTTAGATTACTATGTCTTTCATCGTCGTCTCGTCACACTGTCACATGACTAAAACGCGGTAACTCGCTTCACAAACACGTTCAATTCCCAATTAACAAGGTAACAATTGATAACATGCATAAAAAATGTTGATGACATTGCAAAGAGTGTGTTAAATAAGAAAACAAAAGAAAACATGGAAGTAGTAGAGCTTGAAATTTTTTTAAGTTGTAAGGTTTCTAACGTTTTAGTGTCACACGACCAGTATATGAACACAACAAATGATATCAACAACTTCATATTTTAAGTTTTAGGGCTAAAAAGAAGTTCATCTAATTATTTCATATCAAAATAAGTTGCTTTTATTCTCATATCTCTTTATCTGCACATCGGTGTTACGGTGAAACGCAAGAAACCACGTCAAGTGGCTGAAGACTAATTTCAATATTATGCCGAAGCAACTTGACTCCAAGCTTTTTTTCATAATTAATTTTGAAATTAGATTTATACACAATGTTGAAAATTACATTTTATAAACTTTGTTTCAAGTTTACATTTTGTACCATCGTTTTGTACCAAATAATCAGTGTTTTTTCTGACACAATCATTGTTTAAACCTTTGGGTGTCCGGAGCGGTTTTAGTAGCGATGATTCCGGCCGTAATCATCGCGACTAAATCTGCTCCGTCAGCAAAATTTTCAGGCAGACTTACGAAATTTCAAACGTCCTTCGTGGAGCAAAGCTGACTTCTCAGTTGTACAGCACTGTACTGTGTGATGTCTTTATCGATGTCCCAAAGGTTCCAGGCACCTCTTTATATACTGACGGCTAAATTTTGAGTATGTACTATATGTTTTATAATTAATTAAGTGTAACTAATTGCATGCCAAAATATTTTTCATGCCAATCGAATATTGATTAAAAGGTTATTTCATAGATTATGTTCTGCAGTTTTTGCAGTAATTAAGAACGCATTTTTTTTTTTTTTTTTTTTTTTTTGCTCATTATGTTTTGTTTTGCCTACCTGCCAGCTGCTGTTGCGAGAACACCAAAGTTTATTGTGATGTTTCTACCACTTTTCATAGATGGGGAAACATCGTGTGATTTTGCCTATCAACGATTTGTCTACCCCTAGCTACTATGACCTAGTGTAGTCATATATGACAGAATCAGAGTCTTGTCGTCTGCACCTTTTCTTCTATCGTTTTCTGTCTCTTGTTAGGAACAAAAACAAACTCTGAAATTGAAAGGCTTAAATATGGTAATCACAATGTGTATGCACTATGTTTTATAATGAATTCAGTGTAATTTATTGCACGCCAAATGTATTTTCCATGGCAATTGATTATTGATTAAACCGTTATTTCATAGATTATGTTCTGCAGTTTTTTGTAGTAATTGAGAACGCAATTTTCATTTGCTCTTTATGTTTCGTTTTGCCTACCCGCCAGCTGCTGCTGCGAGAATACCAAAGTTTATTGTGAAGTTTATACCAAAGTTTATTGTGAAGTTTTTTAACTTTTCATAGATGGGGGAACATCGTGTGGTTTTGCCAAACAACGATTTGTCTAAACCTAGCTACCATGACCTAGCGCAGTCATATAATTACAAAAACCAGATTCTTGTCATCTGCACCTTTCCTTCTATCGTTTTCTGTCTCTTGTTAGGAACATGAACAAACTCTGGAATTGAAAGGCTTAAATATGGTAATCACAATGTTACGTTTATGGTTGTGTTATCCTTTTTAGGGCATGTGTGTGTTGAGCATAGAAAAGATCCTGCGCTTAGTTGAGTTATTTAAGATTAGAATCACGTACCTTTTTAGTATGATTCGTTTCTTTTTCCAGGGAGAATTGCGATCGTCTTTGTGTGTGTGTGACTAGAGTGTTGCACATTTCGCTAACTTGTAGCAAAGTCCGACCTAGAATAAGCTGGAATGTTCTGTAAAAAGCACGATTGTTCTGAGTGACCTAAACATGACGTCAAAGTTTTATAGTACAAATGTTGGTTAAATTTCATGTTTACGTAATGCACCTAGAGTTTTGTAGAAGTTTATAGAAACATCAAGACTAATCTTTTTAATGAATATTAATGATTTTGGTTACGTTTTCTTTTCTGATTGGTTGAGTTGTGTTATTTGCGGGATTATTCTGGAAGTGTGTGCATAATGAGTGTGTGTGTGTGCATGCATTGTAAGAGACGGTGTATCAAAGTGTGGATGCATTTGTGAGAGATAGTGCATCAAAGTGTGGATGCATTGCGCTAAGAGTGCATCTTGAGAATAAAGTACTGTGGAACTGTGATTGCATAATACTACGACGACAACCGAGGAACAAACCATTTGGGTGTGCGGGGCAGTTTTAGTCGCGATGATTCCGGCCGGAAAGCCTCCCAACACCCAAAGGTTTAAGAAATGATTGTGTCAGAAACAAAACCCAGTTAACTGCACAAGACATAACTTTTCATAAGTCCCTGCGGTCGCGCGGTGTTCACATAAAAATATGACTTGCATACTTCGCTATTCTATGAATTTTATTCAAGGTAAGGGATTTAATTCATCGACGAGGTTTTTCTACAAGAACCCTTTGCGAGTGCAACCAGGTAACATATTGACACCTCCGACGGGACCTCATCAGTTGGCTCAGTGGAAAGGGTAGCCGGAGACAACAGCCAGCAGAGAAACACAGAGATGGTGACATCGGAAATGGAAACATTATGAAATTTGGGAAGGAATGCGGACTGAAGGGAGCTCTTGAAATTTGTAGAGGAGAGAGGAAAAGAAAAACTGGAGAGAGAAGAAAAGAGGCTGGAGCAGAAGAAAAGAAGAGATCGGAGAGAGAAGAGAAGTGATCAGAGAAAGAAGAAAGAGCCAAAGACCGTGAGATCAAGAAATTCGAAATTCAAGCAGCAGAGGCAGAGAAACAGCGAGAAGAGGCAGAGAGGCAGCAACAACACGAGTATCAGCTAAAGAGGATGGAGTTAGAGGCACAGGGCCAGAGGACAGCTGAAGCAGCAGCCTTAGCCAGCATAGACCAAACAGCCCGTGCCCGAAAACTACCTGCAGAAAGTACAGAAAAGATTGATGCTTATCTAGAGCGATTCGAGCGCTTCGCAAGCAGCAACAACTGTAATCCAGATACTTGTGCCACCAGACTCAGCGCACTTTTGGCCGGCAAACGGCGGGTATTACCCGAGGTCATAACACCAGAAGGCTCAATCAAGACCGCGGGACAGCAGGCAGAAATGGTACCACGTCTCAACACAGAGCCGCCGCTGTACTGGCCAACGATGTGAAGTTACCTGGTGACTGAGTCTGGAGAGAGGCGAGCGACACCCGAGCAGATTGAGTCTTTCAGGAGTGGACGCATTCCAGTTTGCGATGGGGCAACATTCTTACCAGTTTCCAACATCGCGCTGCCTGAGAGTGAGGTGCCCATAGAAATATGACATGCTACTTCACTATTACCTGAATTTTATTCAAGGGAAGGGTTTTAGTTCATTTGCCACGTCGGAGAATAAATCATCACCGGTTTATGAACCAGTTCTGTCTTTCGATGATAAAAGAGACAGCAAGTCCTTTTTCAGGAAAAGGGAGAAGTTAATTGTAACACAATGTATTTCGCGTTTCACAACATGAACGTACTGTCTGGTGCCTCCGCCGTGCAGAGCAGACCTACTGCCCAGCCTGCAAGCCCATGGGTACCGAGGTGGGGCCGATGGGCTTGCAGGCTGGGTGAAGCCTGCATGCGCTCAACAGGGCTTAGTGCTATGCACTGGCTGTCAAACTGTTCACTTGTTTTAATGAAAACAGACTCACTTCGCTGGCATTCTACAATTGTCATTCGCTTGTAATGCAATTGACAAACGATATAAACAATTATGCCAATTATTACCTTAATGATGTGTCGGAATTGCTTTTGGTCGAGATGCTTTTGGTCGGGAATCATCGCAACAAAAAGCGCTATTGACAACCATAGGTTGAAATAAATGCCACGGTCTGTTCCTTTCTAGGGTAACATAATACTGTCTATTGTATTTGTTTTGTTTGTGTGTGTGCTTGACAAAATATGACACGTAGTTTGGAGTAGCACAACTGCATCTTGACGTTACCCAGTCATGGCGCACAGCTGCAGAATTTGAGTGTACCTTCCTATACTCTTGAATGTATTCATTTCGCGGTTTCGCTTTATATAGGAAAAAAAAAAACAAAAAAAAAAAAACCGGAGACGTCTAAGAGGTGGCTTTTCTTTGTTTCAGTGAGCTTAACTGGTTGAAAGGTACAACTGTACGATCAGGGTTGATATACAACAGCAAGCTAGTACATGGTTTCGCTACGAGTAACAAATAGGATTCTAAATGCTTCATTCGTAAACATGCATGCCTGACAAAGAGTGCCACTGTGTTTGACACAGACAGTGAACCGCATCCCCAACAGGAGCAAGCGTCGCACTTTTTTAACATCAGAAGTGAAAGAAAAAATGCAAGTGGCGATTGCGGAAGTGACGTTATGGGAGGTGCTAGAGAATCTTCCAGAGCACGAGGGCCTTAAGAAAGGAAAAAGAAAATTAGTCAAAGTAAACTATCGTTTTGTTGCAAAGTAATTGCAAACTAGTATATTACTTGATTCTACAGTCAATTGCCATTGTAACTTAATGCACTTATGCTGAAAACAAAACGTGTCGATATGTCCGGGTTATTACATTAAAAGGTCTGACATTTCGCTTATAACAATGAAATAAAACTTTATTTCTCAGGGAAAAAAATGATTAGGTACAAAGAAGACCTGTTTTCATTCAAGTCTGCGCACTCACCTACACGAACGCACGCACACACACACTGACACACGCAAGCAAAAACACATTAACCCATTCAGCCTTGACGCACCACAGGAGATGGGTCGACCATAATAATTCAAGGGTAGTGGCAGATTAGCTTGGCACGTGTAGGCGCCAAGCTAATCTGACACTGCCATTGAAATAGCATGGTCGATCCATCTCCTGTATCTGGTGTATATTCATTAGATGACGCCTCCAATTTTGGGAAATACGGCCGTCGCGCTGAATGAGTTAATATATATGTGAAAATTAACATAGACAAGCAGAGGAGCGTAAAACAGCTCACACACAAAAACACAAGCCCCAATTTAAAACCAAAACTAAACAACTGAGGTTCTAACCAGAGTGAACCTGGAAACTACAACGTTTTCCTGGGAATGAACAAAATAAACAAATAAAGGGCCATGTGGTACTCTGCTCTAGCTTTCACCGCTTGACAAGAGTCAACGCCATTCAAATGCAGCCCACATTTTGTTTGCGCCCGTTTAGGTAGGATAAATAACAGACAAAATTATGCAAGAGGCATAGAATTGACGCGAAATGGGCCACGGTTGGCTAGCCGTAGCTAAGACGACGGCACGAAGGGCGACGTCATAAACAGTCGAACCTCGGTGTGTGGGGTGATCCATCTCCCACCTTGGTTTCGTAATTAAGGGTGATTCATGCACTGGCATTGTCAGTTAACACACTTGAGATGTGATGCAGCCGGACAGGCAGCTTTATGACGCGTATTCGGATGCAGTATGTTTGGAATGAGTCAACATTACGAATGAGTCGTCCGTGTTACTCCCCATCATCCATGATGATAATTAACTCATTCACTGCTGATATAAATGTATAAACACGGCGACTGATCCAGCTGCGAGAGATATAGATCTTCATGAGTTTCCGCAGTTGCCGGGACCCACCAGCATCTCCGCCTCTCGCTCTTAATTTGTTCCTCAATGCGTGCACCGCTTGGCTTCTTTGGCGGCGAATACACACGGATTTAAGAAACATCGTCTGCGACCTCTGGCAGCAAAAGGGTTAAATGCTGAAAAGTGCTATATATCATGAATTGAAAAACTGTGATGCACATGGATACTGCGACGGCAAGAGATGCACATGGATACTGCGACGGCAAGAGATGCACATAGATACTACGACGGCAAGAGATGCACAGGGATACTACGACGGCAAGAGATGCACATGAATACTGCGACGGCAAGAGATGCACATGGATACTGCGACGGCAAGAGATGCACATGGATACGGCGACGGCAAGAGATGCACATGGATACTGCGACGGCAAGAGATGCACATGAATACTGCGACGGCAAGAGATGCACATGGATACTGCGACGGCAAGAGATGCACATGAATACTGCGACGGCAAGAGATGCACATGGATACTACGACGGCAAGAGATGCACATGAATACTGCGACGGCAAGAGATGCACATGGATACTGCGACGGCAAGAGATGCACATGAATACTGCGACGGCAAGAGATGCACATGGATACTACGACGGCAAGAGATGTAGACCTACATCAATACTACGACGGCAAGAGATGCACATGGATACTACGACGGCAAGAGATGTAGACCTACATCAATACTACGACGGCAAAAGATGCACGTGGATACTAAGACGGCAAGAGATGCACATGGATCCTGCGAAGGCAAGAGATGCACATGGATACTGCGACGGCAAGAGATGCACATGGATACTGTGACGGCAAGAGATGCACATGAATACTGCGACGGCAAGAGATGCACATGGATACTACGACGGCAAGAGATGTAGATCTACATTAATACTACGACGGCAAAAGATGCACATGGATACTGCGACGGCAAGAGATGCACATTGATACTGCGACGGCAAGAGATGCACATGGATACTGCGACGGCAAGAGATGCACCTGAATACTGCGACGGCAAGAGATGCACATGGATACTACCGCGACGGCAAGAGATGTAGACCTACATCAATACTACGACGGCAAAAGATGCACATGAATACTGCGACGGCAAGAGATCTAAATGAATACTAATATATATATATATATACATATATATATATATATATATATATATATATATATATATATATATATATATATATATATATATATATATATATATATATATGTATATATATATATATATATATATATATATATATATATATATATATATATATATATATATATATATATATATATATATATATATATATATATATATATATATATACACACATACATACATGACATACATACTCCTACACGGGGCTTTGCACCAAATGTTCGTTTAGCAGCCAGGTTAGGGAAACTAGACATGACGTAATGTTTATCTTGTTACTTCAATTGTGAGAGGTTTAGGCCTGTCCGCCTTTGACATCATGGACAAGCTATTAAATTCGCCCTACCGCTACCCGTCCTAAAAAGTCCCTTCTATAAATAGAAGAGACTTTAAAGTATCACGCTTAGAAATAACAGTACATTGTTTAAAACGTTCTGTTCCAACGCATGTTTCTTTCCTAGCTGGTTACGGTTGCTTTTATTTTTTACACAATGGGCGTTTGGTCTTTTTTTCCCCCGAAATTTAAAACAGATTATTTCAATATATGTATGTTCATCTAAATTACCCAGAAGTGCTCAGCTAACGGCTGGTAAATAGTTTAAAAGAAAAAAAACTAATCTGAGACTACTACTTAGCTGTGTCATTGGGTTCTTCGTCTTGATGTCTTCTCCAAACAGTTGCTTCAGTGTCGCATAGGCATAGTGCTCTTTCTGTTTAACTCATTCAGCCATGACACACCATAGCAAGACATGGATCGAACATGGTAGTTCAAGGGTGGTGCCAGAATAGCGTGGCGCCTATAGACGCCTAGCTATTCTGGCACCATCTTTGAACTATCATGCTCGATCTGTCTCTAGAACTATAAAACAGTCCTTCAGAGGGCAACTTTAAAATTGTGGGATTTCGGTCCTCGAGCAGTATAAGTTAAATAAACACAACAAACTAGTTTTGTCAGATGTTGCAGTTATAGAACAGAGTTTAGCAAGCAATGAAGCACGACAACACCGCTTGAAGCTCTCTCTCTCTCTCTCTCTCTCTCTCTCTCTCTCTCTCTCTCTCTCTCTCTCTCTCTCTCTCTCTCTCTCTCTCTCTCTCTCTCTCCTCTCTCTCTCTCTCTCTCTCTCTCTCTCTCTCTCTCTCTCTCTCTCTCTCTCTCTCTCCGTGTTTATTGTGAGTAAAGAAACATAGTTTTTCTTAACGTTCCTTCAGCCCGTACGCTATATACTATAGACTAGTCAGACTACACCATACTAAGACTGCTGTCTTTGAGACGAAACTGCTGCCAGATGTGTTTACACAAGGCGGCGCTGTCGGCGGTCACGCCTGACCCGCGCCCATGTAAACAGTTCCAGCCTTATCTTCAGTTCCTAGGATCAGCTTGGCAGGTCCGGCATCGTACGTCATCAATCCATGCCAGCTAGAACCCCACACTTGACTTATACGCCAACACCCATCCCCACCTCGCCCCCCTGTTCCTGGCACCTCTACCCCACCCACCCTCGTCACGCCCGCCCTCTCCTGCTTACCCACCCTCCATTCCCTCCCCCCCTCCCCACCCCCGCCTCGTGTTTCTGGCCCCTCTTCTCCACCCTACCCACCCTCTGCACGCCCTCCCTCTCCTCGGCTTACTCACATTCCATTACCTCACCCCCCCCCCACTCACACCCATCACTACCCCTGCTCCATTTTCCTGGCGCCTCCTTCCCCCTACCCACGCTCTGCCTCTTGCCTCTGCACGCCCTCCCTCTCCTGCGTAGCCACTCTCCACTGCCCCCTCCCCATCCCCCCCCCCACCCCAACTATAAACCACATTTCCGTCAGTGACACCTGCCTACCCATCCTCATCTCCCGCCCCACTCTAAATCACATGTCTGTTCCTATCTGAAACCATGACAACTATAGCCATTGTACACCAACCCCCTTCCACTCCCACCATCCCCCGTGACCCAGTACTGAGAGATACCTTAGACAAACTCCAAACAAGATTTGAATGTAAAGGTGCTAATGCCCTCAGCATTCTCAAGACGTGGAGAAATGCCGTGTATGTGAGATACATGCAGCTTATGCCCAAACACACTGCAGGAGTCCACAATGTGTTGTGGGAAGATTTTAACTATGACAATGAAGCTGTCACCCTTGATGGCTACCTCTCTCCCCACACCCCTGTCCCTGATCACCTGGCCAAGACAATACTTAAGATATATGAAGGGCCGGTACACACAGACGAGAACAAACTTATCGTCATCACCGTGTACTTTAGAAAGAGGCGGACAACCGGTGGCACCTGCATGATTCAGGGGAAGAGAAAGGGTCTGTGGGTGAGATCGGAGTACCGGGCCCTTTGTGATTATGTACAACAGCTCCTGGCCGGTACAGCGGACCCTACAGACAATGTCCCCGTCACCAGCAACCATCTTGCATCTGACCCTGACGTTACAGAAAGTACCGTCACCTCACCCGCCACCCCTTCCAACTCCTCACGGGGCCTGCTGTTGGCTGTCTCCCTAGCAGACACCCCCATCACGCCTACCCTCTCCACTCCCTCGAACAACAAAGAAGTCTCTCTTCTTGTGCAGCCGGCAGAGTCGTCAATCACAGGGGACTATCAACCGACGCCCCTTCTATCCGACCACTCATCCCCGACTAATCCCATCACCACATCTACTGGCCAGCCACTTCAGAACGCCCGCACTGATTTATCACTTGTTGCGGCAACAGTTGATGGTGTAATGTCCACTGCCACGCCCCTTCCCCCAACCCGACCAAACACGAACGCCAGTCCCGCGTCTCCGGGACTGGGATTACGTAATACAGAGGCCGCACCCACCACGGCCCTCGGGACTACCTGACCTCACGAGGACACCACTGACCCTGATACTCTGCGAGCGCAACTCAAAAGTGCTTGTAACCTCATCACGGACCTTCGCGCTGACGTCAGTACACTGTTCAAAGGACTTTCAGCAGCCCTAGCCAGGATTGATCAGCTCGAGAGTCAGCTCCGTGACGAGGCGGTCAAGAGAGCCAGAGATCTACAGGTTACAGAGAAAAGTGTGGGCGAAGTGTTGTCCGGCCTGGACGACAGGATAACTGGTGTGGAGACAGCTCAACACGCCACAGACGGCACTGTCAACCAGCTATCCTCCGTCAAACAGAGCCACAAGCAGCGCCTGAGGGAAATTCAAAAACAGCTGAGAAAGAAGTCAGCCCTTGCGTCCAACAGCTCAGACGTTGCCATGAGTGGTAACACTCAAACTGACCTGTCTGCCAATGTTGATAGCTGTGCGTCTCCGCGCCAGGTAACGGGCAGCGCAATCGCTGCTCCCTGTCACCCTCCCCCTCCAACCGTTCTGCAAGAACTGGCCACGGTACAGGCTGTGATTGCAGCCGAGAAGAGCCCAGAGCGACTCATACCAGTACGGATTACCGGCGGCCTGCCTGAGGTCAACAACGGGTATGACCACGCCAGCAGCCAGCAGCAGCGTAATAACAAAATGTCTCCAGATGAGCAAATACTGCGACATACAGTGCAGAGTGACACCACCACGCTGGTCATTGGAGACTCTGTTGTTCGCAACATCAAGGCGGCAGAGAAGATGCCCACCTACCCTATAGAAAAAGTAGACGTATTATCTGTCTCTGGCCTGCGGACTGTCCACCTGCTGAACTGGCTCCAGCGACAACACGCGTCCCACACAGCGGTGGCACTGGTGACCTTCCACGTGGGGATCAACGATTGCAAACAGAAGGAAGTGACCAGCGCTGTGTGGGAACAGCTCGTCCGGGAATGCAGGCGGGTATTTCCCGGCGCTCGTCTGCAGGCATTCTCCATCCTGCCGACCGACAGTAGACACCAGCTGTATAGGGCCATCACCGCCTCCAACAGTAACCTGTTCCATGTGTGCAGAAAGCTGGGTGTCACACTGATAGACAACACTCAGGTCTTTACTGCTGTTGATGGGTTGCCGCGTAGAAAATTCTACAGGCGCGGTGATCCCATCCATCCTAGTCGCCAGGGCACCATAAGTCTGGCCCTCAACATAAAGAGAGGAGGGCCAGCTACTGACGTCACCACTCCCAACAACCAGCCTGCAGGTGGTGGCCGTCACCGCCGTCAGCGACGTGAAGGACACGCTGGCACCACCAACACTTACGCTAATGTCGCAGCCGGCAGACAGTCAGTGTCCGCTGCAGCACCCAACCTGGAATCGCTCTGTGGTGCATCCAGCTTCGGTGCTGCACCGGAGAGTCAAGGTGGACTGTCAGTGTCCTCTGCTGTAGCACCAAGTCTGGAATCACAGTACAGCGAATCCAGATTTGGTGGTACAGCAGAGAGTCAATGTAGCTATCAGCAACAAATGCCGGGCCAGTATCCTATGTGGCAGCAACCGCCACTACCACCATACAGTGCCGCATTTCCACAGTATCGCAAGGCGGGACCATGGGGACACTTCAGCATGACGCAACCAACGTATCCTTTCAGCGTCCCCCCGCTCACATACACGCCATACGCACAGCAGGAACCGTGGGCACAGTACAGCCACCCCGCGCGTGTGTATTAGACTCATTTCCACTCGAACATTCAGTTACTCTTTCTTACATAACTTTGTGCTTTACTTTCCAGACTAACACTGAACAATATCGATTGATTTTCTTGCGTCTCATTGCTCATAATTATTGTGTTTGCGCAGAGACGTATTCATTTGTTTTTAACTTCAACCACTGCACGTGGTCCAATATTAACATTGTCATCCTTTTGACTTCTGCCGACAGTATTCGTGAATACCGATCTTCTCACTCTGTGCGATTTGTGACGCTTATAGCACTAGTACTTGTGCACCGTGACACTTTCTCTACTAGTGCTCTACGTATATTCACACTACGATCATATCTGTGTCCTTTCGCAGCGCTGACTTTATTTCCCCTATCGCGCAGCGGGGTCGTTTAGCTTTGACTGTTGAAGTTTGCTAAAGAGACTAGTCCCTGTTAGTGACCGTTAGTGACCGGTAGTGTGGTCTATATCAGTGAATGCGTAGAAGAAACTCTTTTTTTTTTCACTTGCCTCCCACATTCTGTGTGTTAGAGCGGACTGATATTCTTTTGCTTTGTTTTATTATTTCAGCTCTTATTTGCCTTTGTATCATTTATAAGCTTTTTTATTTGTACTCTTTGGTATTGACATACATTAGCAATCATGGTGTATGATCGCCAGTTACATATTGGCCATTTAAATGTTTATCATTTAACTAACAAAGTTCCCGATCTGTGTGTGCTCTTGAGTCAATCCAATCCATTTCACTTGTTTTGTGTAACGGAATCGCGTCTCAATCGTAACATCAGCGATGAGGCCGTTTCTATCCAGGACTTCACTGTACTGCGCCGCGATGCTGAATACCCGGGACATACGGGTATTGCAGTATACATTCATAATTCAATTAGCGGTATTACTCGCAGGCGTGGGGACCTGGAGTCAAAAACTGTAGAATGCATTTGGGTTGAGTTAAGGGCAAACAAATCCAGCCCCGTGCTGGTCGGGTACATTTACAGGAACCCAGCATCAACATTTCAATGGTTCGACGACTTTATCGCCATGATGGATAAGATCAGACAGTCCAGCTCTGAAATTTTGATCCTAGGCGATTTCAATATTAACATGTTTTTGAATAACCCTGCTTGGGAGTGCACCATGTCTATGTTTGGTTTAAAGCAGCTAGTTAAAACAGCAACTCGTGTTAGTCCAACTTCCTCCACCCTTATAGACCACATATATACAACTACTCAATCAAGGGTGATGGCAGTAGACGTGCTTCAGGTAGGGATTAGCGATCACTACCCGGTGTGCTGTTGCTTGGCATTAAAAGCGGATAATTCATTCCGAAAACATCAGCACACGACTATTAGATACAGATCACTTAAACGCTTCAACAAGGAAACATTTCTTTGTGATTTAAGTAGCACACACTTTGATACAGTGTACTACCATAATGACCCCAACGATGCTTTGTCTGAGTGGTACGGATTGTTCCTTGGTGTTCTCG
>BTPG01000001.1:111742351-111757351 GCA_036245525.1 Semisulcospira habei | reverse complement strand
CTATTAAATTAAAAACAATGCCATCAAGGTCAGAAATAAAAACAACACCTCCAGACACAAGCTTGTTTACAAAACAGGTAAGATATTTGTATCAACCTGGCGAGGCCGAGAATGATGTCAGACGTAGGGCAACTGATCCAATATGGTCTACATCTGTCCACAATATAAAAGAATAGTTCCTGGTGCTAATGCATCGATTTTTTATCTGTATGAGCCTGCACCTCAGAGGGCATTTGTTAGAGAAAAATTACAAATTATTCCTCCAGACACTGTTACACATTTTTAATCATTTCATCAACTAATTCATCGATTGGTTCATCAACCAGTTCATCAGCTATTTCTTCAGATAACTTAAGCGCATAATGCCCAGGTGCATAAGCCTTTTCCTTAGTGTGAAACACACGTTTTGTGTCCCCAACTGCAAGTGACTTTTTATGTGTTTGGATCATTTTAATATTGTGTCTATTTGACCTCAGTGTCTTGTTTGGATAATCAGGCATCAGTTCTCCATCTAATACTTGCTTGTAATGTTCATGTCGAATGTCTTTATTTTTTATCGCTGTTTTCTTGATACCTTTGGCTTTGGACTGACTGCCTTTTTGGTGCAGTATAGAATACATTTTTGATCTCAGTCCAACGTACTCAACAATAGGCACTCCATTGAGTTCGTCTTTAAATTTCCCAGGCACTTTCTTATTCTGTGTGCTAAACAGCGGGTGATCTGCGCATTGAGTTATATTATAAATATGAGAAATGTGCCATATAAATACTATGCATTATAATCAGACGTGTCATACATATACAGTTCTGTTTTCATGTCTTCATAAAAGTCTTCAGTAGGCACATCAATGATCATAGAGTCAGTGTCAGTGTAAAGCAGACGACACTCAGGATATTTTGGTTTGAAGTAATCATAATAAAATTCAAGCATCAACAGTTTTGAAACTCAAGAATTGCCATACCAATGAATACTGGCTTGTCCAGTTTAACAATCTTTTTTTGAGTGACACTGCATACAATGATGAATGAAACTCTTTGTACCCTGTGTATTGTGGCTTGCCTGTAAGTTTAATTGCACCCAATTCAGTTGTGACCAGTCGCACATCTTTGCGGTGATGAGGATTTTCCATCGTCTTACCAAAACAAGCATTGTTCATAAGCTTAAAGTAGTCTTTGTCAAATGCAGTGTTGCCATCTCTGGCACACAATGTTGTGTTTTTCATTATGTAATCTTTCATGAAAGCACTCTGATCAAATTGAATACCTCTGTGAACTTTCTTTAGTACTAACCCATGCCTGATGTAAAACTGCGGCAATCGATAGTGACATACGTAATTGAATTTGTCATTCAAATTTGGCACAAGTTTAGTGTCTTCTTTTTTCCCCGTCAAACTCATTTTCTCAACTGCTAATGGATAATCATTGTGGTAATCATGTAGATGGTGTGGGTACTCCAGGTCAACTTCAAAGATCCAACCCTTTTTGTGATTCCGATCATAATTCATAATTTTGTTTGTTAATTTTGTTATATCACACTGTGACAAATCATGTAGACAAAAGTTTTTCAAGGGCAATAACTCACACATTGCAAATCCATAAAGGTTATTAGCGTCCAAAAATGTAATGAATGACCTTGACCTTGAGGGGTCAAAGTCATCAAAATATTTGTTGTTGGCTTTGGCATAGTTGTTTGCGGCTATACTAATACCTCCCCTCAAACCACGTTCCACCATTTCACCCATCGTATGATCAGACAACAGGTCTATAAATATCTTGCTGGATTTCAAAAATGCATCCCATGTCATGCCAGGACTAGTTATGTAGCAAGCAGGGTCAAGACTGTAGTGCAACAAACCCTTTTCACTGTAACTTTCAAATACGTCTGCTAGCAAACAAACGTCAGCTTTCAAGTACTGGACATGATAGTCACCAATCGTTTCACACCCTAATTTACCCCACGCATCAAGTGCATGTTGATAATCAGAGTCAGAAATACCTTTACCATTTAGTGTAGAATAAAATTTCTCTTTTGGTGGCAGTCTCCTTTCCTCAAACACAACCCAGTCACTGATGTACTCGTACGGATACACTCCTTTCTTGATCAAGTCTGGCTCAAAATATTTACTTGTTATTGGAAACAATGTCAGTCCATCTGCCAGACTAGCAAGCCCTAAAGACAAATGTTGCATAGAGTCATAAAATGCTCATTTATCCAACCTAAAAGTCAAGTATTTCTCAGTTGTCTGGGCAATGCAACTAATTTTTTTGTAAGACTCGTCCACAGCCTGCATGATAATATGTGAATCATACCCCTTGAGATTGTGGAAAAAGATAGGTAACTTATATGCCTTGGGATCAATTTTTAGTTTCAAGTTGCAATCACCATGTGCAGCACCTCTGTAACGTCCAGTTATGTGGTCATGATCGCGAACTATATCACCATCAAGGGCTTGTTCACAAATCCAACACATCACTGCTGCATCAAAATTTAGTTTGTCTTCTTCTGTCATCAACAAAGGCATCTGACAGTTTTCCAAATACTGTACTACTTGACTATACAGTTGTCTCATTTCTGTTAAAAACTCAGCTGCTGCATTTTCACCTCTGTAGATAACAGGTTCTGTATGCTGACCATCTGACCTAACAAGAATGTATCCAAAAGAACACACCACTTGGTCACTCAACTTTATTGTCTTTGGTAATGATTCTGGAACAGGACCATCATATGGAAGAACCAGTGATTCAAAATCAGCATACACTACAAACGGCAGCTTTTGCTGATTCCCATGGTTTTTAAAATAAACCTTGCTACCAGGATCTGGATACCTAAGTACTGTTTGAATGTCATCAGGTGACCTACAATGTTTAACATGTTTGTGTGCTACTTTAATAGAGGAAAACTTCTGTAAACACTTTTTACAAAATTCCTGTTTACACCTGTGTTTTGTTGTATGCCCATGAATTAGACGTGACATACTCCTAATAATTGTGTAGTGAAAGTTATGACGGGCACTTATTAATAAAAGGTCAACATGCTTATCTTCTGGCTGACCATATGTGGGGGCAAGTGGTGATACTCTAATTGGTTCTAATTTGTTTTCAGACTCATTATCCAATACATACACATTTACAGATATGTTTTTCAAACAAATCTATGTCCTCTACCTTAACAGGAAAATCTATGCCACTGAAGTTGAGTTCGTTTTCAAATTTGGTATAGTTAGATACACGTTCAGGTCTTGTTTTTACAAAGTGTAGTTTGGTAAGAACACACCACATAAAACAGAAATTATCATTGTTCTGAATATTGACTACAGCCTTTTTATTTACAACCTCAGTTGGCAGTGGCAACCATGATTTGCCTAAAATAGGATGATACCTAGACTGCTTTAGTTGCAGTTCATGTACATGACCTTCATGCCAACCAGACCCCTGCATTTTTGCTCTGTTGATTGCTTCAAGGAAGTCAGGCAACAGTCTTTCTCTAAACACTTTTTCCAATTCCTCTTTTGAATTAACTGTGTGTTGTCTTGTCGAGATATACAAAACAATCACTTCACCATCTACCCTGGTAAATTCTATTTTAGCAACAATCTGAATCTTTACACTACCAGAAAGAAGATTATTTTGTATGACAGAAAAAGACCTTTCTATCGATTCATAGACACTGTAAGTGTTGGATATAGGCAAGTCTGTTGTGTGAAACACGTTTCTTAAGCTGGACGAGCTTTGGGCATTGACCGTCATTTTTATTTGTCCGACAAAATAATAAATAGAAAAAATTACACAAGGTGTAATACCACTTTATTGACTGTAACACCTACAATAAACAGATTCAGTTTGCATAGTTGTCTGCTTATTTGTTCACACACTGTCTCAAACAACTGATCATCAACTTCAAAGGTATGTATCTTAAGATCGACAGGCATGTACTCTACAAATGGTAACTCCTCAAATATTTCTAAAGTCATTTGATATGACACATAAATCATTGCAGGTGTTGATATTGGTGTTATGTCCAGTTGTTTGAAATCTGTTCTTAACTGATCAAAGTGTTGGATATATCTGAAGAACTTTGTTACATCGATCGTGTTGTCCGTCATTTTTATTTGACCGACAAAATATTAAATAAATAATATTTCTGCTGTCTACTCATGCCGCGTGTGTAATATCACTTTATTTACTGTAACACAGTTAATATAACCATTTAGCTTACGTAGTTGTTTAAATATGTTATAACAAAGTATTGCAAACCAGTCACAGCTGGCATCATTAACTTTAAAGGTATGTGTCCTAAAATCAACTGTCATGTACTCCACAACTGGATGCTCATCATCAAAAAAGTCCAAAGTCACATTATATGACATATGGCACTGAGAGGCTTATGTCAGGCTGTTTGGTAGATGTTATTAAGGAATGTAATTG
Organism: Semisulcospira habei; assembly: GCA_036245525.1. Classification (NCBI taxonomy): domain Eukaryota; kingdom Metazoa; phylum Mollusca; class Gastropoda; family Semisulcospiridae; genus Semisulcospira; species Semisulcospira habei. The sequence continues at coordinate 111,752,926 of BTPG01000001.1, read as the reverse complement.
ATCAATGTCTTTGAAGCTCTCTGTGATATTAAACGCTTGCACGATTTGTCCGACCATAATTTTTTATGGACAAAATAAAAGGCTAAATTAATTTACTAACCCATACCCTGTGGGCTGATCTGTCTTTAAGATAAGCTTTAGATGCTTAGTTGATTTCAGGTTTTTTTTTTTCACAATGTCTCGTTCATGTTTGTTGGGGATGACATCATTATCTCTCAGGCAGTCTTCAAAGCTGTCACGATCCTTACAGTAAAACAAACAGATAAACTTTAACTGCTCATGAAAATCTTTCAGTACAGCATTATATTTTTGAGTGAGAATCCATACACTGATATTTGCATGCCTGCCACTAAAAGCAAGCTCTGCTAATGTGTTTCTCTTCTTAACAATATCCTTCTCTGCAGAGCAATCATCAACAATAAACAAAGTTGGCTGTCCTTCAAATTGTTTGTAAAAATACAGCAGGTAGTCATTCAGTTTTTTCTCATGGTCAACTAAGTAAATGTTGTGATCAGACCAAATGAATAAATGGTTGTGATAAGCTCTGTTGTGTTTTATAGTAGGACAAAATATCACAATGTTTTTAAAATGATAGATGTATCTTGTTTGTAAGAGATTAAGAACAAATTCAGTTTTCCCACAGCCTGTGGCACCACAAAACAAACCACAGTGTGGGTCGAGTGTCAGCAAGTTCATTTTAATACTAATTATAATTTTAATATATGTGTCCACTCAGTCTGCTTTCTTGAATGTTCAGTTGTGTGTCATAAATCAGATACAAATATATGTTTATTGCTTCGGCTTTTTCAAACTTTTTTTGTATTTGGATTGTAATTCCATCATTGCCATTTTCAACAGTACGACCTGACCCATGTAGGTAGTCGTCATCTGTACTACGCAGGTCTAGCCAAAGTGCAAACTTGTCTGTCAGGTATTGAGCAATTCTTACGTCATACAGATGCAGATCTTTGCTTGCCATGTTTGCTGGTTTTTCTCTAAGCCTTCCGCTTGCAAAATATTTTGTGATCTCGTCATAGTGCTGGTAAGGTAGCATACCCGAAGCATACTCTTGATTAGGACGACCTTCGATAGTGCAGGATAAATGTGTAATCTTTGGATTATAGAATGTTTCTGAATTTCATTGGTATGGACTTCCTGGTTCAACAAACAGCATAAGAATGCCTTTCAGTGACCTAGCAGGTGTGTTCAAGTTGATGTTCCACATTGGATCGCTTTTATCTTTATGAATCAAACTGTGTCTTATAACACGATCATAATAAATCGGTTGTATGATGCATTGAGATCTGTTGATTTGATAACTTTGGAGTAGTCGTTAAAGATTAGTTCAAAACTAAGACGGTCATTTAGTGCTCCTTGATAATAAGGCAAATGCGCTGTTAGGATTTCAAATTCAAGTGGAATGCAAAATCTATTTCCATATGTTTCTGCCACAATAACGTCCTTGGCTTCTGTTGTTCATTTATCTGATGCATTGATTCTGAGTTTGGCAACATTATCAGCCTGTATCCTTGGTAAATACGGTCTTCTCTTTCTTCACTTGTGAGCCACAGATCTTTGTAGCAGTAGAATACATCAGCATCATCAAGACTGAACACTTTCTGTCCTTCAAGTTTAACTTTAATAGTCTTAATAATTGCTCTTCCAAGGTTGGCAACTAGTGTTCTTTCGTCATCTGTGTCTGATGAAAGTTCAATATTAAATGCAAGGCGTGCAGTACCAGGAACAATAACGTCACTGGGACCTATGTTAGGAAACTTGACAGTAAGGGTGTAACGCACGCAGACTTGCCCACAGTCGTACGCACAGACTCTCACGCAACAGACGCATACACCGCCACTGACTCAGACGGACGCATTCATGCGGTAAAACACAGCACACGGGCTCCCTTTCTAAAGTAACCTTTATACACTATAAAAGAAAAGAAAACGCTTTAAAGACTATCAAACTATATATACAATACTATATATCACACACTCAAATCACAGTATCTTTGCCAGGCTAGGTTTTAGTCTCTCAATGTCTCCAACCTGTTTGATGTTGTTGCCTGGTTACGTTGGTCCTTCTCACGTCTAGGCGTGAAAGTCCTTCGTCGTACGCGTATTGCCGTCCTGTCTCTTTGGGCACAGACGTCCTCGTTCTCGTACGGTACACTCAGTTCTCGCTTGGACTTGGGTGTCTTGGTCCCAGTCAGAATCACTCAGAAGAGCTGGAGGGATGACCTCACGTAGGTCCACTCCTGCGACTCGACGTCTCGGCGTCCGTCTTCCACTCTCGTTACAAGAACTCTAAAATAGACAACAAAAGTCCCAACGTAACACTTGCTAAACACACAACATATTGGATCAATGAGAAACGTCACGTAACCTGGCTGATACAAATAACTCACACGTTCATTCACACACACACACACACGTGCTTCATAAACTATTTTCGTATCACCCCATCTCTGTCACTATCTCAAAACAGACTATAGCCTAACTGACACTCTTGCTATACCTTACTCTATACCCTGGAAAAGACTATGTTTAACCAACCACGTACTATCTTCCTAGCGGCTAGACACACCCACTTCATATTCCTTTAGTCATCTAACTCGGTAAACAACTGTATACAGAAACACCGGTTACTTCACCAAATTCTAAACATACTATAACTAAACCAAACCGAAACACCGCTATACAACCACATTAATCTTACCACGCATACTGTCTTTAACTAAACAACTATCAATACTACGTTTATAGAAACATACCTGAAATCTAGGCTTCAGAGTCTTGGAATGCGGGCTAGGTAACTCAACAACCGTTCCATACGACAAAACAGCCCGCACTAACCAAACTAGACCTCTGACAGACAGCCTTTGCCTAGAACTCACTAAACAGAACTCACTAAACAGACCCGTGCTAACCATGTCCTACAAATTTCACGTGCGTCTAAAGCCACACGGACTTTCGGCACAAACAAACCGTTAACAAAAACCGTACCGTACTAACCCTAATGTATGAGCACTATGCACGAGCATAGAGCTTCATCACAATTCCCCCTTCCTCGGGAAAAAAAAGAAACGACCGAGTTTCTTTTTAAGACCACTCGACGTAATGTTATCCGAAAACAGGAAAGGACTAACTTTTACTATATAGAACAGAAGAAAGGACTAACAGTCTATAACACAAGAAAAAAAATTACAGCCTTACGCCTCAACGCACACTTAAGATCGCACAGCGACAGCAAAACAGAACCAACGCGTTAAACCTACAGAAAAGAAATCGATCCAACGACTGCCCACACACACACTCACGAGACCCCCGTCTCTGACCTACCGACAATCGCGAGACCCCAGTCTCCGACTTGCCTACAATCGCGAGACCCTAGTCTCCGATCTACCTAAATATTGGGTGCTGAGCCGCATTTCTGTCCGCAACAGAAGTATGCCTTCTCAGACCAACCCGACTATTGGGCCAAGCCCGCTGATCGATTCCCTGTTTCTGGACGGAAATAATACGCTCCCTCTGTTCCCAACTACGCTTACTTCGAGCTCTCGTCGCCACTGATGCGACTTCACTGCGATTACCCTGAGCTCGCTTAACCGTCACGACTCTACTGATGACTGGCTGCACACCCTTCATGTTACCCAGAACTAAATCTATTACTGGCTCGTCGATGACACACGAAACCAGACTACCTGAAAAAAACTCTGTGTCAATCTCTATCTTAGCTAACGGAAAAACTTCTATCTTTCCTCCAAACGAAACTACTTTCTGTGTCTCGCCTGTGAACTGATCTGGTCTAACAAGGCTACGCCTGACCGCCACGGTCGTTGTACCGGAGTCACAGAGAACAGAAACTAGACATCCGTTTACAACCCCGTCTACCAGCGGTAGGCAATCACCTCCGTCATCTGAACACACTGCGCCCAGCTGTGGTTCCTCCCCGACTGGGATCGCAAAACTGGCTACGTGAGTGGGCTGCACCGCCCCATCCACCATACCAGGATCATTAGGACCTTGATGAGCCAGATGGACGTGCTCCTGATAACCAGCATACTGCACGCCTGCACTGTAGTACGGACAGCTCCGACTGAAGTGCCCGTACCCACGACAAGAAAAACACTGCGTGTCCGAACTCGCAACACGACCACGACCATACCCACGCAAAGAAGTCCCTCCACGTGCGTACGGATCGCCACCGCCATTGCTGTTACCTCGATCACCGCGTCAAAAACGCAAAGTACCTCTACCGTTAATCCGCTGGCCTCCACGTAAAGTATTGACCCCCCGGTAACCCCCAGACGTGTTATCAGCGACCAACCCGACTGGCGGTGTCTCGGTCCTACGCGCGAGGTTTTTCGTAGGATGCGCCATCCGAAAAGCCTCCGCGTGCTGTACTAACTCGTCCGTAGTCTTGAGGTTACGCTCTCTCAAGAATACCGCTAGATCCTTGGAAACGCTCCCAAAGAACTGTTCAGCCAACATGAGATCGAACAATGCTTCGTACGTGTGGTCGATCTTTGACAGTTCGACCCAACGTACGAGCAAATGGGACAACCGTTTGCCAAACGACATAAACGATTCCCCTGTCTCTGGCCGACAAGCTCTCAAGCGTTCCCTAAAACCTTCCGCATTACACTGGAACTTCTGCAAGAGACACTCCTTCAAAGTCTCGTACTCTATGGTCCCCGAAACGGTCAAACTATGGTAAAGACTCAAGGCCTGACCCTCAAGCACATATGAAAGCAAAACGGGCCAGTTGGCAGGAGGCCAACTCAACGCCTGCGCATGAGACTCGAAACGGCACAAAAAAGCGTCAATAGAGTCCACGGACTCTTTAAACATCGGCAGTTTAGGAAAATTGCGTATTCCTCGGCATCTCGAGCTAACTGCATTTGTACCTCCCTATCCTTTTCCTCTTTCTCTCTCTGGTACTCTAGTTCCTTCTCTCTTAAAGCATGTTCCCTCTCGTCTTTCTCTCTCTGAAACGCTCTATCTTCTCTTTCTCTTTCTCTCTGTACTTCTAACTCCTTCTCCTTAAAGACTCTTTCTTTCTCTTCTCGCTCTCTCTGAGCTTCTAACTCTTTCTCCTTTAGGACTCTTTCTTTCTCTTCTTGCTCTCTCTGAGCTTCTAACTCTTTCTCCTTTAGGACTCTTTCTTTCTCTTCTCTCTCTCTCTGTACTTCTAACTCTTTCTCCTTTAGGACTCTTTCTTTCTCTTCTCTCTCTCTCTGAACTTCTAATTCCTTCTCCTTTAACTCCATTTCCTCTTTCTTAAGTATTCTGTCTTTCTCTTCTCTCTCTCTCTCTCTCTCTGAATTTCTACCTCTTTCTCCTCTCTAAGTCTACAAATTTCTAATTCTTTCTCGTCCCTCACCCTCTGAACTTCTCTTTCTCCTTTAGTACTCTCTCTTCTCTCTGAATTTCTCTCTCTCTCGCCCTATCTTCCCTATCCCTACATTTCTCCACATAGTCAAAACGTTTCTCATCCTTAAGTCCTAACCTTTCACCCTGTTTAATGTAAGCCTCTACCGGGTCTACCTCCATATTTGCTACAACAACTTCCCAAAACTTGAAAACGTAAATATACAAATAAATGGCAAAATTAACAACCTAACAATACAAACCAAAACCAACTCAACGGCAAAAATTTAAAATGCAAACTCACAACCTACGCAGAAAACAGTGACCTACTTTGATGTCCAGATGGAACGAAAAATAAGAACGATAGAAAGAAGAGCAAGGAAAAAGAAGACTACCTATACAAAAGGAAGAAACAAGAACTAGCTCCTCGTAAGATCCCGAAAACTACAGAAATAACGGATCTTACCCCCTAGAATCAGAGAGGGGAATCTAACACAACATGCACATATCAACAAATCCTACTCTAAAATCGCTATCGCCCGCAGATACTTTAACCTACCACTAAAACAGGGTCACCACTGTAACGCACGCATACTTGCCCACAGTCGTACGCACAGACTCTCACGCAACAGACGCATACACCGCCAATGACTCAGACGGACGCATTCATGCGGTAAAACACAACACACGGGCTCCCTTTCTAAAGTAACCTTTATACACTATAAAAGAAAAGAAAACGCTTTAAAGACTATCAAACTATATATACAAGGCTCTCTATCACACACTCAAATCACAGTATCTTTGCCAGGCTAGGTTTTAGTCTCTCAATGTCTCCAACCTGTTTGATGTTGTTGCCTGGTTACGTTGGTCCTTCTCACGTCTAGGCGTGAAAGTCCTTCGTCATACACGTATTGCCGTCCTGTCTCTTTGGGCACGGACGTCCTCGTTCTCGTACGGTACACTCAGTTCTCGCTTGGACTTGGGTGTCTTGGTCCCAGTCAGAATCACTCAGAAGAGCTGGAGGGATGACCTCACGTAGGTCCACTCCTGCGACTCGACGTCTCGGCGTCCATCTTCCACTCTCGTTACAAGAACTCTAAAATAGACAACAAAAGTCCCAACGTAACACTTGCTAAACACACAACATATTGGATCAATGAGAAACGTCACGTAACCTGGCTGATACAAATAACTCACACGTTCATTCACACACACACACGTGCTTCATAAACTATTTTCGTATCACCCCATCTCTGTCACTATCTCGAAACAGACTATAGCCTAACTGACACTCTTGCTATACCTTACTCTATACCCTGGAAAAGACTATGTTTAACCAACCACGTACTATCTTCCTAGCGGCTAGACACACCCACTTCATATTCCTTTAGTCATCTAACTCGGTAAACAACTGTATACAGAAACACCGGTTACTTCACCAAATTCTAAACATACTATACTAAACCAAACCGAAACACCGCTATACAACCACATTAATCTTACCACGCATACTGTCTTTAACTAAATAACTATCAATACTACGTTTATAGAAACATACCTGAAATCTAGGCTTCAGAGTCTTGGAATGTGGGCTAGGTAACTCAACAACCGTTCCATACGACAAAACAGCCCGCACTAACCAAACTAGACCTCTGACAGACAGCCTTTGCCTAGAACTCACTAAACAGAACTCACTAAAAAGACCCGTGCTAACCATGTCCTACAAATTTCACGTGCGTCTAAAGCCACACGGACTTTCGGCACAAACAAACCGTTAACAAAAACCGTACCGTACTAACCCTAATGTATGAGCACTATGCACGAGCATAGAGCTTCATCACAAAGGGTTTGGTTCTGGTCTATAGTACTAGGATTGTTAGTGATGACAATTGATTGTCTAATGCCCTTAACACCAAGAGGTTCACGTAGTTTTCTGTATGGGTCTAATTTTGATCCGTAGGACTGTGTCATTTTTTTATGCAAAAATAAAAAAAATTAAATTAATAAAAACAATGGCAGCGGGAGGATTTAACCATGAAGATTTTGAAATGCATGACATGAATGACTATGATACTGGTGCAACAGATATGACTGGAATGGTAAATACTTCTAGTATGTATCACGAACTGTTAAAAGACAAGGTGAACTCATTTTATGATAGTGTTGGTGCCCACCCAGATGAAATAGATCCTAATCAGTTTGAATATGATAAAGGTCATTTATATTTAAATACTGCTGATGGAGGAAAAGTACAATTGACTAACAAAAGAGACCATGGTAAGTTTAGAGCTTTAAGTACAATCAAAAATGAAGGTGGTGTTGGCACCTTGCGTCAACTTGGTATTGGAGATAAACAGTTGCCACCTAGACTTGCTAGTACCCTTCATGACATACAAACAAGGTTGCCAACTGGACAAGAAATTGAAATGACTGAAGTAAAAAGGCTTGCAGAAATAGCAGACAAGGTAATACAAGAAACTTTATTTACAGAAGGGCAAATAAATGAGGCTAGGAAAACAATGGGTGACTCACCTTTGACAATACGGGAGTTAGTGGGGTTGGATAAAACACTGCAGTCAATCACAGGTGAGCTTGTAAATAATGTAGCCAAACTAGGGGAGCTTGATAATAACATAGAAAGAGAAAAGGAAAAACTAGCTAAAGCTGATGATGAGAATTATGACACAGAAATGAAAGAAAGAATACAACACAGATTAAATGATTTGCAGATAGAAAGATCAGCGCAACTAGTTGAAATTGGGAAAGAAAAACTGAAAACACAGGTCAACAGAATTAGAGAAACTATTCAGAAAATACTTCAAGAAGACACAACTTTGGCTGAGAGATTGAAAACACTTTTCAGAGAGCAGGGTATCACTATTGCAAGTTTAATTACTGCTCTTGGATTATTATTAGTACTGTAGTGTTAGCTGTAACAGGCGGTGGTAGTCCAGCCCCACCTGCCCCTCCAGTTCCATCAGACCCAAAAGATTTACAGGCATGGGTAAAAAAAACAGTTGTCTCATATATCAGACTTGCTTCAAAAATTGGCAGTAAAAGCAATGGATGCTTTGCCTGGCATAATAGGGAGTGTTGTCAGTTGGCTGATCAGTACAGCAGCAAAGGTAGTAGGGTTTATGGCAGAGCATGTGTGGGTCTTTTTGGTGACAGTAGGAGGGTTAATAGTGGGTTATTTAATGAAACAGGTAAAGAAGTAATATTCCTAATCCAGTAAGGCCAATTACCAATGCAGTTCTCTCTGACTCATGTATGTTTGGTGCTGGTGTTACTGGCTGTGCTGGTACCGGTGCAGGTGTCGGTGCCGATGCTGGGGCTGTTACTGACATTACTGGCATTACTGTCTGTACAGGTGATGATGATGTTACTGGCGTTACTGGCGTTATTAATGGTTTTAATGGTTGTAGGTGTGTGGTTGTTGGGCTCAAGTTTACAGATTGATTGAGTCCTAATTTTTGATCACACCCAGCAACAATTATTTCATTATTATAATTTGTTATTGTCCCCATTTGGAGTTGAAGGTCAGATGGTAACATGTATAACCCAATGCCAACTACAAAGTCAACTTTCGATCTAGCATATCTGATAACATCTTGGTAGTGTCGTATGCTTGATGGGAGATCTACTACTGAATTAATTGAATCTTCCAGGTTTGCAAGAAACTGTTTTTGTGCTTCAAATTTCCGACTCCCGTTTAAAATATTTGACTTTGAGCTTGTGCTCCTAGTATACACCACACATATGTTCTGATAGACTCATTTATGCGTTCAACTCCTGCTTGAGTAAACCCGTCACTCCTGCCTAAGACAAATGTGGTCCAGGCATTAGACTGTTTCTGTTCTATTGAGCCTAACCACACTTCAGATTTTGATGAGGGTGAAGAGTAGGGAGGCCAGTAATCTTGAGGGTATTGTCTGTGACTCATAGCATAATACAATGTACCCATGCCTTTGTGATCATCAAGTTTTTGTGTAAAGTCATACTTTGTACTAATGTTAAATTCATTACAGATCCGTTCAAATGCTTTCAAATCCACGGGATTGTTAAACTGATTAAAACTAGCTTCAGTAGGCAGTGGGGTATGGAGTTCTGACAGTATTCTTCTAAGCTGGTAATATGTGTGGAAATGATAGACAAACTTAATCAGTTTGTTTGGGTGATTCAAATGGTATGTAAAAGAAACGCCACAGCCTGTAGTTGAGCATAGTATAGCAAAGTTAAGCTGGTTTTGAAACATCTGTAGTGGGCTTGAGGACCACTTTCTTGCAGTTGCATCATCTGTTATTGGAGGGTTTAGGTAATGATCATAAGGGTTGGGTACTTTCACTTGAAATAAATCTCCTTCGGACAAAGCTACATCAAGCTCATTTAGTTGAACTATTTTCTGGTCATAAGTAGGCGCAACATTATACTTGGCATCCACGTTAAATTGAAATGCATTTACAGTGGCAATTGTTGGTGATTTAAATTCCATTTATGTGATAATAAAAAATGTTTATAACCTTATCAAATATTGACACAAGCAAACCAGTGTGGTTAACTAATGGGATTGATAATCGTGATGGTAGCAAGGCTGTAGCTATCCATGAAATGCTTTACACTGTAAAGTGGTTTAATGTAACAGATGATAAAAATTATTCTTTAAGTGGAACTCTCGATGGTATTGAGAAGGGCAATATTTTACGAGCTGGGTATTATGACTTTTGTACATTAGCTGAATGGCTTCAAAATGAATTTAAAATTAAGGCAACTTTAAACCCAGCTAATTTACTTGTTAGAATTGAATTTCCGATTTTACTTGCCAACTAACTTCAAATATACCTATAACTTTCAAGTAACTTTAAAGTTAGTGTCATAAGTTTTTGTAAGTGACTTTATACAAGTTCTTACAAGAACCTAAACATAAGAATTTGTAAGTTCTTGACCCTAGTCAATAAGATACTCGGACAGATTTCCCAAGTTACAAAGACAATAGAAAAACTTTTTTTTCAGTAATAGTCTGGTGGTGGGGCAGATGGTGTTAGATAGGCAGGCGAGAAAGGCATGACATCTCTTTGCGAAGAGTATGACTAAATTAATGGATTACCAAAACTGATCATTACTTGCTTATAAATCCTTGAACTTTTTTCATAGTTTCTTCCACCCCTATTTTTTTTCCTTCCTCTAAAAAAGATTGCTTTAGCTC
>BTPG01000001.1:111727351-111737351 GCA_036245525.1 Semisulcospira habei | reverse complement strand
AACAACTATCGACCGATTTCATTATTATCAGTTCTATCAAAGCCGCTTGAAAGGCATGTCCACAAACACCTGCTTGCCTACTTAGAAAACCGTAAGCTCCTGCACCCCTTTCAATCCGGATTTCGCCCACAACACTCGTGCCACACTGCACTCACGTGCCTCGTTGACGCATGGCTCCACGGTATGAACAAATCCCAGATAGCAGGTGTCGTTTACTTAGACTTTAAAAAGGCCTTTGACCTAATCGATCACACCACTCTAATGACAAAGATTCAGACATACTTGAATAGTACAGAAGTAGTTGCATTTTTTTAGATCATACCTAACTGATCATAAACAAAATGTTCTAGTGAATGGATCTTACTCTTCTCTAAAAGATATAAAGTATGGAGTTCCCCAAGGATCCGTGCTTGGTCCCTTATTATTTTGTCTGTTCATCAATGACCTGCCACTTCATATAACTTGCAAGAACGTACAATGTGATCTTTTAGCTGATGACACTTCCATTCATATGACTAACAAAGATATACAAGTAATTTCTTCCAACTTGCAGCATAGTCTTGATGAAGTGTCTGAATGGTGTCACAGGAATTCTATGATTGTTCATCCAATTAAAACCAAATCTATGATAATCGCCATTCGTCAAAAGCACCAGTTAGCACCCCCGTTACTTAACCTTTTATTAAAGGGCAGGCAAATAGAACACGTTAATGAACACCGCCTACTAGGGATTACAATTGACAGTCAGCTTAAGTGGAAGGCTCATACGGACACTTTATGCAGAACGGTAGCCAAAAATCTTTTCATGTTGTCCAAACTGAAATATTACACCGACTCGGACACGCGCAAACTATTCTATAATGCTCACATACGTTCTCATATTGATTACGCGTCAACAGTGTGGGATGGATGCAGTGAAGTCCACTTGAAGAGACTCAACTCGTTACACAGAAGGGCAGCAAAGTTAATCCTTCCTGACCCACGACTCACAACAGAAGAAAAACTCGCCAAAATAGGATTTCTGCCGCTGCAAGACCACTTCAAATACAATAAGACTATTTTTATGTTCAAAGTGTGGAAACAGAAAATACCAGAATATATCACAACTCTTTTCTCTAAGTCGGAATCTAGGCTTGGTAATATTAGGCAACTTTTCTTGGTCCCCAAAACAAGAAATGATATATACAAATCTAGTTTGTCATTCGCGGGAACGCAGACTTGGAACACGCTTCCTGACTATGTAAAATCGGCTTCCTCTCTAGCCCGTTTCAAAATCAGTCTCTTCAAGTACTTCTCGAAGCAGTTGTAATCATTACGTTGTGAAATATATACTGCCCTGTAACCCTGATTATGTATGCTCCCAATTACAAACTCTGTGTGTGCATGTGTGTGTGTGTGTGTGTGTGTGTGTGTGTGTGTGTGTGAGAGAGAGTTTAGGTGTGTGAGATTGTCATGGGACTTTCTTTCCCTAAACTATCAATGTTTTTGTTTCATTTACTATATACTTAGTGTTTTTGTATTTTGTCTCGTAGTTTTGTAGCAACGGCAGTTTTGAAAAATGGCTATGTCTATGACGATGTCAATGCCTCAACCGTTGATAAATAAAGCTTCATTGATTCATTGATTCATTGATTCTCTCTCTCTCTCTCTCTCTCTCTCTCTCTCTCTCTCTCTCTCTCTCTCTCTCTCTCTCTCTCTCTCTCTCTCTCTCTCTCTTTGTCTCTCTCTCCCACGCGCGCGCGCGCGCAGTTAAACTGATCCTCCCAATCCCCTCTTTAACTTTGGAGGAAATGTTTCAGGCAACAGGGCTCCTTTTTATAAGAGTGCAGTCGTTGTCTATAACCACTCACTTTACATCGCACACCCAACCACTCCCCCACCCCCTACATAGACCCTGTCAATTGATGTGTGTAATCTTCAGTGACTTTGGCACTTATATCGAAATGTAATACAAGTGTCCTGTAGGTGTAGCCGCTTGTTTGCACTGTTAACATCTTGTTTTAATGTTGCTTTTAATGTTGTAGTTTAGCAAGGACAAACACGAAAAGTGGCCTGTGCGCCTATTGTTTTCATCCTTGAGAAATAAAGTATCATTCATTCATTCATTCATTCATTCATTCATTCATTCATTCATTCATTCATTCATCTACTCTCTCTCTCTGTCTCTGTCTGTGTGTCTGTCTGTGTGTCTGTCTGTCTCTGTCTGTCTGTCTGTCTGTCTGTCTGTCTGTCTGTCTCTCTCTCTCTCTCTCTCTCTCTCTCACTCTCTCTCTCTCTCTCTCTCTCTCTCTCTCTCTCTCTCTCTCTCTCTCTCTCTCTCTCTCTCTCTCTCTCTCTCTCTCTCTCCACACTACGTCTCAACAAACTCACTGACAATATGGCAATGAATCGTCTGTGTTCGATTACTTCGAGGGTTTGGTCGTGGTATTATAGTGCGATGAAGATGATGACCAGACTGACCCGATGAAGATGATTATCAAACCGACTTCAGGACTTCAGACGAGTAACCCGAAAAGTAACCCAACACACACGGTTCACTGTCATTGTCGTGCAGTCAGAAGTGCGTACTATTTGAAGCAGAGAAGTTGTCTCTGAAATCAGGCGTAACACGCCACTGTTTCTGACGTCAGACTGTATCGTTTATGTATGCTACACTCAGACGCGACTACGCCCGGTCGTGCAAGTGTGCTTGATTTTTGCCGATAGAATTTCAAACGTTTGCCAGCCGTGTTGCTTCTAGGTAGCAACTGACAATATAAAAATCTGTAGCAAGGAAGTAGGGACTTTCCTCACTGGATCCAATGATAGAATTTCAAACGTTTGCAAGCCGTGTTGCTTCTAGGTAGCAACTGACAATAAAAAATCTGTAGCAAGGAAGTAGGGACTTTCCTCACTGGATCCAATGATAGAATTTCAAACGTTTGCCAGCCGTGTTGCTTCTAGGTAGCAACTGACAATATAAAAATCTGTAGCAAGGAAGTAGGGACTTTCCTCACTGGATCCAATGATAGAATGTGAGCACGATGATGCAAACAACTTGATACGAGTGGAGTGGCCCGCTGAGTAAACATTTCAGGTGTGGCAATGGTTGTATCAGGTAGGCAAAAGGGCATTAACCCCAATGCATTTGTATGTGCTGACGAATCACAGTGTCGGAAAATGAACTGACTGCACGACAATTATAATTGTGTACACATTTTTCACGGTTTGATAACAAACATCACACCCGTGCATTGCGGCTATTTTATTAACTGACTCTCAATCAGATACAGCAGCGCGACTTGCTGACTGGAGAAAGTTGATCATGGCGCCCCGCTGCAAAATGTAAATCAAATAAATAGACCTACTATACAGTGTTATCCTGGAACAGAACAGACTGTACTATACAGTATTATCCTGGAACAGTACAGACTGTGTGGCATTCACACAACTCATTGGTTGTCGGCAGCGCTACCTACGGCCAATGCCTTAAATCGTTGTTGAAACACCATAATACAGTGATGGCATGTGATTACTTCCCCTATGCGCTAAAGGCTATCGGGTCGACGTCTGCCGCCTTTGGCCCGCGGGACAACGGCGGCAGACGTTTGCCAGATGGCTTTTTGCACAGTTGGTTGTATCATAATTATGACATCTCTGATTTTGTCAAAACTCACGTTATCCAGTTTTGTGCAAAGCACCATTTACAATGTACATTTGTCTCAGCCCCTTTCGTGCTTGTGCGCATGAATTATACTTCGAAACTATTACATATACAGACATTAATACCGAATCGCGCCACTTACCGATAGAATAGAGATAAAAGGTTACATCTGCAGCTTACCTTGGCGGCATAAAAATGCCAGAGCGCTTTCACTTCATAGACTCCGAATCAGGCATATCAGCACGCTTTGAGGGGGCAGACAGGGCCTCAGATCTCTTCAAAGAAAGACAAGGAACAAGTGTATTGATAGGGTAGAGTTCGGTCCTTTTACCAAGAGCATTTCAACCCACCGTATTTATACACAGCCGGTGACTTCCGGTTGCTTTGTACCCAGACCGCACCACTAATGGGACACAAAGAATATAAATAATCACAATCTGGTTAAAAGCATCACGTTGTTGTAAGAACTGCAAAAGGGTACCAATATTTAGGGGGCGTCTGAAATATTCGACGCGTAAAGAAGGTCTATGGCGGCACAGTTGTCTCCCTTACTATGTCTTTTCTCTACCACTCTGCTCTGCCTTGACAAACACCGGAATGTGCATTTTTTGTTAACAGCGAGATATTCCTTGTATTACAATCAACGTATCGCTTTTCGCAAAATTAGATGTACTGACGTTTGCCAAAATTGGCCAGTACTTACTTACCTTCCCAGGAAACCATCCACGTTTTGAACGCGTATGTGTTAAACACGGTTCCCTGCTGTCAGGGCTTCCTGGCCTCTGCCCCATCTCCCCGGGTTGAACCCCAGTTCAACCTGGGTTGGTGCATTTACTGTTGGATCTAAACCGGATTCTATTCCGCGTCATCGTTGTGCACGTTGCAAAGACATCCGACGTGACGTCACTGGCGGGAATTTAAGTACACAACAGGTTTCATAGCGCAGAAGTCGAGTGTGCATATCGACAGTCAAACATGAGTTGTTTCCACGGCTTCTCATCCACGTTTGGGCTACAGACGTTCATTGTAATTTTACAGAACAATTTTCCGCCAGCAGTCGTGAGACCGTGACAGAGACCCAACACTTCTGATACTACGGCTGCTTGCCAAAACTGACAATGTAAGGACGCTGTTAATGAACGATGTTGTCATAAAGGTCAAAATGGTCATGATCTGTAAGATATTATTTCTCTTTTTTTCCCCAAAAATCTTTTCTGTACTAAGTAGGGGCGAATCAGTTAACTCTAGGGGGAGGTGGGGGTGAGGGTGGTGGATGTCCAACTTTTTGTTTGGGACTGACACAAAAGGCCTCTAGACTCCAGACCTTGTCTAAATTCAGTAGCCGAAAAATCAAATGACTCCACCTTCTCGCCTCGCAAAGAAATTTATAACAAATTTATAACAATGGTGAAAAAAGGGGAGATGGGGAACAAGAGGGGGGGGGGTCGCAACTCCCCAAAAAGGGACTTTGTTGTAGCATTTTAAAGAATTTTTGGCCGGGAGGAGGTGGCGAGAGATAGGAGAAGGGATGGGCGGGGGGAGGGTCCAGAACCTTATGGAACACCCCTCCCCTCCCCACATCCGCCACTGGACAGAGCTTTGATCACATGTCTAGATATCTCGAGATCGTCTCTTTTTGTGCCGAAAGGAAAAGTACATCATACTAATTGTATGTATTGAAAAAATATATATGAAGATTGATCACCACTCAACTGCAAGGTGTTTTCTGGAGGGGCACCATCTTAAGGTGCTTTGCCAAGGTCACGTGAGCCGATCATTCCCGGTTCTAAATGCAAGTGTAAACGCACCAAACCGGTTTTATCCCGTGTTGACCTCTACTCTGGATGAACCCTGGTTGCAAGTGTAAACGGCCTCTGATTGAAAATTGCCGATCAGTCATATGAAGCGCTAGAACCCTAAATAACCACTATGGCGCATTTTTCTCTTTATTTTGCAAAACTGAGTTAGGTTGCACTATCTTTCACCCTTGTCTAGTATCCCGAAAAAACAACACTGAGGCGCACTTTCATCGATACTTTTTTTTTAAAAAATTAGTTAGATTATAATGTCTTCATCATCGTCTTGTCACACAGTGTCACATGACTGAAACGCGGTAACTCGCTTCACAAACACCTTCAGTTCCCAATTAACAATGTAACAACTGATCAATTGCATGAAAACAAAATGGTGATGATATTGCAAGGAATGTGTTAAATATGAAAACAAACGAAAACATGGAAGTAGTAGAGCTTGAAGAACTTTTAAGTTGTATGTTTCCCAACGTTTCAGTGTCACACGACTATGACCAATATATGAACACAACAAATAATATCAACAACTTCATTTTAGGTTTTAGGGCTAAAAAGAAGTTCATCTAATTATTTCATATCAAAATAAGTTGCTTTTATTCTCATATCTCTTTTATCTGCACTTCGGGGTTACGGTGAAGCGCAAGAAACCACGTCAAAGTGGCAGAAGACTAATTTCAATCTTCTGCCGAAGCAACTTGACCCCAAGGTTTATTCATAATTAATTCTGAAACTAGATGTATACACAATACTGCGATTTAACTTTTATAAACTTTGCTTAAGTTTTCGTTGTGTACAACCGTTTTGTGACCAGTACCAAATAATTAGTGTTGTTTCTTGCACAAACATTGTTTAAAACTTTGGGTGTAGGGAGCGGTTTTATTGGCGATGATTCCGGCCAGAATCATCGTGACTAAAACTGCTCCCGTCACCCAAATAATCAGGCAGACTTACGAAATATCAAAAGTCCTTCGTGGAGCAAAGCTGACTTCACAATTGAACAACGCTGTACCGTATGATGTCTATACCGATGTCCCAAAGGTTCCCGGCCCCTCTTTATAAACATTGACGGCTAAGTTTTGTGTATGTAATTTTTGTTTTTAGAATTAATTAATTCGTGTAATTCATTGCATGCCAAATATATTTTCGTTGGCAACTGAATTTTGATTAAAACATCATTTCCTAGATTATGTTCTGCAGTTTTGTAGTAATTAAAAACGCAATTAGTTTTGCTCTTTTTGTTTTGTTTTGTCTACTGACCAGCTGCTGTTGTGAGAATACCGACATTTATTGTGAAGTTTCTACCACTTTTGAGGGATGGGGGAACAACGTGCGGTTTCGCCTAAACGATTTGTCTATCGCTAACTACCATGACCTAGTACAGGGGTGTGCAGTCATACATGACAGAATCAGTCTTGTCGTCTGCACGTTTTCTTCTATCGTTCTCTGTCTCTTGTTAGGAACAGGAACAAACTCTGGATTTGAAAGGTTTAACTATGGTTTTCACAATGTTACGTTTATGGTTGTATTATTCTTTTTAGGGCATATGTGTGTTCAGCATAAGAAAGAGCCGGCGTTCAGTTGAGTTAGTTTAGATTAGAATCACCAACTTTTTTAGTATGATTTGTTTCTTTTTGCACGGGGAATTGCGCTCGTCTTTGTGTGTGTGTGACTATAATGTTGCATATTTCGCAAACTTGTAGCAAAGTCCCACCTAGATTAAGCTGGCAGGTTTTGGTAAAGGCGCGATTGTCCTAGTGACCTCAAACATGACGTCAAAGTTGTTTAGTACACATTTGGTTACATTTCATGACGTTTACGTAATGCACCTATATCTTTGTGAAAGATTGTAGGAAAATCTAGAGTGCTCTTCTTAATGAATATTAATGATTTTGGTTACGTTTTCTTTTCTGATTGTTTGAGTTGTGCTTTTTGCGGGATTTTTCTGGAAATGTGTGTATAAAAGAGAGTGTTTGCATGCATTGTAAGAGACAGTGTGTCAAAGTGTGGATGCATTTGTGAGACATAGTGTATCAAAGTGTGGATGCATTTGTGAGAGATAGTGTATCAAAGTGTGGATGCATTTGTGAGAGATAGTGTATCAAAGTGTGGATGCATTTGTGAGACATAGTGTATCAAAGTGTGGATACATTTGTGAGAGATAGTGTATCAAAGTGTGGATGCATTTGTGAAACATAGTGTATCAAAGTGTGGATGCATTTGTGAGAGATAGTGTATCAAAGTGTGGATGCATTTGTGAGAGATAGTGTATCAAAGTGTGGATGCATTTGTGAGAGATAGTGTATCAAAGTGTGGATGCATTTGTGAGAGATAGTGTATCAAAGTGTGGATGCATTGTGCTATGAGTGCATCGTGAGAATGAAGTACTGTGGAACTGTGATTGCATGATACTACGACGACAACCACGTAATAAGCCCTATTGGTGTCGGAAGCAGTTTTAGTCCCAATGATTCCGGCCAGAATCATCGCGACTAGAAGCGCTCCCAACACCCAAAGGTTAAAAATATGATTGTGTCAGAAACAACACCCAGTTAACTGCACGAGAAGTCCCCCCAGCCGCGGGGTGTTTACATAGAAACATGACTTGCATACTTCTCTATTCCCTGAATTGTATTCAGGGGAAGGGTTTTTGCGACGAGGTTTTTCTACAATAACCCTACGTGAGTGCGTCTGATGTGATTGTATGATGCTACGACGTCAACCACGTAACATATTGGCACCTCCGACGGGACCTCATCAGTTGACTCAGTGGAAAGGGTAGCCGGAGAAAACAGCAGCAGAGAAACGCATAGATGGCGACGTCGGAAATGGAGACATTGATCAAACATGGGAAGGAATGTGGACTGGAGGGAGCTGTTGGAGTTTGTAAAAGAGATAGAAAAGGAGACTCGAGAGAGAAGAAAAGAGGTTGGAGAGAGAAGAAAAGAAGAGATCGGCGAGAGAAGAAGAGACTGGGAAGAAAAGGATAGAACGGAGAGAGAAGGAAAGAGATCAGCGTAAGTAGAAAGAGCCAAAGGGCGTGAGATCAAGAAACTCAGAATTAAAGCAGTAGAGGCAGACAAACAGCGAGAAGGTCAGAGAGGCAGCGACAACACGAGTATCAGCTAATGAAGTTGGGGTTAGAGGCACAGGGTCAGAGGACAGCTGAAGCAGCAGCCTTAGCCAGCATAGATCAAACAACCCGTGCGCCAAAACTACCTGCTTCTGCAGAAAGGACAGAAAAGATTGACGCTTAGCTGGAGCGATTCGAGGGCTTCGCAAGCATCAACAACTGGAATCCATATACCCGGGCCACCAGACTCAGCGCACTTTTGACCGGCAAACACCGGGTCTTCCCCGAGGCGACAACACCATAAGGCTCAACCAAGACCGCGGGACAGCAGGCAGAAATGGTACCACGTCTCAACACAGAGCCGCCGCTGTACTGGCCAACTTTGTGCCGTCACCTGGTGACTTTGAGTCTGGAGAGAGGTGAGCGACTCCCGAGCAGATCGAGTCTTTCAGGAGAGGACGCATTCCAGTTGGCGATGGGACAACATTCTTACTACTTTCCAACACCGCGCTGCCTGAGAGTGAGACGCCCTTAGAAATATGACATGCGTACTTCACTATTACCTAAATGTTATTCAGGGGAAGGGTTTAGTTCATTTGCGCCGTCGGTGTCTGAGGCAATACATCATCACCGGTATATGAACCAGTTCTGTTTTTTTATGACAAAAGACAGATGGTCCTGTTTCAGGAAAAGGGAGAGATGTTAAATGTAACACAATGTATTTCGCGCTTCACAACATGAACTTACTGTCTGATGCCTTCTCTGGGCAGAACAGACCTACTGCCCAGCCTGCAAGCCCATGAGCACCGAGGTGGGGCCGACGCAGGCCCATGGGGCCCGCGTCAGCCCCACCTCGATGCTCATGGGCTTGCAGGCTGGTGACGCCTGCATGCACGCAACAGGGCTCAATGGTATGCACTGGCTGTCAATCTGTTCATTTTTTTAATGGAAAAAAAAAGACTCATTTCGCTGGCATTTCTGCAATTGTCATTTGTTTGTAATGTAATTGACAAACAATATAAACAATTATGGCAATTATTACCTTAATGATGTGTCGGAATTGCTTTTTGGTCTCGATGATTCACGCGGAAATCATCGCAATATTAAGCGCTATTGATAACCATAGGTTGAAATAAATGCCACGGTCTGTTCCGCCGTTCTAGGGTAACATAATACTGTCTATTATATTTGTTGTGTGTGTGTGTGTGTGTGTGTGTGTGTGTGTGTGTGTGTGTGTGTGTGTGTGTGTGTGTGTGTGTGTGTGTGTGTGTGTGTGTGTGTGTGCTTGACAAAATATGACACGTAGGTTGGAGTACCACAACTGCATCTTCACGTTACCAGTCATGGCATACAGCTGCAGATTTTGACCTTCCTATCTTCTAGAAGGTATTCATTTCGGGGTTTCGCTTTAAATCGGCAAAATAATGGATACGTCCAAGAGATGGCTTTCGTTTGTTTCAGTGAGCTTAGCTGGCT